>CM050173.1:80093822-80118822 GCA_027410445.1 Discoglossus pictus | reverse complement strand
AAGGGGTTAATGTCAAAGTGAACCAAGTCAGTGATTAGCTGAATAATGGTAATCTTGCTGCCATTGCATTTAATGAATCATTTGTGTTACTGGTGCACAGAGGGGGGTAGCTAATTTTGATTCTGCTACATAAATAGTAAGTAACTAAGCTGAGGAATAGCAAGTGGTTTTGGTACAAGTCAAACAGTACAGAGGAGAATAATTTCTAGAACACACAAACCAGGATTTCGGAAGATTTGAGGGCAGTCGGGTGTTACTGTGACATAATATGATGTTTGTGTATGGGCTTTCTATTTTTCTTATTGTGGTATCCACTACCATTTTTGGATGTGCCAAAAAGTATGCTGAAATTAGATAACCCTGAATATTGACCCATCCCAAATCCATGAATTTGCAGTTGTGAAAATGAGGATGTGGTTGAGATCCACATGTATTTTTTTTGGTGCAGAATACCTCAATACACCTTTCCTAACAACGATCAGCTACTTTATGTGTTTGTTGAAGCATTGAAAACATACAGGGCTTTGGTCTTCAGTCTGCAGCAATGCTTAAGAGAAAGTCTATATAATTAAGGCTATCCTGATGATTTGTTAAAGGGTCTCTGTAGACTGGAATGGTGGTCCAGTGGTAAGGATTCAGTGCTTTCACCACTGCAACCTGGCTTCGATTCCAGTCATGGAACCAAGAGGTCACACCACATTAAAGCGATGCAGTGTTGGGTCTGGTCAGTGCTTGGATGGGAGACCACCTAGGAATACCAGGAGCTGTATGCTGTGGCCCACTGGAGAAGGAACTGGCAACCCACTCCAGTATCTCTGCCATGAATACCAAGTGGATCCGCATGGCCATGGACATAAACGTGCGTTACTGTCAAGGTAAAAAAAAAAAAAACAGTGTGCTTAAAATAATTTTAAAAATATATATAATTTGAGCAACCCTGTGCTTCATGGCATCTATGAATGTGAATGTCTGCAACACTTTATGCTGCATTAGGGAATGTGTGATCTGATCATTTGTTTTATCTAGGAATGAAATGAGGGGCATTTGTTGCTTCATTCAGGATTGAAATAAACTTCTAGTAATTGACATTTTTCTTCCTCTCCGCACATGCTCAAATGTGGCTGTAGAAAATAAAAGTCCGGCTTGCACTACCGATTACCCACCCCTCATGCATTCAACAACAAGAATTACTGTCATGGCTGCTTCCATGCTCCAGTAGAAATGATACAATTGATGTGTATGCTCATAGTTTACACAGCTGCTGATGTCATTTATAAACTATTCAGGATCGAAACCTAAAGATGTGGACCATGTTAGACAGATCTTCCACATAGGAAGAATATACTCAACCCACTAAATAACATACATAATTAACAGCCTATCTCTTCAAAAATGATCCCCACACCACCTCGGACAGCTCCATGCGCACCCAGTCCCTTATAAAACACAGCAGGCAAGACGAGGTTTAGGAACTGGTGAGTTATATGAATATATATTATGTTTTATTTTATGGAAGAGGCAGAAAAGTCACAGATCTTCTGCTCAGACCTGCTTTTTAAACACAGTAATATATTGGAGATGGAGCTAAGCTTTTAATGGTTCTGTAACGAGGGCATGGACTTGAGTAATGTGCTGCTTCTCAATCTCCATAACATATTATGTGTTGCCTAGAGGGAGATATAAGCTGAGTAAGATCATCTGCATTTATGTTTCCAGCAAAAATATATCATAAATATTGTCCTTAGCCTGGTACTGATTAGGCCCCAAGACTCCAGCCACCTCTAGAATAACATTGCAAGGTCTCATAAGACCTTCCTCTGGCTGGGGAATAAATGTTAACCGTCTGCTCCATTTATCACCCAATGTTTATTTTCCTAGTTAAATGGGCTTTGGTAGTTCTGTGGATCCTCTTTGTCTGTTCTCCAGGAATCCCATTTATAATCCTACAGGAACTATAAGTCTGCAGGGATAATGGATATATGGACAAAATGACTCTAGGATGTGCACCCCACACATTCCAACCGCTCCAAATGAATTTCTGCACTTTCTGTGATGAAGAGGCCTCAGTTATTGAAGACTATTTTGCACATGTAAGATGAACAACACACTATTGCAAACTATATAATTCACTCCAAGACATAGGTCAGTAGAAAGGAGAATTGTTCACTTGAAATCTGTCTTTCTCATCAATATATAGTGTAAATATTTGGACACTCATTGGATGGTTGTTACAAATTCTCACTCCTTCAGATGCAGTGTTTTAGACTTTTTATGAAGAGAATGTGTTGTATTCACTACAGTTATGGTTACAATATGACCTAATCCCAAGTCTCTTGAGTTTGCCTTAGTATCCAACAGTAATTTTAGTGTGAAAAGCAGATTCGTGTTCTTATAGTGGATGTGAGGCTGCACTGCATGGGTTAACACAATGTACGTTCAGTGGCATAAATTCTGTAAGGGCGCAACGATCAAATGGTGGGAGGATTATATCATGGGTAAGCAGATCATCAAGACATGGCCTGTTATGTTTGTGTTTAACATCACATTATGGAAGCTTGAAACTAGAGAGATGCCTAAAGACACCATGCCTCAAAATCTGAGCAGAAACACTCACATGAACAAAGGAGTAGAAACACCGCCATGACATAGGTAGAATAGCACACATCGGTAGTATGGCATACATGGGAAGCTAGGAACTAGAAAGATGCATGAAGACATCTTGCCTCAAAATCTCAGCAAATCCACTTACAAGAACAATGGAGGAGAACCAGAGCCATGACATAAGTAGTATGGCACCCATGGGTAATATGAGGAAAAGCCTTTCTTTAAAGGAGATAAAGATTAATAAACCCGCTTTATTTATCTACTCAACAACTTAATACCCAATTTACTATTAAACCAAATAACTATACAAAAAAAAAAGATTTGGGGTAAAATGGGCCAAGACTAAAAGCTGTGACAAACATATAAAATTAACATAACATTATGCATACCTGCCCCACAAGGTGAAAAGATATACATATTGCTTAATAAATCATTTTTGGGCGGGTATTTATATATAGGGATGGGTGGATAAACAAACAGCAGGATGGTAGGGGTGGAACAAATGTCTCTCTGTGCCTGCTGCGCTTAACTAGCCTCCCTAAGCCCTACCCTACCATCACGCTTTACCAAAACCCCACCTCTCATCCTTGCTCAGTCATGGGTCCCTGCAGATGACCACGGCATCATGCCAGCCTACTCTTGTTTATCTCAATTCACACCATAGCTTTGTCTCTTTCCTTTCTTCCCCATGTCCATTCTTCCAGATCCATCTTGATCTTTAACCATACCATCCACATTCAAGGTTTCTTCTCCATAGAACATATTGCCATGTCTCCCTTCCTTATGTTCTCTCGATTTCTCTCATTTCCTCTTTCTTTACATCTCTCTACCTCAGTTATTTTTTAATCCAATTTAATCCAATCTTGGTGCAGGGGGTTTGGTGAGTAACAGAAACAGCAAGGAATTAAACAAATACCAAAAGATAGGAGGGCCTAGTGCACAAGTTTACAATTTAAAAGGACACCATGCTTTTGTCCAAAGCACTATAAAAGATTTAAAAAAACTTACAAATTTACAATGCAAGTGCATGACTGTAATTGAGAACTATAGCCTGCCTCCACTTAAATGTTTTACATTATACAGTGATTTTTGAAGTGTAGTACCCTCCAGGCTGATTTCCACAGAATTCTGTAACAAACATTAAGTCTGGCCCCATATATACAATCCAGGCTGAGCCCCAGTAATCCCAGTATAAGACACAAATGCAGAGATTTAGCATAAAGTAAGGAAGAACTGAACAGATGTCATGCTGCTGTGATAGCTCGGCATGGAGACATGGAGGAACCGTCACTGTGAATGTACAATGAATATTTCAAGATTAATCGCTCCCCAACGTATAATACATTCTGCTTGGATCCAAACCTAAATTGAGACAAAAGGAGTTAGATATTTAGCAAGCAGTAACATTATGCAGCTTCTTGCTATTCCAAGTTATACAGCAATTATTCCAGCACTCAACTAGTGTATTAAGAAACATTTCTTTTAATTTGATGTATTTCAGGCACATCAGAGAAGATTTCAGAATAATCACCCAATTAAGAGTGATAAATGTAAAAAAATCAAGTATTACATTTTCAGTTAAAGGGACCCTGTCACTCTGCAATGCACATAAAAAATAATATATTAATAATTTTATATATATATATATATATATATATATATTTATTTATATAATATCAAATGTAAATGTGTTAAAAAGCCACCTAACAAAGGAAAATAAAACATATGATTGAAAAACTAAGAGCATAATTAAGAAGGAAAAACACCTTACGGCTAGTATTTAAATAATAATGAATGAATGAATGAATGAAGACGACCACTGCCTTGCTAAAGAAGCTGAAGGTAAAGGTGATGGACTGGCCAAGCATGTCTCCAGACCTAAACCCTATTGAGCATCTGTGGGGCCTCCTCAAATGGAAGGTGTGGGAGCGCAAGGTCTCTAACATCCACCAGCTCCGTGATGTCATCATGGAGGAGTGGAAGAGGACTCCAGTGGCAACCTGTGAAGCTCTGGTGAACGTCATGCCCATGAGGGTTAAGGCAGTGCTGGAAAATAATGGTGGCCACACAAAATATTGACACTTTGGGCCCAATTTGGACATTTCCGCTTAGGGGTGTACTCACTTTTGTTGCCAACAGTTTAGACATTAATGGCTGTGTGTTGAGTTATTTTGAGGGGACAGCAAAGTTACACTGTTATACAGGCTGTACACTTACTACTTTACATTGTAGCAGAGCGTCATTTCTTCAGTGTTGTCACATTAAAAAATAAAATACAGTGGTTGTTTAATGCTTTTTAAAAGAAACAAAAAAAAACTTGTTTTATGGTTTCAAGTGTCCAGGACAGATGCATCCAAAAAGTATATTGCAAGTAGTGATCGGTAGACCTTGGTAATGTGAATCTTGCTGTGCATCCAGACTGTCTCTATTGCGTGCGGGTGTGGAAAGCAATGCAGAGCAGTGAGTATGTTCCACAACACGCACAAATGTTACATGTTAGTTGCCACTGGTCTGGAAAAAATGGTAAATATTGTTAGAACGATGATCCTTTAATACAGAGATCTGGACATTGTAACTTAAAAGGTCCACTGGCATTCAAAAAAAAAAGACAAGTATGCACAAAACTAACAATATTAGCAGCTTTGTAGGCCACGGGCATAAAAACATTTTTGGGAATAACGGATTGTTTGAAGACTCTGCTTATAAGAATAGGAATCCATTTTGTGTTTGTTACCTTACTTCATCAGATGAGATTAATAAGTGCGTGTGTTTTTTCTACCAATGGAGGGAGGGGGTGGTGAAGAAAGCCTTTGTTTAGATAATTGGATACAATTGAAATTGACATCACTCCCCTTCCCTTAACGGTTTCAGAAGCAGGATCATTGCTTCAGGAAATGCAACTATATCTCCCAACACTCTCTCTCTCGCACTTCTCTCGGAAATCATGGATTTCCACAAAGCCCAGCAGAGGCATTATTTATATTTTTCTAATTAAAAACTAGCTCTATGGGAAATGTTTCTGTTTAATTATGCTCTGTTAGATTCACATTTTTGAAACATATTTAGTTTTACTTTGTTAGGTGGCCCTTTAACACATTTGAAATTTGATGGATTTACTTTGATGGTGTATTACTAACAGGGCACAGGGCTGTCTCTGAGGGCAGAGCAAGGGGCACATGGCCAGGCCCAAGAGGTTACCCTGTGAAGGGCTGCTATGCAGCAGGGAGACCCATAGCCACCAGGTCAGACACAAAAAAGGATGCTGCTGCCTTACACACAGCAAAATAATCTCTCACAGTTGCTTTAATCTCTGTGTAAATCTGTGGTGTTAATCTGGAGCAAGCCCACAATCACGGCTGTACTGTGTGAGAGCACTGGCTTATATATCATTAATCCTGTTATGGGAGTCAGTATTGCTGGCTTCCTGCAGATTACATGGCAGTCCGAGTCTGCAGTAGCTTCCGATCGTACTCCTTCCTGACCTGGCTACTTTCCTATATGCTCTTTCCAGAAACAGGAGGCAGCAACTGGGTAAAATATTCCAAGGAAACCCAGGCAGGAGGCATGTCCAGCAATGATCATTATATTAACCCGCTCACTGCAGTTGTAAACTAACTGCAACACTCTTCAATGTTAAAGGAAGTTTCCTGGATTGTGAAGCATCTGATAGAGGAGAACCAGTATTGTGTCAACTATTTTTTGCATGAAAATATCCCAAAAAAAACATTTATAAACACTCTAAAGTTTGCTAAATGTCTTCAGTTGATTTTAAGAAGAAAAGCCTGTGAAAACACAAGCTAAATTAGCATAAAATTATTAATCAATTGTGGCCAATCAGAGGCTGGTACAATAATGTATCTGTTTATCTTTCACTGGCTGAAACAAACTGCTCGTAAGGCAGCCGTGATACAGACAGCTGATTGGCTAGGGCACAACTCCACACAGATCATTGGCTAGGACGCTGTGCTGATATAGGTCTTGGGGGTGGAGCTCATCCAAGAGATTTCAAATGTACTTTGAATCAAAATATACAAAATTCCTCAATAAAATTATTTGATATGAGACGCCCAATCAGACAGAGACACACAGGTTTTTTAAAGATACCTTTCAAATTAACTGTAGCATAAACCAGTGCAGTGTACTGAAGGGTTAAAATGCAACCAGCTTATCACAGATAATAAGAGCATTTTATCTTCAATATTGCATGGAGGAGCGGAGGGTGCGTTGCACCCCTGTGAGATTTTGATAAATTACTTTCATGTTTTGTGCTGTGATCTCTCTTCTGAAGGTCAGGACATTATTCTGTGATTTATATTTTTCATTAAAAACTCACAACATTAACATGAATTTAAAAGGACCACTAAAGTGTATATTTTTATATGTTGTTTGGAAGAACTTGTCTTGATAATGTGCAAAACGCTTTTGCACAGTTTAAAAAAATAAATTAGAACTTTTTAATTTTTAAAAGTTATATTACATTTTGCTTTATTGATGACAGACATTTTGTAAAAGGATTAGAAACCTGGGAGAAGTGGGAGGAACAGCGGATAAGATCAATAGTCAATGCTAATAACAAGGGGCATCTTCAAATAGCTCCTTAAAAATATTAAAGAATGGAAGATATTACAAAGGATAACCCACACCTTAATTAAAACTAAGGACTAAAATGGTATCACGCATGATAAAATCCTATATTTAGATAATGGATTGTCTCTAAAAACGCTATGATGTTCCTGTTCTGCATAACGGATGTTTTATCTTTATTACATAATAATAATATCCTTTAATTGTAATGGACCAACATATTCAGTAGCACTATATAGGGGTTAAGTACAATTTTAACACATGGCAAAAGAATGGAGGACCCTGTTTTTTCACAAGCATGTGAAGATTTTACTAATCTACCTACAGTGGTCGTTTGATGACATTGGACATAAATGATGAAACCTAGAGGTCCTGCACCTTATAAGACAACCTAATATAATTTGGTGCAGCAAATAACTTGATATGTGAACCCAAAAAGGTGCTTCTCTCTATCAAGCATCCAAAAGGAAAAATTCTGCACAATATGACGTCAAGTGTCCACTTGGCATAATTAAGTAGGACATGTAGTATCAAAACACAAAAATGGAGTAAAAATCATAAAATGGTTTCAATTATCTAAAATATAGTTTAATGTTTTATGTGTGTTCTTAGAATTCCCCCCCAAACATATTGAGAATGCTCTCCTACAGCATGTCCAGGATGTTAGAGGTTAATGAAGCTCTGACTATCCATGCGATTCCCCCACAGTTTCCTACTGCCTTTGGATCTGGTGCAATTGGAACCAAGAGCAGAAAGTGAGGCCAAAAACGCTGTCAGACCTGAGACGGCCTGTCCGGACCCTTCCTAAAAAAGAAACACAGCTCCTGCTGACACACTCCTCCTGGGGGGATTACATCACGTAATTCTGGGTTATGTTTTCCACTCCAGGCTCCTGACAGAAAGGGGCTGTGATTTGAAGGAGTGCACAAGGTCGGAGTGCACCAGGTTACAGACATTCAGCACATGGGAGAGCAGGCTGACATGGGACCTATGGACACCTTTATTAAAGGGAAATCAGCACAGTTTATGTTTCAGTAATGTGGTACACCCCATTGTAAAAATGATACAAGCATATCTAATAAAAGATTAAAACAGTTGAATCTGATGACTTGGAACTTCAACTACACTTTCTAAATTTTATCTGGACTGAAGGAGGTGCCGGACCATCCGTTGTTAAAAAAAAAAAAAAAAAAAAAATATCGGTGTTATACCTGTATTATCCCTTTCTGGATCTCTAACTTATCATGGTGAAGCTGTAAGCTATACCATGTTGGGTCACATAAAATGGGCAGGTCATAGCAGAGAGATCAGACAAATCGTAGTCCACTAGAGAAAGAACTGAAAACCCATTCCAGAGTATCTTCGCCAAGATAACCTTTTGACTGCGCACAACAAGGCCTGGCGTGCTGCGGACCATAGGGTCATGGGAATTGGACATGACTGAATGACTAAAAACTAAAACCTGTATTATATGTATTGTAATGCTATCAATAGTTCTTTAGAAAGGAGAAGAGGAAGTAAAGGACTTGAGGAGCTTATAATGTTGGGGAGATTATTGAAATGTTAGAACAGGATCTGACAGGACTACTTAAATAATTCTCTATTCTGTTGGGGGCAAGATATTCTTTGCTGAGAGGACGTGGGGCACACTGAATTTTGGCAAATCTACATGAAAGCCAGGGGACTCATGCATGTGTGATACAGGAGGGTGACAGATACAAGATGGTAGTGTGTAAGCGAATAGGCTCAAGCAAGTGGAGGTGTCTCCGTGTTGCACTGTAGATTGTGTGCGTGAGTGATATTATGCGGTAGAGTGTGGCATTGTGTAGATTGTGTGCGTGAGTGATATTATGCAGTAGAGTGTGGCATTGTGTAGATTGTGTGCGTGAGTGATATTATGCGGTAGACTGTGGAGTTGTGTAGATTGTGTGCGTGAGTGTTATGCGGTAGAGTGTGGCGTTGTGTAGAATGTGTGCGTGAGTGATATTATGCGGTAGACTGTGGAGTTGTGTAGATTGTGTGCGTGAGTGATATTATGCGGTAGACTGTGGAGTTGTGTAGATTGTGTGCGTGAGTGATATTATGCGCTAGTGTGGCGTTGTGTAGATTGTGTGCATGAGTGATATTATGCGGTAGAGTGTGGCATTGTGTAGATTGTGTGCGTGAGTGATATTATGCGCTAGTGTGGCGTTGTGTAGATTGTGTGCATGAGTGATATTATGCGGTAGAGTGTGGCATTGTGTAGATTGTGTGCGTGAGTGATATTATGCGGTAGTGTGGCGTTGTGTAGAATGTGTGCGTGAGTGATATTATGCGCTAGAGTGTGGCATTGCGTAGATTGTGTGCGTGAGTGATATTATGCGCTAGAGTGTGGCGTTGTATAGATTGTGTGCATGAGTGATATTATGCGGTAGAGTGTGGCATTGTGTAGATTGTGTGCGTGAGTGATATTATGCGGTAGTGTGGCGTTGTGTAGAATGTGTGCGTGAGTGATATTATGCGCTAGTGTGGCGTTGTGTAGATTGTGTGCGTGAGTGATATTATGCGCTAGTGTGGCGTTGTGTAGATTGTGTGCGTGAGTGATATTATGCGGTAGAGTGTGGAGTTGTGTAGATTGTGTGCCTTTGTGTAGATTGTGTGCATGAGTGATATTATGCGGTAGAGTGTGCCGTTGTGTAGATTATGGGTGCAAGTGACATTATGATGTACAGTGTCCAGTTGTGCATATTAAGGCTGAAGGTGATGAACAGATACATTTTGAGTGAGTTTTTGAAGGTTTTGAGGCAGTTCTATTCAAGGTCTACGTAGCCCATACTATAGGTTCATAAATATTTTAATTGCCATATCTTTTTCATAACATAGAAACTTTCAAGGCACACCTAGCAAAAGTTTGAAGCACATTGGTTCTGAGAAGGTAGCACTGGACAATTACTGTTCAAACTGGACTTGAAACATACAACACCGCTTTTTGACAGATGATAAGAACTAAATAAGCCTATTTAGTCTTCTCCTTTCATCTACTAACACAATCTTAATGCATATACCTAGTTTTTCCAGATCACTTTCAATAAGCCACTGTAATTCCTGTAAAATTGCACCCACCAGCCATAAGGGGTGTTTGGAAAATACTGTAATTTTTCATTGTAGTTAAAATGTAGACCCAAAGCCAAGGTCAATAACCTATTCTAAACATGTACGTTTTCAGAGAGAGCTGGAAGCAATGGAATCTGGGGAAAGCGGTTATATAGGAGATAAGAAATAAAATACATTTAGGAAAAAGAAAGGCCTGTGAGATGCAGAACATAAAATTAGAGAAAAGGAGGTGAAGACCATAGGAGGACCAGAAGCGAAGAATTGGGCGTATATGAGATGAGTAAATGATAGGGGGACGGTGGCTCAGGTATAATGTGTAACTATTAAAATGAATGATTACAGGGTGCTCCTAAGGATAATTGAGGATAAATATTTCCAAAAAAAGAGAGAAAATATCCTTTTTTAGGGCACTCCTGAAAAATCAAATCTCAGAAAAAGAGATTGAACTAAATGTTAAAACTTAACTTTTAATCATGTTAGTTAAAATCCACTTAAAATACATAAACGTAAGTAGCAGAGAGATATCTAATATTTAAAGTTTAATGGAATAATTGTAATATACTATAATACTTCCACTGTTGTGGAAAGTTGCCACTATGAGGTAGACCATATAAAGTGCAACGTGCTGGTATAGTCACTGGTAAAGTGACTAGTCTATGAAATAAGGTGCTAAATAGTGCTTGTAGAGATAAAGTACCAAGTGCTATGACACATGAAAAAAAGTATATGAGATTGAAGCATGAAAAATAATAATATATGGTTGCCTATAAGGTGCAATACAAGTAAATATTAGCAGCTAATTGCTGATCAAAAACCAGTGAACGATATAATAGTATATAGCAAGGGGTTATGGATAGGGGTAAAAGATATTGAGAGATAAATGCCCCCAGAGTACTAATATCCAGTTAGGTAATGTTCCCAATATCAATATATCCAAATACCCAAGCTCCCAAATAGCATATTAAGTTGCTAATGCCTTCCCATATCTCCTAAACTTGACTAAAATAGCCAGAATATTGAAGCAGTGAAGGGGCTTTAAGCTATGGGCCTGAGATTGAAAACGCTAGCTCTCAGCTAGTCACGCCGCGGTCTAGACGCAGAATGATGACGTCATAGACTTGCGACTGCGTTCCTACGTGCACCCGACGCACGTTTCTTGAATTTCATCAAGGGTTACGCCTGCCTTCCCTGCAGGCCTTTTTAAAGGCAGGCGTAGTCATGGCATTTGCACCTTATTTCATACACTAGTCACTTTACCAGTGACTATACCAGCACGTTGCACTTTATATGGTCTACCTCATAGTGGCAACTTTCCACAACAGTGGAAGTATTATAGTATATTACAATTATTCCAGTAAACTTTATATATTAGATATCTCTCTGCTACCTACGTTTATGTATTTTAAGTGAATTTTAACTAACATGATTAAAAGTTAAGTTTTAACATTTAGTTCAATCTCTTTTTCTGAGATTTGATTTTTCAGGAGTATATGAGATGAGAGCTGAGATGTGAAAAATTAAGCGTTTCCTAAGTGTTTATCTGTTGGGAGACAAGATTTTGAAATATTATTCTTGAAGAATCAGCAGATGATGATAAGGGAGTCTGAGGGATGGGACTGAAGGGAACATTCATAATTGACTGGAGTAACAATAACAGTCTTAAGTGCGGGCGATAGCTAAATTACAGAAGTTGAGGCAGGGAATCATGACATAGGGAATTAGGATTTTAGCTGTTCATTGAAAGATTAAGATGGATACTATAAATGTATTTATTTAATAGGAGCATCTTATAATGGGGTCGGGAGCACCAAGTAAATATAGCTGGTAGAGCTGTAATTTAGAACTAAGTGAGCAGAATAGCAAAGGGTCAGAGACCAGGTGAGTGCTTTAGGTTGGCGGACATGACACTTTTTACACTATTCCATCCAATGAGCGAGCCTATTTTTAGTCTATTAGTCAGTATCTAAATCAAGAAATACAAACAAACAATAACTGGAGTCTTGTGGAGTGGAAATTAGGTTCACAGGGATTAATTTGTTGTTTTCATAGCTGGTTATTGATCTTTCGTCAATAGTGGGAAGCTTGGATATAAGGAATACCTTTAATAAAGAGGACATTTTGTACATCATTTAGGAAAATTACAAAAATTACGTAAGTGAAAATCCATTTAATGATATGCTGCACACCAAAAAAATTAAATAAACTCAATTAAAATCATTGCTTATAAAATAAAGAATTGATTACAGAAAAGGGGCATAAAAGCCTAAAATAAATCAAGAATACTGTTCAGCCTGTTTATTCCAAAGACAGAGAGCGCTTGTTACTGCGGCAGAGAACGCGCAGTGTATGAATATCTGTGGAGGGAGCGGTCCTGGCCTGTACGTATAATACAGAGCTTCATGGAGTTCCTCATCAGGCGTCCAGAGTAAGATCCCACTGCAGCTGCTAATTAGCATTCGTTAGCAGGGAATTGCCATGAATAGCTGCATACATTCCCAGTACTGCTGTGTGCCAACGTTTACAGGATTTAAAAGCCTTGTTCCTTAATGTTCATTTATTTTTCCTACAACCCCATTTGAACTATAACACAAACAAAAACAGATTACAACATAATATATATTATTTTCTTATAAATTATCCTATTATTTTCTTCAATATTATGACTATTATGGAAAAAAAATACAAAGACAATTTAATGGGAATATAGATAGCTAAACGAATAATCATGCGTAAATTCTTCTTAAAGAGAATTACAACAAACATGGGTACATATGGATATATGTGTGGTAAACAGTACATTTAGGAGCCAGAAGGAAAGTTGTAGGAGTCCGTGGCTAAATTTGTCAATCCAAGCATCAACATTTTTGAACTGCACAGATAAGGTACATTTGGTCATAGTTTTATACTAAGCTAAATGGTCCCTATATCATATTTATTTATAGTTCACCATCATATAGTTACTTATTTCATACTATATGATTCATAGTCACCTTATATTAAGCAGATTATATTGCACAACAGTCACTTTGTGAGTACATTGTCACTCAGCACTTTATATGGTGTGCCTATTAGGTACAGAATTCACCATTTTTTGAGATACCATATTAATCAATCCAATATTTATGTGGTCTCTTTGCTACCTACGTTCACATATTTTAATATGGATTTTACTAGTCAATAAAAGTTAAGTTTTATAATTTAGTTTATTATCTCTTTCTGAGATTTAGATTATTAGGTGTGCCCTAAAACAGGATATTTCCTCTTCCCATACAGTAAACTAAATGGTCAAACAAAAACTTTTAAAAGAGCTTGGAGAATTCCAACATTTCTTCTTGAATTATTGAGAAGGTCGAAGGTTCTGAGCCAGACCTTCAGTGTTACTCAATAAAATACATCAGCAGATGTGACCAACTTGCTTCAAGTGAGTTTGCAGGGTTCAAAACACTTTACTCTAATAAAGACCTGAACGCAAAAAATACAGTATTTCTGCAAAGTTTAAACTGATAAAATATGTCTGTAACTGCTAAGCAACTAGATTTTTAACATAACTGGATATAAAAACTTCAGCAATCTGAAAACCTTTAACATGAAATACAAGAGGAAATAAGGCTATTATGGCATCATCACATATATAGTTGTGGATCTTTGCGATGTTCGTAACGTTTGCAATGTTGGTAATGCACTTGCGCCCCTCGCGAAGCTAGGCGAGCAGTTGAAGCATGCAGAATTTTTTAGATTAGACCAAAAGTTTTCTTTACAAATCCTGACAACATTGATGACATACATATACAAATGACCCCAAATGCTAGACCCCTACAAACAGATATATCCTCTTAACACAATTCATGAAACTTTTCCAAAATAATGAATGGAGACCTAGAATACAGTGGCCTACTTGATCAAACCACTCATTCTGATACAAAATAGGTGATGCTGGCTTTAATTTGATATTTCATCTAATTTTATCCCTTTGCTCCTAGAGGAGGTAAGACAGAAAGAGAAATGTCATTAGCTCATCCATTAACATATTAGCACCTGACAACTCTGGGATCCAGTGTCCAGCTGTACTCATTCTGCAAAAAATAGAAGACATCATTTTCTGAATCTCGTTTGGGGCTCATTTAGGATATGACAAGGTAAAACTGATACCAATTAAAACCCTACAAAGTAAAACCCAATGCATCTTATTTATGACAAAAAACATCCATGTCTATTCCAGTTTCGCACTAAAGTGAAAATATCACTAAACTGGATTCTCAATTAAAGCAGAAAATTAAGAGAACGGCAGTCCTATAGGCATGACATGGCCTTTAGAAAAACTAGACTTGATATCGGGCGAACTGCTTTAAAAAGTTAAAATTACAGTCTTGCCTCTATGAAATATATGTAATATGATTGAGTAAGGCATCTATTTTTGTACTTTCTAAACAGTTTGCCATATTATCAAATTTTTTAACATGGCATACAATAAAATATGGGACTTTGTTAGTTCTTTAACAGATAACCATAGTTTCAGTCCCTTTGGGAGAAAAGTGCTATATAAATGTATTATTGCGAACACCTCTAAACAGTTCTATTGAACGCAATTGAAAATACACGGAAAAAAAAGAACAGCAACCACCAGTAGAATAAACTTTTTGGCACCCCGGCTTCAAGGCGCATGAAGCGCCTTAAAAGCGAAATATATATATAAAATCACATATAATAGTTGTCAAACTGCGAGACATCGTCAAGCTTTGCGAGGTACGTACGAATTAGGCGATGAGCGAGCCATCGCAAAGCGAGGCAAGACGTTAAACCGTAGCACTTAGCCGATGCGAGCCGCAGGACTTAGAAAAAAAAAAGATACGAGAACAAAGAACCCGGAAAACACACTAAATACACCCAAAAAAATTACAAAAACAACACAGACAGAATGGGGCAACAGCCAGGACGTCTGTGAGTGAGGTGGAATGCGAATTTAACTCTATTTAGACGATTTTCGGCAAACGAAAAATCGCCTAAGCGAGGAAAAAAATGAAAACGAGGCTGCACGACCCCAGACCCTGCAAAACACTGCAAAACGCGTAGCACTTTACACATCACACTACGACCTACAACATACACTATTACAAAGCCGGAAAATGCTCACGAGACGCGTACCACATTAATAACATTACGACTATACAATGCCGCTTTACACAATAAACCAGCGCACGCAGCCTATTTAGTATGCACAGTTCAAACATTCATTATACTTTATAAGCAGAGCACTAACACTCACAATGTATATTCTATGCAGACGCAAAATACAAACAGATTGTTAGCTCCTCAGCCTATTGATCGCTGCATATATCAATTATAAATAATTAAAGTATATTAATTTATTGAATAATTCATTAATTATTACTTAACTACATATACATAGAAATATCTCTCAGAGGACCAAAAGTACACGTCAAGAGAGCATCGCAATGCGCCAAAGGCGCTCAGCGCAACCCCACAATGAGCGCCGAAGGTCCTCACAGTAAAAACGGTTTCCATTAGGTATCAAACAGCATTCCCATGGCTTCAAATTGTATTGCCCTGTCATTTTTGATGGGCAAGTCGCTAGTATATATATATAATAATAATATATACACAGAGGTATGACTTATATAGAGGGGGAAGAGGAACAGAGGGAGAATAGAGCAGGAGAGAATGAAAATGAACAGAGGATAAAGGTAGAAAGAGAAAAGTAAGAGTCTGGAGAATGAGACAGAATGGGAGGAATAAACAAGTGAAGAGAAAGAGAAATAGAGGATAGAATAGGTGGTTAAGATGGAGTGGGATTAGAATGAGGAGACCTGACCAGCTGTATAGAGTGGGAGAGATGAGAGGGCCACGCTGATGTCAGCCGCGCAAATTTCCGGGCGGGCTTTGGTGTGCGTAGGCGCTCATGCATCACGCGCCTTCAAGTCGTGCTACCAAACATTTTACTTAAGCTACTAGCAGACCAGACTTCCTAAATGGAACAGCCCATGGAACAGAGTCGGCTATATGTAAGATTTTCTCCAAAATAACTTCATGCTTATGGCTTACTGCTAATATTGTTATTTTACAAGTGAAGTTCTTTAAGGACATATTTAAATTTCATAGATTATGAATGTGTCTTCTAGAGGAAAGTAGTGTATGAAAACTATTTCTAATGCAAAATATAAAAAAAAACATTATTAAACCTGCACTAAAGTTTGCTAAATCACTTGAATTTGCAAGCATTTGATTTTCAAAGTTAACACCCCTGGAAATCCCTGCTAAAATCTGCATAAAATTCATAATTCGTTTTGGCCAACGACAGGCAGACAAAACATTGTTTTAATCAGTGATGGCAGTCTGTGCAGCAAAGCATCATGGAATGTGTAGTCTTATTTTCCCCTGTACAATGCAGCAAGGAGAAGTCAGACATTGCTCTGGATCTTTGCATTGTACTGCTGTTGGCTTGAAAGATAGTATAGGGTTAAAAATGTACCCAAATGCAGTGTTTTTATTGGTAGGTTCACTGTGCCTATGTAGGCACCTCTGGGAGGTGTGGAAAACCAAATTTTATTTTTAAATATAATAAGTCTGTATATGAATAGTATGACTGTGTAATATGTGATTATTTTTTTATATAAGCAGCATGTGTTATTTTAGAAAAACAGGGAAGTTTAGATATACCTTTAAAGCAGGAATGATTGTTGTGTACTGATCCAACTACTAGAACTGCTGAGAATTAATTATATATTATATCTACTATATTAATTAGAGTACAAAGTAAGCAGTAAAATCATAAAAGGTTATTACATGGCTGAGTGCAGAGAAATCATTATATATGCAGCAGGCATGCTTAGATAGCACTCAACAATAACACACAATCATATGTGAAGGGTGCTCTCTCCTCCTAATGATGCACAATGAGCTTTTAATGCATGCACCATATGGAGGATCGGTCGGCTTGGCTTCCAGCAGAGTTTCACATCCAGTTTTATATAAACCTCCCTGTGCTTCTCTCCTTCTGATATTCAGTTCAGGAATATATCCCCTTTTATTCTAGGAGGGTGTGACTTGGGAAATGTGGAAGTCGCGGCTCAAAGAAACATTTTATATCTTCTCAGCTTGGCCTCTTTCCCACGCAGTCCTCCAGGGTTTTATTTTACACTTGGAAACTTGTTCACTTGAAGAAGAAACCTACAGGGCTTGGAAAGCTGCGTAATTCATATCTAAAGAACTTTTATGTTGCTCGCTAAAAGATATTACAAACAAGCGACTTGCTATCCTCGGGGTTATACAGCAATCAGTATTTGTGCGGCTTTTACTTAACTAAATTACATTTTAATGCATGCGAGGCCTCTGCAGCCAATATGAAAGACTAGGCTGAGTTCCTTGGGTAGTAGGCTTTAGCTAATAATGAAAAGGAGTATAATTTATAGCTCATTTTCCTGCAGATAACCCAAATCCTCTAAACTTACACAAAGCTGTGATATTTGGCAACCAAGATTTTTGTACAGATTATGAGAACATTTAAAGGAACATTGTGTTTCCACATTTCCTATCACACAGATTTAAATTTCTGTTTGAAAAAAATACCAGAAAATGTTTTTGTATGAGAAATGAGGGAGCAGAAATCAAGTAATTGTATATTTATTGTAAAGCACAAGCAGTCCATATCTTCAGCCCACCTGTATGACAAATGTATTTAATTATACCAATCACATTTGGAGATGTTCAAAGTCAACCATCCAATCAGGACCAGTATTTAATCAATTGAGTAAAGTTCCAATCCAGCCTATCACAGTCTTTATAGAGCAAAGATATTTAACTGTACAGTGTGCAGTTGTGTGCATAATAAGGCTTAAATTGATAAGCTTTTTTAAACAGATATGTTTTTAGGGAGTTTTTGAAGGTTTTGAGGCAGGAGGATAGTCTAGTGAAGCAAGGCAAGGAGTTTCATAGAGTAGGGGCAACACAAGAAAAGTCTGATCGAGAAGTGAGAGGAGGTGATAAGAGGAGGAAAGAAGTAGCAGAGCAAAAAGGGCAGTAAGAAGAGTAGAGTTACAATGAGGTGAGCTTCCAATTGTATCCAATTCCTCTATCAAGACCTGTACAGAGACAATTCTGGGACAAGTGTGTGGTCGGTCCAGTCAAATGGGTTCTGTATCATTGTACTGAATATAATGGACCTGTACAGAGCTAATTGTGATCTGTACAAAGGCAATCAGCACCTGTACAGGATAAATCTAGCCAATCATGGATGGCATAGAGCTAATGCAGCAAGACATAGTCTGTCCATCTGTATAGGGACATATAGAGATCCAATATTGCCAATTAGGATCTGAAAGAAAACAACTTCCCCTGTGATAAAGCCATGCTTAGGTTATGATTAGTAAAGTATAAAACATATTTTTATACAAAATAGGTTATGCTTTTTTCCCCAAATGAAAACTCTGGCTTTCCATACCCCTGCAAAAATATTCACACTGATATTATTCCAAACCAATTTTATTCCAGATTAAACCTGAGCTGTACATATGTTTTGAGTTGTGTTTGAGACATGCCATTTGCAGGACAGGTGTCTTTTACCAAACGTGCTAAAATGGGATATGAAAATGATACTTCCAACATAACGTGGTTCAGACACGCAGGCTTACACACACCTAGTACAAAGCTGCAATGCTACAGATATGGCTAAAGGATCCATAAGACACTCACAGAGATGCTCCCAAGGTCAAAAGGACACCCAAAGTCTAATACTGCTCAAAGTATCTCAATGTATTAGATTCTTAAGAGCGTTTCGGGTGTAATTGCTGCTTTAAGAGCAGATACCTCAGATTGGTATTTTAGTGCAAAGCTGCAGCTCAATAAATATTTATAAACCACAAATATTTCAGATCTTGTGGCTGAACAGGCTGCTGCCCAGAGCTGTCAGCGTGAAGTATTAAACCTTCAGTGCCAGCAAAGCATTAACCCCTTCACTGCCAGGCATGCCGCTGGCTGTAGGCACCGCTGGCAGGTCAGAGGATTTAGTAGCTGAAGTACGAGTCTGCTCTCTGAACAACTTCCTTTACAAGGAGGCTTGTCAAATTAAATTTATAGTCCAAAAGGAAAATCATATCAGTGAATACTAAACACACATTTATTTTCTATCTGGACAGATGAACAGTCATTTCAATTTAATGGAACTTTCAAGTAAAAAGTTCTGTTGCTATAGAGCCATAGTATGATGATATTTTACACACACACAAAGGCTCATTGCAGGCCGCAAATGCGGAGGTGGAGGCTCTACGGCGCCTCACAAGCGGTTACACACAGCCACAGAAGCGGGACTTAAAAAAAAAAAATATGCAATGACTAAATACGGACTTATAGAAAAAAATACGAGCCATGGGACTTAGTAAAAAAGTATTACAAACTCTCAATAATACGACCTTACCGGCCAACCCGCGCACAGTGTAAAACATAAAAAAAACACAAAATGCACACAAAAATATAATATAAACCTTACCCACAGCAAGGGGGGACACCCAGGACATCTGGAAGTGAGGTTACACCTCAATTTCAGTCCAATTTACAGAGTTTAGACACTCGAAAATCTCCTAAGCGAAAGAAAAAATGGCCACCAAAAAAAACAAAAACGAAGCTACACAACACCTGCGTACCACATACACATTTGCCGCCATTTTTCAACACAGAATGCGGAAGTACCCAGCTACACAAACGGCATCCCCTTGCGCACACAGCCTATTTACACTACACACTTCACACATTGCTGACACTTACACCTCAGCTCAACAACACTGCAAACCTACATTGTATGCTGCAGGAACAGCAAAACAGATTGTTAGCTCTTCAGCACAATGCTTGCTGCATATAGTTATTACGAATAGGTAAAGTATATTCATTTATGATTTCATTAATTATTTTTTTATTTTTTTTAAATATACAGAAAAAAAAAAAACACACCACAGTATCGCAATAAACGACAAAGACCTTCACTGCGCACCTCACAAGGAGAACTTACTCTCTGTGGCAAACAGCATTACTTGCCTTACAATTTTATTGCCGTCATTTTTTGACGGGCAAGTTGTGTGTATATATATATATATATATATATATATATATATATATATATATATATATATATATATATATATATATATATATACATATACACATAAATACATACATACATATATATATGTATATACACACACACAGTTTAAAATAAGTCTGTTTAAGAGCATAATTAGGTGAAAAAAATGTAATAAAGTGAGTTTTTAGCTAGAAAAAAAAAATGTGCAAGAGAGAAGTTTACACTTCAGGACAGGGATAAGCATTTTTTTTTATAAGATTATTACAGAAAACAATGTTTTTAGTATTATATTCACAGTGTCAACAGCAATTCTTTTATCTATCTTGTGGGGTTGAGCAGATTCCCTGTTAGTGCACACTATCCGCTCTCAGGACCTTCTCTGCGGGACGGCTTCCTCCTCTGGATTAATTATAGAGCCTCAAACCTAATATCCTGTTGTGTGGTTCCTTGGAACGATGGTGTATGTATTCTAAGAGAGGAGGGCCATGGAGAGAGTTATGTGTGGGGTAACAGGGAGGTTTAGGAATATATGTCAGCCCAGAGAGGGGAAACCTAAACAGATGCAATGCAAAGGCATTGAGAACCAATTAAACTGGAGGTTTATACAAAAATGTAGTCCCAACAAATGAGTGATCCTAGGATTTGGCAAGTCTTGGCATAACTATCAATATATTTTAGTTTTTAAACAAACACATAGTGGATAATACATAAGATATGACTTGATAAAGTGCAGTTGTTCTTGCCACCATTTGCCAATCTGGGAATATTTAGGAGGAACAAAGAGATGTAGACACCTTTAATGTACAAGTAAGAGGGATTACAATGATAGCTTTTAGGATATCATAATCCTTTTGTCTGGGAATAGATAATAAAGACAGAAAAAAGTATCCTATAACATAAACCCCATTACATTAGACAGAGGATGAACAGCAGAGTGATGGTATGATGCCCGATGCAGAGTTATATATTATAGCACATTTTTACTTCATACCTTGCAGAACGAAGGGATTATGGATTAGGACTACTTCATTATCTACTTTAACATGGTAATATTTATGTACATTGTAACATATGACCTTGTAATTAATGGCCATTAGTGCTGTCAATACATTTAAAATCATTATAAAAAAAATTCCATTTTACTGCGACATGCGACTCCTGTAAATGATCTGGTAGGTGCTAATTACATTAAGTCTTTGTAGCTTTCAATTTGAGTATATACTCAGAAACATCTGCATACATGTTATCATAGCTACATTGGCTTCTTCAACTACAGTTAGGAAATAAAAGGGCATATTAGTATCAGATGATAAAGAGCCATCTCATCCACTATTTACAGCTAGGCTATAGGTGTATTCACAGTAACATATTGTTTCACTGCTAGGCTTTATGTATATTCAGATTTCAGATTTAGCCACCTATTGAATCTCTATCAATTATTGTGGACTTCCTGACGTGTTTTCTTATATACTGTTATTGCCTGTTCCCTCCCAAGGTTTGAGGGAACCGAGCTTCATATACTCTCACCCAAATGCATCTATTTCTCTCTCTCTAATGGATCTCTCAGCTCCCTTGCCGTGGTTCTTTAGGCCCAAACTTTCATCACGGTTTTTCTAGTTTGCCCTATGGGCCTCTCTTTCCAACTTTATCTGTCTTTTTCTTTCTTTCTCCTTGCAGTCTCTCTCACCCATCACCTTTATGGCTCTTTTCTTCCTTACTGGTTTCTTTTCTAGCCTTATCCGTCTATCACCATCCTTGCTCTAGCTACTCCTCAGGAGATTTTCCTCTTTATTACCCTTATGCTCCCCCTACCTTGATTAACTCTTCCCCAGACCCATGGCCCACTACTATCTAACACTTTCAGCTGGAATCCTCCATAAGCCATCTTGAAAGTGAGGTCAGCATGATGCCCTTTAATTGAATTTATTTAAATACCCATAATCAGATGCGGATGGAGATGTAGACATACCACTTAGGCATTTATATATTTGATAAACAAAGGGATGATGAGATGCTCAGATCTGCAGAGAAATAAGAATAATACTGGATAGATAGGCTTGATAGAGCCCAAGGGTTAATACAGAGATTAAAAGCAATACATGATGTGAATAAGGAGCAGGTCAACATTGCAGTAGATCAGATTGGGGCATCACATCTAGTTTGTGCATTAACTGTATGGTATTCAGAGCAGTCCCACTGAAGCAGCACTACAGAATAAGGCCAGTAACAAATGAACTTGAGCATATATTCACATATTAAATACAAGAATCACCTACACATTGGGGATCTTCTCAAATGTAACAATGATTTTCTGTAAACCAGCAGTTGTATTACTCTGTTAGCTCCCATGGATGAATATGATCATGCTATTGATTCTACTAGTTGTGGATAACAGTTGTTGTAAAATGCAACGCCCCAAAGTCACTGTCATACTATTAAAAACACTCTAGGAACCTTCACTTGGCTGCTTCAGACAGGTTTTCCTTTCAGAGATTACTGCAGTGTGTAAAGAACCAACCCAAATGCACCTATACATCTGAGCCCCTAGACAAAAACTCATTAGCCACCCCTGAGTACACTTGCTCATGGCACCTGGTTAGAGAAGGAAAGGGCTATGCATGAAAATAATATTTAAATTATCTCCTAGCAGTCAGTATGCTATATTTTAGTCTCTACTGGTCAGTTTCTAGTAGTGGCAGAAGACTTTGCATGTACTTGAAATTTATATCTGCACAATGGGAATGTGGCAGCTAAAACTCACAGTGTTTTCAATAAGTTTCATTAGTTTGCAAGGACACACAACATGAGAAAGTAGCAGCAGCGGAGAAAAAAATGTAAGGTACTAAATGTATATAAAACTTAAAAATATAAAGGCTGCTTTTTTTTTGCAGGCTTTCTATAAATATTTTGCCCATTACCAAGTTTAATTTATTCAAAGTACCACATAGGAAAAAAAAGTGATTGCAGTAGCCCTGTAAACAAATAAGACACCTATAAATATGTAATGTGTGTCAGGGCCCTGCAGCAATGCAGGGATGAGAGCAGTGTGCCCACATGTGTCTGTATTTGTGTTTTGGTACAGCTGAGATCTGACAGCTGTGCCATGTGCTGGCACCGTACCAGCCTGGACACTTTGCCAGACGCTGTGAGGGTAAAGCTGAGTATTACTCAGCAACCAAATAATTGAAATTCCGCACCAGCCCTCCCTCAATGACCGAGGCCGAGCTTGCCCACAGAAAGAAGCTAAGTTGGTGACTGCACAATTATTGAATGTTTAGTTTTAGGACATTTTAATAGAAATTTATGGGAGGTTATAACATATACTATTGGTTAGCAGATGGTTTTCCAAGAGCATATAGTTCCACGTAGATAAATTAAACAGTATTTAGTCAATAACAATTCAGTAAGCATATGAAACAACAATGTTTATCTTTAAATTGTGATGGCAGACAGCCATCTTTCACTTTTCAGAGCTTTATAGTTCACAACAATATACAGAATGAGAGATGGTAGCCTGCATCACAGCTCCAGAGGAACAAGCAACTTCCCTAGGAAACAGAATGGTAGTGTGTATGTCTGAAATATAACTTATTGTCCTCTTATTCCCACTGGTTTTGATGTAAGCCAAATAAACACAATCAACAAGGTTTCAATAAATCCTATTGTGAAATGTGGAAAGAATTTTTTTGTTAGAAAAAAAAAATGTTCAGCCCATGAAATGAGGATGGCCCACTTGTGTATCTCTAACTTGAGGTAAACAAGTGGGCCATCCTCATTTCATGGGCTGACAGAATTGTTAAAGGTATATCTAGGTATCCCTGTGTGTAACTTTTTTTTAACCTAACACATACTGCTTATATTAGAAACATACATTACATTAATTAATTCTATCCATAAACAGAGGGCGAGGCCCACAGAGGACATAACGTGTCTGGGGTATGATGTTTCCAATGTTCAGGGTAGAATTGCCTGGTATTTCGGGGCTGGATCACTCTTTTGAGTGAGACCAGACTGATATACTACAGGATATTTCTCCTTGTGAAGGACACAAGTGGCTAAAAGAGGTTGCTCACTGAGTAGGTAACCAGACCTATAGGACAAACCTACTTCAGGTATTGTCAGTTCTCAGATTGAGCACCTCTAATTTTGTTGTTATGTATAATAATATATACATTACATTAACGCAGATCTGCACTGAAGAGTTACATTTAAATAAAATCTGAATTACACTGACCACATCAGTCCTCAAGGTTTACTTGGTGACCCAGAAAAACACAATGCAAATTTGTTGTTCGCATGATAAGTTTGAGGAGCGACTAGGCAAGATTTGTTTGTACTTCAGTCAGCGATGAGCAGGGAAGCACAAAGAGACTGTGATTTGAATTTGTTGTGATGGGAAGTCATTGACATGGGAATATGACTCCTCTGTGATCCTGTCAGACAGGAGCCCTAGGAGGAACACATGGCAGGAGCACAAAGGGTTATTTCATTGAAGTTATCTGTCTGACATGTCATTCTCTGGATCTAGTGACATCTAGGTGGAATTATATCGCTAAGGAACAATCAACATTCACATCTAAACAGTACTGTACAATGATAATGACCCAGACTTTGAAACACATGGCATTTCCA
>CM050173.1:79738822-80088822 GCA_027410445.1 Discoglossus pictus | reverse complement strand
CGCAATATATTTATTTATGAATAACAATCCCTTATTGTTTCCAAAGAAATAATATTTTCAAAAGTGCATAACACTGAATGGAACATATAATAATGAAATAAGGAAAATGAAAATATCTATTGCAACGCCGCATCAAACAATAAAGCAGGGAGCTACAGATTTTCCTGGCCCATGAGCAGGTAGGTGTAATATGCTAGATCAGCGTTGACAGCCCGGTTCCCTATGAGGTTTACACCTTCTCTTCCTCAAAACCACAGCAGTATTTTGATGACAATTATAGATTATTCTGCATGTTTAATGGACTAAGCCTTCAAATTAGTCGCTGAACCCATGAAATAATTTGTAACCAAGACACTGGACCTTCACAGTGTTCTCTCTCTGGTCCATTGAGCATATCCAGCCACACAGCTGCCTCCTGGCTGAATGATGGACAGATAGCTGGAGCTGCTACTTTCCCCAGACCTGAAATCAATTGCAATCTCACTGGCCATTTTCAGAAGCCTGATCCACACTCTATAATTACACCGTGCCGCACAAAAGTGGCTTTCAGACAAAAAGGCAATTTATAATAGGTGTACAATATTTACTACAACAAATTTCATTTGCGATCAAGCTTTAGAATTTTGTTCTCATGATGGCTCATTTTTTATACTATTTTATTCACATTAATCTCAACCTTTCAGCTTATTTTAGTGTGTGTCTGAATTTCATTAAAAAAAAATGTATATGGAAGCTTCCTGTTTTATTTAGGAATTGTGGAAAATGGTGACATGCTGCCAAAGGTGTACAATTAATTTAAAGAACGGTAATTCAGGATTTGTGGATACCTTTGCTTGTAACTGAGCCACCTGTGCACAGGTAACATTACCCTGACATCAGCGACAGTTGCTTTGTTTTGAGGACCAGGAATCAAAACTGCTGCTATCGGATTACATGACAATCTGGGAGTTTAATGTTGTAAAGAAGAATAATGAATTATGTTCTCGGAAAGTGTTTTTTATTGAGGATTCATTTCTTACTAATAAAAAAACTTGTAAGTTAAAATGAACACTGTAAATAATTTTTGCCTTTGCAGTCATCTAAAATCAAGATTATTAATCTTTATTTGTATCGCGCCAACATATTCAGTAGCGCTGTACAGGGGATAAGGACAAGGAAGAATACAATGTTAACAAACTGCAGAATCTTTGCAGGAAGTGCTTTTTCCCAAAGCACCCTACAAGATTGAAAACTCGCTACTTACAATCTAAAGGGGTTAAAATGGAAGTATAATTGCAAATACTAGTGTTTGCAGAGGAATGATAACTTACTTTTCTGTTGTCTTGCATGGTGTTATTATTCCCCAGCCCTCCCCATTTTCCTATTTTTACCTCCGATCACACTGGCTGCTTATCAGACAATCATGTGGTTTCTCGTGATACCACTGCCTTTCTGAGTTATAGAAACTGTGATTGGATGAACAAATCCTGTGATTAGGGATGAATAGAAGCAGTTGATAAGAGAGGACAACTGTAAAGTAAGTTATCAAACATTATGTTCAATTAATAATCATTTTTAAATATCATCTTTAGATGACAAAAAAAATAGCTTTTTTCAGGGTCCATTTAAAAGGACCACTTTATGAAAGTTGTTTTTTAAAGGTATATTGCCCATGTAGACTGTTTCAGAAAGAATGGGAATTGAGCAGGTTGTCAAAAAGCAAACTTAAAACATATTTATGTTTAAAATGTTTTATTTGTATTACAAGTGAAGCTCTCATCAAGCACTACATTGCTTCTTTATAAATTATGGGGATGTACACCCCTATAATTTACACAGGCACCTCCTATAGTGGCACAGCAGCAAAGGAGGAATGTACTGCTTGATCAGAGCTGCACAGAGTCACATGAAATACAAATAAACCATTTTAAATATAAGTTTAAGATTTTTGTTTAATAATATGCTCAAATCTCATTCTTTGTAACATTGCCTATGGGGTCAATAAGTTTTTAAAAACAACCTTTCACTTGACTTCCTCTATACACGTATTATAGTCCTCATAGCAATGGTTGGCATGCGGTATTCTTCCTAAACTCTATTTTTTATGCTTCTAAGTCTTTGTCTGTATAGATTATGTTTCAATTAATGTATTTAAGCTCTTCCACTCCTGTCCTTTAAAAGCCAATAAAGATAAAATGATGGTGAGACAGGGATCGGAACAAACAGTAACATCACATAAACTAGGGCAGTTATAGGATATAAAAACGGTCCCATGTCTTACTAGCTCAATAAGGGTTTGGGATGTATATCAGTTTATTATTCAGTACATTGCTGGCATTCTCATGGCAAAGTAGCTCTAATCAAACACAATCCTTTAATGAAATGAAGATGAATACAGTCTCCTAAAGCCTCCATGCTAATAGGACAGATATATTTAGTCGCTGGCAAAGACTCTATTTTCTTTCCCAGTAAAACAAAACAAGAATAATCAATGGCTGAAGACTTCTCCACTTCCTGCCAGCGTTCTGTTCAGAACACAGTGTCTTCCTTCACAAGGATCCTTCAGTGTGCACTGGTGCCTGTGAGTGGGGAACTGTTATTGCTCCCTACAGGAAAATACACAGGCCCAGATTCACTAAAGTGCTACCTACATTCACTATGTTGTTTCCCTAACAGTGTCACAACCACATCACTATCATCATGCATGTCTTATTCTTCATTTCTTATATTATTATCATCATCATTATTATCTTTTATTTGTAAAGCTCCAACATATTCTGTAGCGCTATATAGAGTTAAGTACAAGGCAAAACATTTTTTTAATTCATTGCAAATGAATGGAGGGTTGTGTCTTTGATCTTAAAATCGAACGTACATAGAGCTTGTCCCCAAAGCACGGACACAAGATTGAAAACTTGTGTGTGAGACAGGAGGGTGATAGATATGTTGTGCATATTAATGCTGAATGTAATGAGCTTCTTTAAATAGATACATTTTTTTGAAGGTTTAGTGGCAGGAATAAAGTCTAGTGGAGCGAGGCAGGGAGTTCCAGAGAATAGGGGCAGCATGAGAAAAGTTTTGAAAAGTGGCAGTGAGAGGGGGGGAAAATAAATAAATAAAAAGGGAGGAGGAAAGAAGAAGGTGATTAGCAGAGTGAAGAAGATGATTGAGGGGTATTTTTATACATGAGCATGAGATATAAGGAGGTGCTTCCGGTGGCTATAGGAAGCCAGTGGAGTGATCGACAGAAAGGAGCTGTAGACACTGAGCGTTGAGTGTGATAGATTAGTCTAGCAGGCGTTGTCATTATGGAGTGGAGACAGACGGGTGATGGGGATGTATAGGGTATACCCCAGTTAATATATTTTATTAGGAACATGCATTAAAAAATATGTAGAATTAAAATATTAGGAGTTTTGCTCCCTAGCTACCAGTATTGGTCAAACCCTGTGCTAGCCATATGAAAGTATTCTGGAACCTGAACTTCTGGCTCCTAAATATTGTCTGGAATTATAATACATCTCAATGAAAAAAACTTTACCCTTTATAAGGAGACTTCGAGAAAAGGTGGTCCTGTACAGATAATTTATCCTTAAAAAGTACCTAATTTTCAAGCTCAATTATTTCTTTCCACTCCACTTTTTTTTTTTTTTTTAACACAACCAATTGCGATAATATTTATATATTTGTGTACTTTTCAATTCTGCAATTACTGGAACATCTGTCGTGTCACTAAGTAATCGTGTGCTATCTTACAAAGCACATGAGACCCATAACAAAGCCCCCCTCAATTTCAAGTACAAGTTGTAGAATTAGCCAAATTACAAACGCAATCCTGACAGTTCAGTTTGACTTTTGCCCTCTCTGCTCAGATTGTGCCTAGTTACTCTTTGTTTTGTCCTCATCTTCAATTTGATTTGTTTTTGGCTAATGTCATACAGTTTCCATTAGCCAAACTAACAATTGGCACGGCTCCTGGATCACTGGCTGACATATGGCCAGGCAACAATAAAGTTAAAGTCAACAGTTCTTTGACCAACTTCCTTGGCCCTGATAATCCCTGTAGGTTTCCTTTATACTGTTTGATGGCCCCAGTGGTTTATCATGACCAATTAGCCATCTGCCATGCTTGTGTGTGCATACAAAAGGATCTCACTCCTTCTCTACAGCCCATCAGCAGCCCCATTGTAGCAGCTGACAAATACGAATCACTCAGTATTGTCCTAAAATAGGGAGTAGTGCAGAGTGTTGTCTGCTATTTGTGATTAGAACAGCGGGGTGAAGAGCTGATATCTTGTATATGGGGCTGTGCCATATAACAGGAAGCCTCTGCTACATTGTATCTATTTATTACAAGACAACAACATGCGCTACATTAAAAGTCCACAAGAAACGGTTATTGTGGACCTATATTTACAACATGCTATTTTAAAGCATTTGATAACACAGTGCCATCGCAGGGTCCGATTAACCGTAGGAGTGCTAAAATTTCCATTCAGTTCCATTAAAAGGCCTGGCACTCTGAGGCGATTGGTTTAATTAAAAAAAATGTGTTAGAGCATATTAGAGATCCCATTGGCAAAGTAGAGACTGCAATGGTGGCACAAATCATGGAGCAGTTATATGGTGTGGAAATTTTATTATGATCCCAAATATCACATATAACAGAAAAATCTAGGAAGCATAGTTGCATATGTATTCACAGCTATGTATTATTTTTAATGTTTTTATTATCATCTTATTTATTTTTAAACAAACCGACACATCCCATAATGCCGGGGTAATCAACAGGCAAAGCCAAGTCCAACACAGAACCTCAGGTAAATTTCTTCTGGACCTCTCCAGCCTTATTAATTTACTATATCTCCTTCCTGAAGCTTCCATATACTAATACGTTATCAATTACTATGTATTCTTTTTCTGGGTCTAAACTATGTAAACTTCCTGATGTACAAAAAAAAGCTTTTGAGTACCTCCCCATCTCATTTTTATTCTATGGGGCATATGCACAATGATATGACATTTACTTTTAGTACACATGGTACGTTATTTGGAGCAATGGTGGACAACAGGAGGCCCGGGCGCACTTCCCAGGCATAAATGAAATGCACCGCTAGGATTAGGAACTTATTTGTAATGTATTATAAACGGTTATACAATTTGTTATAAACTACTGAAAAACAGCACATTTAAATCAAATGTTGTTGCATGTAATAGATTAGAATATATTCTGTGCTTTGCAAGAAGATTTTTGAATATTTAACGATTGTGCTGCTGTGTTTTCATAATTTAATATGAGATACCATCAGGAGTACAGCTGAGTAAATACACCCCCATCAGGATTACGCAGACACTTTATTTGTGGGTGTATTAGCGACCTGCAGTCTCTGCTTCAGGAGCATAGTGCAGCTGACACAACTGTGACCTGCCAACAATGGAGATTATTAATATGGCAACTGAAATGTATAAACAGAAATATCATTTAAGTATCATTTGTTTCTACTATCAGTTACAAAGTAATCCTCAGTTTGTTATGGTGTGCAACCCGGGAAACTGTAAACAACAACAAGACACTGGGAACGGTTCAATATGCATTACTATAAAGCAGTCATTACCCGAATCACCTGTGGAAAAGTCATCTGGTTGCATATAATTATGTTTCCATATTTCCCGGTTCCATTCACTAACAGGACTAAGTAGTCACTTCTGCAGGGGCTCAGCCGATGTCACCGGGCCTCACACCATCCACCTGGGCAGAAGCAATGACCAGCTGACATATTTCCCAGTTCCATATAACATTAGGACTGAGTAGTCGCATCTGCACAGGCTCAGCCAATGTCACCGGGCCTCATACCATCCACAAAAGGCAAAGGTCTCACCAGCTAACGTATTTCCCGGTTCCATTTATCATCAGGACTGAGTAGTCACTTCTGCAGGGACTCAGACAATGTCACCAGGCCTCACACCATCCACCTGAGCAGAAGCAATGACCAGCTGACATATTTGCCAGTTCCATATAACATTAGGACTGAGTAGTCGCATCTGCACAGGCTCAGACAATGTCACCAGGCCTCACACCATCCACCTGAGCAGAAGCAATGACCAGCTGACATATTTCCTGGTTCCATATAACATTAGGACTGAGTAGTCGCATCTGCACAGGCTCAGACAATGTCACCAGGCCTCACACCATCCACCTGAGCAGTAGCAATGACCAGCTGACATATTTCCCAGTTCCATATAACATTAGGACTGAGTAGTCGCATCTGCACAGGCTCAACCAATGTCACCGGGCCTCATACCATCCATTGGAGCAGTAGCAATGACCAGCTGACATATTTCCCAGTTGCATTCACCTTTGTATCTTTTGCCTCTAGACCTAGAGCCTTCCCACACCATCATTCTTTTGCCTCTAAATTCATATAACATACTTTCCCACCCAATTTGATTTAATCACTAACTAACCTTATACTCTCTTTTCAATTAATTGCCAAGTCCTGGTTTCTTCCTTTTATTTACCTCACCTTTTGTTTCATGAATGCCTTTAGATTGCAAGTTTGAGTTTTGAAAAAAAAACACCATGTATGTAAGATTTTAAATGCAAAGACAGGGGCATCCACTTATTGCCATGTGTTTTATACTGTATTTTTTTTCCTCCATAACTTCAGTATAGCGCTATGGAATATGTTGGCACATAAAAGAAAAAGGAATAATAAGAAGAAGCAGCATAATTGTGAGTGTCCAATCTGATAGTTTTTCCATAGGTGAGGAATGTGGATTTGTAAACCTCTGTACACGTGAGATTTTATATACTGGCTCAAATAGCTGTAATATTGTCACATATTTCAGTACCGACATCACAGTATTTTTCCTTCCAGAAAGACAAACGATTAATTTGGAAGATAGTTAAAATGTTGTTGTAATGATTCAGTGTCAAAATAGTAACTTTTCAACTTGTTGTGATAAGAACAGCTGATCTTTTACATTGAAAAATATCTGTTTCCCACTCATCTTTATTTTGGAGCCCCTACCATACATTACAAACTGCCTAGCTTTGATGGCAAAAATAAAACCAGGGAAGTGGTAAGATAACAGCCAGTTGGTAGCTATAGCTGGTGAAGCAGGTGCAAAGCATCGGTGCCCACAACAAGGTACGGGCACTCTGCTACCTGGAGTTAAAGGTATCAGGGCTGAGCAGTCACTTCTGCAGGGGCTCAGCTAATGTCACCGGGCCTCATACCATCCACCTGCGCACTGACCAGCTGACATATGCAAGTTTGTGAGTTTTGAATCTTGTGATGTGCTTTGGAAAAAACACACCATGTATGTAAGATTTTAAATGCAAAGACAGGGGCCACCAATGGTAACAAGTATTTTCAATTGAAATTCTCTCACAAAAAAGATAGAATATTTTTATCAAAATTTACTAAAATGCTGTTCACACTGATCTTTACTACTTAGAACATATCAATTTTAGGCGTTTCTAGTCATTGTTCCTGGAGCATCTGAAAGGCACTGTCAGACCTGAAGTTTTTAATTCTCATTACAGATGCAGCATATCCAGAGCTCTACCAAATTAGCAGTGATTGAGCAAAGAGTCTTTGAAATCAGAGCCGCCTGGAGAGCCCCCACTCATAGAGCTGGATCAGGAATGTAAACACTGTAGTATTTGGACCCCTCTATCTCAATCTCACAGATACACGGCTGAAGTCTTGAAGAAAGACGTCTGCTTCTCTTCTCTATTGCTATATAAATGCATTCAATGCCAGACCAGCTCTCCCTGTCCTGTTAACCCCTTCTAAGTATTGCACTGCACTGAAAAAGGGCCTAAAATCAAATATTACCTGCTTGGGGCTGCCCTCTACATCTCATGAAGACACAGACTCTGCTATACTTGCGGCACTGGGTCTCATACTAACCAATCAGTGCCCATCTCTCAGCAGCAGTCTGCAACATGTGGCGGAGATGTGGTCCCTTAAAGGTAAGGACACTACACTGCACATCCAGCTATACATTGTCTATATTCAACATTACTTTATTTGTGCTCCTCCTTTTTCTATTTACATTTCCACTCTACATATCACCCTTCCTCCTTCTTGTGTATCCGTCACAGTCCCCAATTCCCATATACTACAATCTTCCATTGTTCTTAGAGTAAAACAGGCCTTCTGTACAAGGCCTGGTTCAGTAAGTAACTATAAATTATGTAACAAACATCTCGAGATACTACTTCTCTGTGAATGCTTGATCCTTGCAACATAAAGCTTTAAGCAAAAGGCAAATCTTTGTGTGTTTCACTGGTGCACACTCCATTACATGTTAACGCCTGGAATCTTAATATCTTCATTTTAATCACAGTCTGATGTTTAAGAGACTGATGAGGCAGGGAGTCTGTGCGATGTCTGGATGGAATCCTGAGTGGTTTTTGTCATTAGGTAACAAGATACAGTGATTGGGGTTTTATAGCAACAACCTAAAAAAAAAGTGGTTTCCCTAACACCAGCATCTGTCATCTGCCAAATTGGCCCCTGAGTGCTTGCAAGCTCATTGTTGATGAGTTCCAGCCTAAAACACTGTAATTACTAAAGTGAGAGATAAAAGGCCCCAAATAGGACCAGCCAAAAACATGTCATATGGAAAGCAGACAAATAATAGCACTGATCCCCAACATAAATGCAGACCTTTGCTGGCTATGTATTTTTATGATGGACCAATAAAGCCCATACATTGTTATTGGTGTATTTATTATTATTGCATCTTTGTTATTTAATAGCTTCAGAGGACATATCATGTGAATCCTGCAGAAGGGTACAATACATCAAGCACTATGTAAGCTTGTACTGTCATAAAAGAATACTGTAGTAAAAATACTTTCTAGTTGGAGTGAGCATTAAAATATTATCTTCAAAACGTGTTGTTAAATCACTGAGCTAAGCCAAATATTACGTACAGAGCCAATATTCCTGAACTGCTACTATAAATGTCAGATACTATTTGAAATCACCCTAGGCATGGAAGACAGAGGGAGTAATCCTGCTATCTGCGACCTTTCCCTCCAGTACTGCAGATTAACGTGACTCATCGCTGAGGTATGTATCATGGGTTAAAGGGACACTCAATTCCCACATTTTCAGGGAATCCCTTGTCCAGCAGTGGGCTGTGCTCATGGAATAAGTGGGATTAAAAAAGTATTAAAAATTACCAAGTAGTTAAAGAATTTGTTGGGTACTAGATTATATTGTTTAAAGGGCCACTGCAGTTCAAGACAAAAAAAAAAGACTTGTTTGTCAAGTATGTACCAAACTAACAATACTAGCAGTAAGCCGTGGGCATAAAGCATTTTTTGGGAAAATATGATTTTTTTGAAGACCGGAGAGAGGGACCATGAGGGCGAGTGATTTGGCTAACAGTGGAAGGAGGGAACAGAGAGTATTATAAGGATAATTGGATAAGACTCAAATAGACATAACACCCATTCCCCCTCACAAGGCCGAAAGCAGACCCTTTGCATCATTCACTAGAAAAATAGCTCTACAGAAATGTAAACGCCACTCTGTCACACAAAACTTCCACCAATGTATCATGGATCTCTCCAGGGTCCACCAGAGGGATCAAAATGTATTTGTTTCAAAGTTTGAGAACTTGATGTATGAATTTTTCCTGCTTAATTATGTTCAGAGTCAGATGCAAAGTTTTCAAACAAATATTTGTTTTTCAAGTTTGCAGCGGTCCTTTAATGTAGACAGGCTATACTTCATGGTCCTTTAAGACACTCAGCTATTCAAATGGTCAGTAATTAGCAAGTTTCTTTAAACATAATGGTTGTGTCCTTTTATATTGGAGGTGACTGGGTAATTAGCTGAATGTGGAAATGGTTATTTAATGTTTCCCTGGTAAGCACATACTTGATTTAGCAAAGCAGTCACACAATTAATGTGACTATTTAGTTGTACACCTCTCCCTAACGAGTTACTTTCTCCTTTAGGGCATCAGAAACATGGGTAAAACAAGAATGACCAGTCATTGTGTTTGTTGCAATCATCTCAATTGTTCACTACACAGTTTTATTTTCATTTTAAAGATTACATATGTTATTATGCAAAAAGTACCTAAAAGGCATATTTAAGTTTCCTGGATTATGAGTGTATCTGATAAAGTAGATTTTTGCATGAAAAAAATACCAAAATAAAAAATGTAAACACTTACCCTTAAGTTAGCAAAATGTCTTGTAATTTCTGACAGATGAAAAGTAGGATTAACACCCGCTCCGAACCCAGGCTAAATTAGCAATACATTAAAAAATAGTTTTGGCCAATCAGGAGGAAGCAGAGGCTGAAACATTTGTATCACAATCTGGGATTCCTGGCTGTGCTGCAACCAAGCTTCCTAGGGCTGTGCAAATCGAGATCACAGTATCCAGCGTTTAAATATGTAAGTACATTCAACTTTTCAAAATAATACATATTTTTCTACTAATCAGTGGCCGTTTTTTACAAAACATTTGAAAAGTAGGAAAATTATATATTCCTTTAACAACATACATTAAAGTAGATTAAGTAAGTAAAGTAAAATAGAAAGAGATACAAAAAAACTAGATTTTAATGACATTAGAGCCACATTGTCAATCTAGTCTGCTCATTCTTTTATACAACTAAAGTCTTGATCATACTACTTTGTCAACATTTATCAGCAGGTTTAGCTAAAAGGACAATCCGTAGTCTTCAACAGATTATACTTATAGGTAAACCTTCCGATACATGTATCCAGACCAATATTGTCTTGGCCTGTAAAAGTACGCTGCATTCCCTACTCAGCAAAACTATATTCCAGGCATTATTTGAATTCCTTTTTATGATCACCTCTACCGGAAGGATGTTGCATACAAATAAGTCAGTGTGTATTGTACATGTCCAAAGTGATTAAGTAATATGCGATTTCCCACGTAATAAGTAAATACATGCTATGATAAGAAACAGCAGAAAACTAATGTCTAAAAAAGAATGATAGCAAAGCAGAAAACTCCCTGCTGCTTGTTAAATCAATTACAGGATGATCATACACTGACCCCGTTGATAAAATTAACACATTCCTTTAAAGCAAACCTTTTATAATTTTGTAACTAAAGTCTCCATTATATGGTGTAGGCAAGCATAGGAGTAAAGTTTCCTTGTAAAATCAGTTCCCAGATCTTAAATCTCACACATTAATCTAACCTTTGAGTACCTAATATCATAAGATACGAGTACCGGTACCAATGATATTTTGAAAATGGCTAATCGTGTGTCTCCAGCAGTGAGATCCGAGCAGTCAGAGGGTTTTTTCGGATGTCCTTGTGAGTGCTCAGATTTTGCAAAAAAACTCAAGATACTTTGAAATACCAATAGATATACAAAAGACCTCCAAGAAGCCTGGATTACCATTTATAAATGCAGAAAAGCAAATACTCTAAAGCAGTATTTGGGTAACAAAAAACATTATTCTATCCATAAATATGGAATTCTAAAATATACAATAGGCGCATATGATGTGTGAAGTCTGCATACATCTGTAAACATCATCTATTGTCAATAATACATGTCATCATCATCACACTTATAAACTGCAATGGTAACGCTGATCAGTTTATACTACTGGACTTACATTTACCATCCTTTTAGGTTACTGTTACCAGCAGATATAAAATAATTCAGCCTTTTCCCCCCAAACACCATAACAAAATCATGACTCCCTTAGGACTCATCATCTACTCCACTAACTACTGCAAACTCCACCTAATAACCCATCCTCTTGCCCATCTCACACATGTATCTTTCTACTTTATTATAGCCTCCTTTTCCTTAAATACAGAAAACCTCCAATACTGCATATTATAATCAGAGTTGATTAGAATGGCTCTCTCTAAACCTACAGAGAACTGAACAAAATATAATATTTACTCATTCTGGTTAGCATATCCTCAGCTCTATCAACTACATTAATCAATTACAGTAAAAAAATTCAAGCTATCACACAGATTACTAAAACAAGCTTTGAAGGTAGATTCAATGGGAACAATCAATGGGCATTGATTCCAATCTGCCATGTTTCTATATTGTGTTGCTTACTAGTCTCCACTGCTCAGTCCTCATGCATATCAACTGTCTTTTTGATGTATAGCTTTTGGCTCAAATACATTGCATTAGACTCAACTTGTGGTCAGTATAAAAAAAAAGTTCTGCCTTGAACATTAGGTTTAAAGTCCATAATTGGACTTTGTTTTAAATGTACTAATCATCTTCAGTGCAAGTATTGTCTTTCCTCTTGTACCCATATGTATATTTCTCTTTCTACATAGTAACCCCACTTATTTTTATTGACATTATTTAAGACTTCAGAAAACATTGATGTCACACACGCATATACAATATTAATTTATATATACATTATATATATATATATATATATATATATATATATATATATATATATACACACACATAGTATCTCACAAAAGTGAGTACACCCCTCACATTTTTGTAAATATTTTATTATATCTTTTATTGTGACAACACTGAAGTAATGACACTCTGCTACAATGTAAAGTAGTAAGTGTACAGCCTGTATAACAGTGTACATTTGCTGTCCCCTCAAAATAACTCAACACACAGCAATTAATGTCTAAACCGTTGGCAACAAAAGTGAGTACACCCCTAAGTGGAAATGTCCAAATTGGGCCCAAAGTGTCAATATTTTGTGTGGTCACCATTATATTCCAGCACTGCCTTAACCCTCATGGGCATGGAGTTCACCAGAGCTTCGCAGGTTGCCACTGGAGTCCTCTTCCACTCCTCCATAATGACATCACGGGGCTGGTGAATGTTAGAGACCTTGTACTCCCCCACCTTCCGTTTGATGAGACCCCACAGATGCTCAATAGGGTTTAGGTCTGGAGACATGCTTGGCCAGTCCATCACCTTTACCTTCAGCAAGGCAGTGGTCGTCTTGGAGATGTGTTTGGGGTTGTTATCATAGGGGAATACTGCCCTGCGGTCCAGTCTCCGAAGGGTGGGGATCATGCTCTGCTTCAGTATGTCATAGTATGGTTCCATCAATGAACTGTAGCTCCCCACTCATGCAGGCCCTACTACTTTACATTGTAGCAAAGTGTAATTTCATCAGTGTTGTCACATGAAAAGATATAATAAAATGTTTACAAAAATTTGAGGGGTGTACTCACTTTTGTGAGATACTAATTTATATATATATATATATATATATATATATATATATATATATATATATATATATATATATATCCCCCTCCTTGTGAGGGGGAAGGTGCAATCAATGCCATGTAGGGTCACCCAAGATGCGCGATCCACTGGAGGAGGACTGGACAACCCACTCCAATATCTTTGCCAAGAAAACCATATGATTAAGCACAACCACAGACATAATTGTGCTTGGCGCATTGCAATCCATAGGATCATGGAGAATCGAACACAACTGAACTATTAATTATTATAATTAGTATAAAAAAGGGGTAAACATACATATCTACTACTTTGAGCCAGATAGACTTTAGGAGCCAGGAATTGAGCTCTTTTAGTAAGATCCATTGAATGTCTAAAGAATAGTTTGGTCTCAGAAGTAAAAAGTGACCTGGCTCCTTCGATTTTTCCACCCTGGATTATAAGCCTAGGCAAATGAAATACATATTATGGAGCTTTCAAAATGCCTTCACAGAAAAAAAAGCATCTTAGAAATACAAAGTATTAACTCCGGATTAGAAACTCTTAAATTGACTACCAAACCATGCATGATTTTAAGGATCAGAAAGTTCCATCCTCATGCGATTAGCATTGTACAAACACTTCCCGCAGTTGGTAACAAGCCAATTAAATCTATTAATCCATTTCAATAACAGACACTTCATAACTTCACAGAGGGAAAGTGGCTCTTTACAGATAAATAATATGAAGTGCATGTATTGATCAGAGCTGTTCATGCACTGCCCTTCATCCTCCAGTTATTTAGTAGCTCAACTGCCAGTCACTTGTGCCCAAATGCACATTGTGCATCGGTTTAGTGGATGGAACAATCTATTGCACATGGAGAAAATGGAAAACCAAACCCAGCCTCACAGCAAAACAGATCTATATTCTGACGCTTGGCCCGGGAGAACTTGTTGCATAAAGGGCTCCCCCTCGGCCAAGTGCAATCCTACCCAGAGAGCTCATGTTAGATTCAAATGTTCATCAATGTATTTTATCTCTATATTCAAATGATCTTACATTGCTCTTTTGTTGTTATATGATAATCTGCAAAACAGCTCATTTACAAACAAAACTAGAACATAACTGGCTACAATGTATTTATCTACTAAAGTTTTCATATCAATTATTTTGCAATGTGTAAGGTGCTACGGAATGTGTTAACGCGGTACATGTAAAGGATCATAAAAATAATAATAAATAATAATAATATACCACCTTTATATAAGGCACTTTACTTAAAAGGTATATGGCAGTTTGTACAATATCCTGTGTGCAAGTTTGTCTGATTGGGAGTCTCATAATATATCTGTAATTCAAAGTACATTAGAAATTTCATATGGACTGGGCAACGGGTGGGAATGGGACTGTGAGTATGGAGACAGATTCTGATCATATATAGGTGGTACATAGGGGGCAATTACACAGACAAGTCAGCCATTGTGTATTGTAAGGGGGAAAAGACATTTAATATACTGCAAATAATCACGGTGAGATAGAAAGCTATTTTAAGCGTATCACTGTAGATATTAATATTAATACTGAACTTATCCCATCACTACTGCTGAGAATCCATTCTGGCACAAAATCTAACTCATCAAATACACCCCTCTTGGGTTCTCAAGCAAAATGAAGTAGCCTAATTGCAGTAGGCTCATAAGATCTGTCCTATATCTCAGTATTTTAATTCGGCTATGAGCTTTTATCTCCACTGACAGTATCTCTGGGTATAAATAAACTATGTTAATACAAGACGACTTTAGGGCCAGTGCAAGAAAGCCAGTCCACAGAAGACGGCTCAAGAAAGCTCCAGATATTATAAGTGTATATATACCGCATTTTACTACATCAATATAACCTCTGAATAACTAAACAAGATAAAAGACAAACATTTTTTCAGACAGTAAAAAATTTAAATATGTAAAACGCATGCAATAATTCTTCACACTGGGTTCCGTTTCCTTTTCTGAGCTGTTTCTTCTAATGAACCAATGTTTAGTCTTAATATAATCATTGCCATTTTTGTTACCATATTTTGACTGCTGTACCACTCCCTATTGTTATCTTGCCTGAGCATGACTGAAAGGAAATGAAATATTTCAACTTCAATAACATTGATGAGGCTGTTTTTGTAAGACTTGAATCACAGTTGACAGATGTGCTTAGGATAATGAGAGAGGTGGAGAAGGATATTGCAATGTCCAATAATTAAGTAAAATGCGTATTTAAATAATATTTTCTAGCTAATGATTTGATTTTCTGGTGTTTGCACAGGTATTTTTTATGTTAAATTAATGATGAACTAAAAAGTAGGTTTAACATGAAAAGCACTTAAACTGGCCGTGGTATCTATTTATTTTATTAAGAAGCTTACAAGTCCTGTATGGGGCTGCCCGCTGCAGCATAGGCCGACACAAACTCTGTATGGCTGGATGTGCAATGTAGTATCTTAGCCTATCAGAGAGCACGTCATCAGCATGTTGCAGAACGTTACTGAGAGACGGTCACAGACTGGTTAGTATGAGACACTGCACAGCAAGTCTGTGTCTTTATGAGCTTGAGAGGGCACACCCATAGTAAGGAAAGAGATTATAAGCACTTCTTAAAAGAAAAAAGATACACTGGTGTATATACCTAGTAAAATCCAGAAAACGTCCATATCCCTAGCATTAATTGTTAGGGAATCTAACAAGTAAACCTTTGAGAAATTTGATGATTATATATATACACACACACACACACACACACACACACACACACACATACATATACACACACACAGTATCTCACAAAAGTGAGTACGCCCCTAAGTGGAGATGTCCAAATTGGGCACAGGTTGCCACTGGGGTCCTCTTCCACTCCTCCATGATGACATCACAGAGCTGGTGGATGTTAGAGACCTTGCACTCCCCCACCTTCCGTTTGAGGATGCCCCACAGATGCTCAATAGGGTTTAGGTCTGGTGACATGCATGGCCAGTCCATCACCTTCATCTTCTTTAGCAAGGCAGTGGTCTTGGAGGTGTGTTTGGGGACATTATCATGTTGGAATACTGCCCTGCGGCCCAGTTGAGGAAGGGAGGGGATCATGCTCTGCTTCAGTATGTCACAGTACAGGTTGGCATTCATGGTTCCCTCAATGAACTGTAGATCCCCAGTGCCGGCAGCACTCATGCAGGCCCAGATCAAACATATGTCTATATGTGTATATATACCTCTATATGCATTTACCTGATGATGTCAGATGCTGCCTCCACTCTCTCTGCATTGCTGTTTTCATTCAAACTGAGGGTTTCATCTCATATCCGTGTTTTTGTGCTGTTTGTGTCTTATCCATTTTTCTGTCATTTAGGGATTATTTCAACTAACTTTCCTCCATATAGATATATACGTTTGGTGCTGGGATTGTCAAGGTCTGGGCCTGCATGAGTGCTGCCACACTGGGGAGCTACAGTTCTTTGAGGGAACCATGAATGGCAACATGTACTGTGACATACTGAAGCAGAGCATGATCCCCTCCCTTCTGAAACTAGGTCGCAGGGCAATATTCCAACATATCGACCCCAAACACACCTCCAAGATGACCACTGCCTTTCTAAAGAAGCTGAAGGTAAAGGTGATGGAATGTCTCCAGACCTAAACCCTATTGAGCATCAGTGGGGTATCCTCAAAGGGAAGGTGGAGGAGTGCAAGGTCTCTGACATCCACCAGCTATGTGATGTCATCATGGAGGAGTGGAAGAGGACTCCAGTGGCAACCTGTGAAGCTCTGGTGAGCTCCATGCCCATGAGGGTTAAGGCAGTGCTGGGAAATAATGGTGGCCACACAAAATATTGACACTTTGGGCCCAATTTGGACATTTCCACTTAAGGGTGTACTCACTTTTGTTGCCACCGGTTTAGACATTAATGGCTGTGTGTTGAGTTATTTTGAGGGGACAGCAAATTGACACTGTTATACAGGCTGTACACTTACTACTTTACATTGTAGCAGAGTGTCATCTCTTCAGTGTCATCACAATAAAAGATTTAATAAAATATTTACAAAAATTGAGGGGTGTACTCACTTTTGTGAGATACTGTATAATTATATATATATATATATATATATATATATATATATATATATATATATATATATATATATATATATATATATATATATATATATATATATATATCTCCATTCTATGGATAACATGGCACGAGGGCAAATCAGGTGAACATACAGAATGTCTTGTAAGGTTATTTCAGCACACTTACTACTGGATAAACAGTACAGAGGAGGACAATTGCAAAGAAAGGCCATTACAGGATTACTGGATGTAATCATCACAGAAACAATACATAACAAAACACCTCAGTACACTTGGGACAGAGAGGTCTATGAGGAAATGCTATTGGCCTTAGGATACATTGTACATATTAGGTTCAGGCCCATAAAGTATTTGCAGCATTGATATAGTAACACTGAAGTATGAAATACAGTGATCTCTGAGTATAGGGAGGTGGAATAAAAATGGATATGGAAGGTCCCATGATCTTAATATTCCAATAAACCTAAGTGTTTGTTTTCACATCTAAACATCCTTTTATTAACAAGTGCTTAAAAGCTCTGATTAGTCACTGAAACCTTCCAAATAGTCCATGCAAAGCTCCACCCCAGCAGCTCCTGCACACCTTCAGCCTTATTATATTGCGATTTGGTGAATATAAAAGGCCTCTGTTTAAGAACAGAGCATATTTTTTTTACAGAATTTTTTAGTTATTGAAGATCTTGCTTTTGGAAAGAAGTTCACTAACTAAAAACTTCTGTAAAAAAATATGCTGTGTGCTTATATAGAGCCCTTTTAAATTTACTGAATCTCAATTTAATAAGGCTGCTTGTCTCTACTGGTACTAGATGTACGAGCCAATGAAAGACTGTTCCTCAGCATCATGATTTGAAATGCTGCCGAGAGACCATCTGTGATTGACTAGTAGATCTAGCAATACAGAAACACTGTGTGTATGAGTTACAGGTGGTAGACTTTTGTTGGAACTATCTGGAAGGTTTCAGTAGGTAAAAAACAGAGCTTTTAAGCACTTGAGGCTTGATATGTAAACAAACACATACATAGTTTATTTTTAAATTCAAAAACATGGAAACTTCCATTTCATTTTACAGGAGTATTATGACATGACCACTGGTTTCAGCACTTTGCTGAATGAAAATACAGAAACAAACGATTTTAATTGACCGATAAAGTCATGGAAATGTGTACGCTAATCCATAAGGATAAACATTCATATAGCAGGCTATTCTTACCCTACCACATCTAATAGAAACCTGTAAACTAGTACTTACTTGCAAATCACTTCTAGATTGGCTGCTCTCCAGCTTCCAGTCAATAGTAACTGTTTACTAATGTAACATGCTCATTACATGTGTTTATTAAATATACAGTGATGTAAATATTGACTGGAGGTCAACGCATCTCATGTATGGTCTCCAAACAAAAGTAATAAGATATGGACTCTGAATATATACAGTATTAACATATGTATTTGCAGGTTCCCTATTTTTAATATTGAAAATAAAGTGCGTGTTTGCATCTAAACATCATTGTATTAACAAGTGCTTATAAGCTCCATTTTAAATCACTGAAAACTTCCAAAAAAATGCAACAATAGCCCGCTCCCTGCAACTCATGCACAGTCTCTGTAGTGCTAGATGTACTAACCAATCATAGACTGTCTCTGAGCAGCATTTCAAAACATGGTGTTGAGAGTCTGATTGGCTAGTACATCTAGTAGCAATAGAAACACTGTGTGCATGAGAATCTGGGGGCAGACCTTTGCAGACACTATATAGAAGGTTTCAATAAGTAAAACAGGGCTTTTAAGACCTTGTTAATACAAGTATTATTTGTATTTATTTTACTATTAAAAATTCCACAAATTTGCAGCTATATTTTGATGGAGCAAAATACATGATAGTAAATATAGAAGCAATGTTCTAAAGGAAGAATCTAAAAGTAAATAGAATGATTCATTTAAGTAAATATATAACATAATACAGTACATATTACAGTGGCTGATTAGTGGCACAAAACATTTTACTGGAATCCTTAAGAGGAATATGGAAGGTTTTCGGATGTTACTAGGTATACAAGATCCCTGCGTATCTTTACTTTTATGATTTTTTTTTATTAAGTGCTTGCAAGACCTGTTTTTACTGGATAGAATCAAATAAATAGTCCCTGCTTGGGTCTGTCCATTGCAGCGTATGCAGTCACAGAATCTGTAAGGCTGGATGTGCAGTGTAGTGTCCTAGCCTATCAGGGATCATGTCTCAGCAGTATGTTGCTGAGAGATGGTCACCGATTGGTTAGTACGAGACACAGCACAGCAAGTACAGCAGAGGCTGTGTCTGCATACGCTGCAGTGGGCAGAACCATGAATGGGCTATTTAATTTTAGGCAGTAAAAACAAAGCTTATGAGCACGTCTTAATAAAATAAATGACATAACAGTAAACAGATACACAGGGATCTTATTTACCTAGCAACATTCCATATCCCTTTAAATCTCTCCAAAAGGTGTAATGCATATGGCTGCACACACCCACAGTCCTGCCACTCTGGATGGGCCCTTGTAATGTGCTCTGAGTACCAGCTGCTCCAAGAAATCACTGAATATCTACAGAAAATCAAAGAGCTTTTTGTATATTCCCCATTTGAGACAAATATGTTCGATTTCACAAAAGATGATTCTAAACACAAAAATAGATGTTATTGTAATCAAGAGCGTTTGGATGAAGACTCCTCCACTGCCATAGACACAAACAACACATTGAGATAAGCAAGAACGCAAATATAAACAGAGAGAAGCCATTGATGCAAGAGACCAGTAACAACATTATGTATACAGAGAGGCAACCAGCAGAATGTATTACTATATATAGATACAAGTAAAATGGGAGTCTTTACAGAAAGTAAACATTAATATTTGTAACAAACAATATAACCACTGCATAATAATGATACAGTAAGAGATCAAGGCCAAGATTTACTAAGCACTGCTAATCTACAAAATGGCTGCTGTTGCCAGGAGACCCAGCACTATCAGTCTATGTAATATAATACAGAATTGTATGGGGTAAAACCTAAATATGGGTCAAAGTTACTTGTCCAAGGTCACAGATTATACCAGGGGTACAACATATGGATAACTGGGTTCAGGAAGCAGTGACTGGCAACAGCACTAGTGCAGGTAGGACAAGGCGATGAGCATTGGGAGAGAGAAGTGAGTGTAGGAATCATTAGGTAACATGAACATTTGGTATAAGGAAAGATGGAGAAGTGGGTGGTATGAGCAGTGGGTGCAGGGATGTGAGTAACATGTGGAGGGGAAGGAAAAGTGGGTGATCAAAGCAGTGGGTGCATGAATGAATGGTCAATACTACCAGTGGATGGCAGTGATTTGTTGTATAAGCAGTGGGTGACAGCATTGGGTGCACAGATAACTAGGCAATTTGTGCAGTATGTACAGGGAAAAGAAAAGTGGGTAATAAAAGCAGGGAGTACATAGATGAATGGGCAACACCATTAGTGGATGGCACTGGTTAGTTGTATGAGCAGTGAGTGACAGCAGTCTGTTGCATGAGAAGTGGGTGACAGCAGTGGGTGCATCTGTGTGCAGTGGTGGCAGGGGACAGAAAAGTGGGTGAATGGATAAATGGGCAGCAAGGTCAGTGAATAGCAGTGGCTTGTTGTATGAGAATTGGGCGCAGTGATAAGTAGGTAATTTGTGTAGTAGGTGTAGGGAAAGGAAAAGTGGGTGATAAAAGCAGTGGGTGCCTGGATGAATAGGCAACGCCATCAGTGGGTGACAGCAATTTGTTGCATGGGCAGTGGGTGGGCGACAGCAATGGGTGCAGAGATAGGTAGGTAATCTGTGTGGTGGGTGCAGGGAAAGGTGGGTGATAAAAGCAGTGGGTGCGTGAATGAATAGGCAACACTATCAGTGGGTGAGAGCAGAGGGTGATAGCAGTTTGTTGCATGAGCAGTGGGTGGGTGATAGCAGTGGGTGCAGGGATAGGTAGGTAATGTGTGCAGTGGGTGACAGCAGTTTGTTGCATGAGCAGTGGTTGGTGATAGCAGTGGGTGCAGGGATAGGTAGGTAATGTGTGCAGTGGGTGACAGCAGTTTGTTGCATGACCAGTGGGTGGGTGATAGCAGTGGGTGCAGAGATAGGTAGGTAATCTGTGCAGTGGGTGACAGCAGTGGGTGCATGAGCAATGGGTGGGTGATAGCAGTGGGTGCAGGGATAGGTAGGTAATCTGTGCAGTGGGTGACAGCAGTTTGTTGCATGACCAGTGGGTGGGTGACAGCAGTGGGTGCAGAGATAGGTAGGTAATCTGTGCAGTGGGTGACAGCAGTGGGTGCATGAGCAATGGGTGGGTGATAGCAGTGGGTGCAGGGATAGGTAGGTAATCTGTGCAGTGGGTGACAGCAGTTTGTTGCATGACCAGTGGGTGGGTGACAGCAGTGGGTGCAGAGATAGGTAGGTAATGTGTGCAGTGGGTGACAGCGGTTTGTTGCATGACCAGTGGGTGGGTGATAGCAGTGGGTGCAGGGATAGGTAGGTAATCTGTGCAGTGGGTGACAGCAGTTTGTTGCATGAGCAGTGGGTGGGTGATAGCAGTGGGTGCAGGGATAGGTAGGTAATGTGTGCAGTGGGTGACAGCAGTTTGTTGCATGACCAGTGGGTGGGTGATAGCAGTGGGTGTAGGGATAGGTAGGTAATCTGTGCAGTGGGTGACAGCAGTGGGTGCACGAGCAATGGGTGGGTGATAGCAGTGGGTGCAGAGATAGGTAGGTAATCTGTGCAGTGGGTGACAGCAGTGGGTGCATGAGCAATGGGTGGTTGATAGCAGTGGGTGCAGGGATAGGTAGGTAATCTGTGCAGTGGGTGCATGAGCAATGGGTGGGTGATAGCAGTGGGTGCAGGGATAGGTAGGTAATCTGTGCAGTGGGTGCTCTGGTCCATTGCTGTGCATGTAGTGCAAGTTCTCCCAGCTGTCAGGTTGCATGGCGCTACTACACCCTGCTGGATACCAATGTATGGAATGAAGCAGCGTGTCAGTGACACAATCCCCGCACACAGACGCCGCTGTCAGGGCCCCCCACACATCCATGCCACAGCCTGCACACCCTGCATTGCCGCCCGCCTTACCTGTGCGGAAAAACGCATCCACCTCCGAGTCATTGACGCCTTCCTCCGCGCCCTCTGCCAGATTCATGTCTCCGGGAGTGCTGGATCCCAGGCTGTGTTGTGCCCTGAGCCCGCTCCGAGCCCCGCACTGATCCCGCACACACCCAAGCTGTATCCAAGCTGTGTCAGTGCATGGCGGGGGCCCGGGCGGTGCGCTCCTGCTCCATGCTCCTTACTGATGGGAAGCTCAGCTCACACTCACTGCTCTGCCGTCTCCTCCAGGCTCCCTCCCTCCCTCTATTGTTCACATCAGCTCCCTGCGCTCCCCTCCTCCTCCTCCTCCTCCTCTCTCCTTCCCAACAATGCCCCTCTGCCTGTGCATGTGACAGTCACATCCCCCTGACATGGATCCTCAGCTGTCCCCTAAACATTAATGACACATAGAGAGCGCATACCGCACCCCATATAGTACTAGATTGCAAGCTCCTTGGCACAAGCGCGTCATTTTGCATTAACGGTACAAAGCGCTTGTTCTTTCTTATTACCCGCTATATACCACCCTATCTATATGCACTTCATTCAGAATTATACTGATTACAAATTAAAGATTTCATAATCTAATTCATTGGCTTTTGTCTCTAAAATATTTATAGTTTGTAATAAAGTTGTGTCCAGAAGCTATTTATATGTAATGTGTGTGCATAGTGCAAAAGCTCAAGAAAAACATGTATTTACCAACATTGAAATAATTTCAAAATGTATGAGTTTTTGATAATGCAAATAATGATATATTCTGCAGGCTTTCTTAATGAACTACTTCTAAACTAAAAGGACTGATCATTCACTGAAACAGTAAATATATGAATGGCCTGTGGATCTATCTATCCACTTACACAGCCAGCCATCCATCTATCCATCCATCCATCCATCCATCCATCCATCTATCTATCTATCTATCTATCTATCTATCTATCTATCTATCTATCTATCTATCTATCTATCTATCTATCTATCTACCTACCTACACAGCCATCCATCCATCTATTTATCTATCTATCTATCTATCTATCTATCTATCTATCTACCTACCTACCTACACAGTCATCCATCCACCCGCCCGTCCGTATCTATCTATCTATCTATCTATCTATCTATCTATCTATCTATCTATCTACCTACCTACCTACACAGTCATCCATCCACCCGCCCGTCCGTATCTATCTATCTATCTATCTATCTATCTATCTATCTATCTATCTATCTATCTATCTAATTACCTACACAGCCATCCATCCATCTATCTATCTATCTATCTATCTATCTATCTATCTATCTATCTATCTATCTACCTACCTACCTACACAGTCATCCGCCCTTCCGTATCTATCTATCTATCTATCTATCTATCTATCTATCTATCTATCTATCTATCTAATTACCTACACAGCCAGCCATCCATCCATTCATCTATCTATCTATCTATCTATCTATCTATCTATCTATCTATCTATCTATCTATCTATCTATCTATCTACCTACACAGCCAGCCATCCATCCGTCCGTATCTATCTATCTATCTATCTATCTATCTATCTATCTATCTATCTATCTATCTACCTACACAGCCAGCCATCCATCCGTATCTATCTATCGATCTATCTATCTATCTATCTATCTATCTATCTATCTATCTATCTACCTACACAGCCATCCATCCATCCATCCATCCATCTATCTAGATACATTTTCCTTTATGAATCCAAGGTTTCCATAATAACCAGTATCTAGCAGGGCTCTCACATACAGTTCTTCTCTCTCCAGCACATGCTTCACATTATGTTGTATATGTTTTGAATTTACAAAATCAGAAATCAGACTGTACATGTAACAATGCTTGCAGGCCCAGCTCTTAGCATACATTTAATGGTGGGCTAGTGACTCCCTTTGTGGGAGCCGGGGCCTCCTAGGCACACAGGTGACAGCTGGGAGGGTGCCTAGGCCCAGTCTGACAGCTATTGTTGTCCCCTATGCTAATTTAGTGGTCAGGATTTGCAGGCTGGACTTCCTGACATTGCAGGGAAATGGAGGGGGGAGAGGGAGGGGAGATTTCTTTCCTTCCTACCCCCATCACTATCCTTCCCTGACTATAGCATGTTATGGTCACCAGAACCTAATTGTTCTCTCTTCTAGCCATTAGTGACTATTTGTATATGTATTTCAAGGTTATAGGGGGAGGGTCTGGTTACAGTCTGTCCCAGGGGTGTAGGAGCAAAACTGTCTCACCAGCTCACTCTGATTGTTTATATCACTATCCAAACAAACACACATATTGTACAGCCATAATCAGAATCCATACCTATATTAGAAACATGTATGTTATTATTAACATGTAAACCACAAAAAAGTATTGGGAAACATGGTTAAAATGAAAGTATTTCACAGACAGTCTAAATGACAGACCTTATCAAATAGCTGTCAGTACCTGCTGCCTAGAGACTTATTGCCCCATGTTTAATAACTTTTGTATCAGACTACATTGTCTAAATGTAACCAAAACTCCTCCTGTGTGTCGCTGTCTGATTGAGCGTCTAATATCAAATCATTTTATTGAGGAATTCTGTATATTTGTCATTCAAAGTACATTAGAAATCTCTTGTTTGAGCTCCACCCCCACAGCACCATGTACGCAGAGCGTCCTAGCCAATGAGCTGTGCGGAGTTGTGTCCTAGCCAATCTGTTGCCAGTATCATGGCTGCAGTTTTGTCTCAGCCAGTGAGAGGGAAACAGATGCACTGTTGCACCTGACTCTGATTGGCCACGAATACCTATTACATTTATGCTTATTTAGCTTGGATTTTCAGAGGTGTTCCTTCTCAAAAGCAATTGTCTGAAAAATAAAGACATTTAGCAAAATTTAAGGTAAGTTTATTAATGTTTATTTTGGAATTTTTTCATGCAACAAATGTTTTCATACACTACTGATTCTCCTCTATCAGATGCATTTATAATCCAGAAAACTTCCATATACCTTTAAGAACAATGCACACTAGTAAAAGTTTTTTTTTTATATTTATGCTAGTACTCCAAACATATAGTAAAGAATTGTCAAAAGTAAAGTATTTATTTTATTTCCATTTGTATGTAGCAGCGGGCAGCCCCATTAACGTCTATAGGACATTCCCTAGCAAGCTGTTTATCTGATCTGTACAGTAATATTGCACTATGACTTACTGCTCTGTTTATACTTTTGTGCTGTAGGTACTTGTACTGTTTTTGTAATTCTGTAAAGTACTCTGGATATAAAGCAGAAGATGAGAATAATATAAATTACATGTGTTTTATTATTCAGGAAAGTAATGTTAAGAATAGTATAGCAAAGAACTTTCCAAGATTCCCTCCCACTTCATAGGATAAACAAACTGCCTTGGGCTTGCACAGAGTCGTGCTGGCCGGCCAGCATTGAACATATTAGGTAAAATAAATTAAGACATTTTCAACTATACAACAAGATGTTGACACATCTGTCAGCCACTGCCCCTCTGATCTCCATGAAGCTCATGTCAGTTGCTTTAATGACCTCATCTATCCATCTCTTCCACTGCCGTCCCCCCTTCTTCGTGTGCCTTCAATCTTTCCCAGCATCAGAGTCTCCTCTAGAAAAATCCTGTCTTCTGATGATGTGGACAAAATATTTAAATTATAGTCCCATGATCAAACCTTCCAGTGAACAGTTTGGCTTCATTTCCTGTAGTACTGATTCATTGGATCTTCTTGCAGTCCAAGGGACTCTAAGCAGTTTTCTCCATTATGACAAATCATGATAAATATATATATATTTTTAATAGCTTAACCAAACTTGCCATAGTTTTCCTCACCAGACACAAACGTCTTTTAATTTCATGGCTGCAGTTCCACCTGAAGAGTGCCAGTAGTATATTTTTTTTATATGTGATTAAACTATGTCTAAATGTAAAGTAAATATAACTAAATGTAGGAACATAAATCTAATATAATAGAAATGTATATCTTACCCTTCCCTTACTGGGATTCCCAATGTACGGAGCATATTTGGATTCTTTAGGCTTTACAGGTTTCTGAGATGCCACTTCATGCCATGTAATAAAAATAACCAACATTACATCCCCATCTCATTCCATTACTCTTATTATATTTCTTCTAACTCCATGTCTGCACATCAACCTTATCGCCTTATATAACTTCCAGAATTGAACTAATCTTCACAATGCACATTATCATTTCAACATCTGGTCTTCACATTTTGCTTGTCCTTACATTACTATCAAATCACTTACATTATATCCAAATTCTATAAAATAATCTTTATTACAATCAACCCCAATAGATCATCATTAGTGAGCAGCCCTGGCTCCTCACCCAAGTGCTACTCAGTACTTATGGTGCTGCTTTTGGCAGTAGTACCATAGGCTGTTGACCGCAGGACTAGCCTGTAAATATGTTATTTCGGTGTTCCTTAAACGCCTTCTTAATTACAAATGGAAGTATGGCTGTTAAAAACCATATCCATTATGTTATTATTATTATTATTATTATTATCCTTTATTTGTAACACACCTCTTTGCTTTGCTAATGTCTTCTGTCCAACTCTCTTATCACCTCCTCTCCCTCCTCCTTTAGAACTTTTCTTGTGCTTCCCCTACTCTATGGAACTCCTTGCCTCACTCTACTAGACTATCCCCCTGCCTCAAATCCTTCAAAAACTCACTAAAACACATCTGTGTAACGAAGCTTATCACCTTCAGCTTTAATATGCACAAATGCATACTCGACAGCATAATATCACTTACACACAATCTACAGTGCAACATACAGACACCTTCACTTGCTTGAGCCTATTGCCTTACATACCGCCATCTTGTATCTATCACCCTTCTTCATCGCCCAAACCATTTAGATAGCAAGTTTATGAGATTTCAATGTTGTGTCAGTGCTTTTGGGACAAGCTCTATGTACACTTGATTTTAAGCTCAAACACAGCGCCCTCCATTCCTTTGCAATTGTTTTTGCCTTGTACTTAACCCCTGTATAGTGCTAGAGAATATGTTGGCGCATTACAAATAAAAGCTAAGGTATTCAGTGTTTATACAGCCATATGTTTATTAAGATGTTTATTAAGGCACAGTACTATTTCAGGCAGTCTGCAACCCATAGTCCTGAGTTGCCCTAGGTATGGGGCTTGTGGACCTAGACAGAAATATTTGCACTCCCCCCCATGACCTACATATCACCTTATCTCTCATTCTTGCCCACTCCATGGCATTCCCTGTTCTGCACTATACAACTTTTCATGAGATTTATGAGCTTCAAATGCTCCCTGAAGAGAAGTCTATCATACACTCCTTAAAGATAGACTCATACTTCACTGTCACTTCCTTTCCCAGTAGGTTCAGCCTTATAACTGGAATGCTTCTAGCAAAGTATTCCCTTTACCTCTATATGCAATCTTCCAGTATTCCCCTACACTTACAATGTTTTTGATGAGGAACCCTGTCCATATGGATAAAACAAATATTGTTCTGAGTCACGAAATACACATGAAGGCTCATTAGTTTATAATGTAAACATAAGTACCAGCAGTTATGTATCCAAGAACAACATGTTCCATAGATACATATAATGCGCATCAAAACTATTGATTAAAGTTCGGTGCAATGTGTTTGTGTTATTACAGTAACATCATTTAGCTTATGGTGGGCAAAAGAGCCTCCACCGTACAGAGTATAATAAATAAATAGTACATTTGCGTTCACATTTTTATGTCTTAAGATAAGTTAAAAACGTATTTCTTACTCAGAATTCACATAAAGAAAATTATTACACTGCACCCCGGCAGGGACATGCATATGAGCCCACAATGCATTTTCACTCTTTAATGCAAAACCACTTTATACATAGCTTCTTTTAGGCACATGCTTGCTGTATTACTCAAAGCATAGAATAGGATGGATTATCACTAGTTAGGAGACCTATCTACATTCAGCTGATTTAATTTTAAAATGGATCTCATCAGTGTGGGATAGCTTCTGCTATATATTTTGTGGGAAGGCTATTTACACCTTCATTTAGCTTATGGTGGGCAAAAAATAACAGCCCCACACAGATGAAATCCTTTTAAGATTGAAACAGCTGTCTGTAGGTAGGTCTCCTAAACTGTGCATAATTCATCTGATGATATGCTATACAGCTATGTAATACAGCAAGAATATGCCTAAAAGAAGCCATGTATATAGTGCTATTGGATTAAAGAGGGAAATGCATTGTGAACTCATTTGCATGACCTGGCCAGTGCAATAACTGTTTTTCTGGGAATTCTGAGCAGTAAATATGTTATTCAACTTATTTTTAGACGTCCAAATGTGAATATAAATGTTCTATTTATTTACAGTATTCTGCACAGTGGAGGCTTCTATCACTCTTTTGCTCAGCTTAAGCTAAATTATGTTGTGGTATTATAGCATAATTTATGATGTTAGTCACTTAATGCCTACATGGGCATCTGATTCTTCTCTTTATGTTGTAGGCTTCCTTCAACATATTTGTCTAAGAAAATAGCGGATGACACAGGAATGTTAAAAATGTGTGTGTTGATGATAAGGTTTCGGAGGTGGCAATCTCAAAGGTTCTCCATTGAATGCAAAGTTATTTAGTTACTGTATTCAAGTCTTTCTATTCAGCTAGTACTTGGGACAGAAACATGATAGTATTTGTTTGACATGTTGGGCTGGCTCAGGAAATTTTACAGACCCACATATTTTTATATTATTAGCAAATTTCAACATCAGCAAGGAATCAACAGTCAGTTCTGCGTGACTAACATGCTGATGTTGTGTTGCTGCCTGCTCTTCTTAAAAGCAATAATTAGCAGTAAAATGTTAATTGACTGTTCATTAATCAACAGTTTGTCTCATTATTGTGGGTAAGCTATGTTTCTGTGCTTGGTTATACGGCGGTGCCCATCTGCTATGGCTATTAACAAAAAGCCTATAGCTCTTGCCAGCGGTGAGCTAGTGAATAGAGCGCCCCAATTCAAAATTATTTGGGGTCCCCCTTTGCAACATCTCTATACACCATAAAAAAACACCAAAAATATGTTGGTTACATGACTTCTTGTTGTTGTTTAGTCATTCAGTCGTGTCCGACTCTCTGTGGCCCAGTGGACCGCAGCATCGATTGATCTCTGGTTGTGCTTATCCATAAGGTTTTCTTGGGAAAGATGCTGGAGTGGGTGCCAGTTCTTTCTCCAGCATTTGTCTGATCTCTCTGCCAATCTTGAGTGACCCTATAGCTTCATTGAGGTATACCCAACCTGCTTTGGGCCCCAGTGTTTTGCACCTGCTGCACCAGCAGAAGATCGGCCACTGTCTCTTCCTCTGCTAATGCTGCCACCTTTTTTCAGTGCTTATCCTCAGGAAACCTTTGCACCCACCAGTACACAAGCCTACAGAACCAAACTGACACTGACATTTCCACTGGTGTTTTTAGCTATAAATGTTATTTTTACACAAATATACTATGGAATCATGGAAAAATTAACATAATCATGGTATATCATTTATATATATATATATAATAGCTGCATTTAATAATAATACCATTGTCCTATATTTACAGTATGCTCTATTGAATAACTACACTTTGATAATGGGCAAGTAACACAAACAGCACTCACTCCAAAGGACTAGTTTGGTTGTATTTGTTCGATATGGTCCTTGAATAATTGGCAAAATATTTGTATAAAGCAATATTTTAACGATACATAAATGCAACAATTAAATGTTTACCTATCATACGCATTTATTTTATATCCAGTAGTACCTCAGTTTGAGACCGCTTTGGGTGAAGTCCAATTAGGTTTGCCCTTCTTGAGCCTGTGCCTGTTAGAGCCTACACCGAACCTGTGCCTGCAAGAGTCCAATTTGAGCCTCTGCCTGTAAGAGCCCAAATTGAGCCTGTGCCTGTAAGACCCCAAATTGAGCCTTATTGAGCACTGTTTGTCTATGACAGGGTGGTAAAATGCTTATATGCTTTATGTGTTTGTGTTATGATGTGTTAATTAAACATAACTTTATAGGATGTTTGTGTTATATACAGAGTAAGTATCAGTAATATTTTACATGGACTAATAATAATTCTTAATTTAGATACTTTTTAAGTACATTAATAAAGGTAATATTTAATTTACAGATGAGCTGTACCTTTAAGAGCTGAAGTTAAGCCTCTGCATTTAAAAGCTCAAGTCCAGCAAGTTTCCCTAAAATAATGTTTCTAGTGAAACTACCTACACCACAGTGTCCAGCAGGGTGCAGTTTTGTTAACAAGTCAGAAAGGACATATATGTGCTGTGCAAGTGCCTGATGTATGGATGCGGACTCCCCTTCCAAGCAATAACCTGTCTCCTCCTTTTCATTGCCACCGTTCATTGCACTGTTAATGTGAAGTTAAATTCTCTGTTATTTGATGTAATTATTGTCATTTATTAATGCCTTTTTAATTTTAAGGTTTTTGTATCCAAAAATAAGACCATCAGTTTGAAACAAAATGTGACCAATCTGGTGTTTGGCATGGATATTTAAATTTATATTGATTCCTATGGGAAATGCTTGTTTGTTTCTTTAGGACTTGAATCAAGGTGCCACTCTATCTATCTATCTATCTATCTATCTATCTATCTATCTATCTATCTATCTATCTATCTAATGTATCTATATATCTGTCTGTCTATCTATCTATAATATTTAACAACCTGTCTGTAACATCTGGGCAGAGATACACAGGACAGACAGAGTGACACACACACAGGACAGAGAGAGAAAAAAGGAGAGGGACACACAGGGTAGAGTGAGAGGGCACAGAGAGAGAGATTGCACAGAGAGATAGTCACAAGATTCCATGTGCCTTTAGAGCTCACACAAAACATCAGTGAGCCACCACCATGCTTCACAGTGGGTATGGTATTCTTTTCACTATAAGCTTTGTTGACCCCTCTCCAAACATAGGGTTTATGGTTGTGACCATAAATCTCTATTATGGTCTCATCACTCCAAATTACAGTGTGCCAGAAGCTGTGAGGCATGTTTTGGTGCTTTTTTTGTGGCATTGGTGCAGTAAAGTCTTCTTTCTGGCATCTCGACCATGCAGCTTATTTTTGTTCAAGTATCGTCATATTGTGCTCCTTGAAACAACCACACCGTCTTTTTTCCAGAGCAGCCTGTATTTCTCCTGAGGTTACCTGTGGGTTTTTCTTTGTATTCCAAACAATTCTTCTGGCAGTTGTCGCTGAAATCTTTCTCGGTCTACCTGACCTTGGCTCGGTATCAAGAGATCTCCGAATTTTGCACTTCTTAAAAAGTGATTGAACAGTACTGACTGGCATTTTCAAGGCTTTGGATATCTTTCTATATCCTTTTCCATCTTTATGAAGTTCTATTACCTTGTTACGCAGATCTTTTGACAGTTCTTTTCTGTTCCCCATGGCTCAGTATCTAGCCTGCTCAGTGCATCCAAGTGAGAGCTAACAAACTCATTGACTATTTATACAAAGACACTAATTGCAATTTAAAAAAGGTGTGGAAAAATTAATCTTTAATTGTCATTGTAACGTGTATAATTCTTCAAAAGAGTATGATAAAGGGTAAATGAGAGTTTTGTGGATTATGATTGAATCTGATGGAGGAGAATCGTAGTGCATAAAAAAAAAAAAAACATTTATAAACTTAAACTTACCCTAACGTTTTCAAAATGTCTTCAGTTTTCAGGCACTTGATTTTGAGAAGCTACACCTCTGAAAATCCAAGCTAAATAGGCATAAAATTCATAATAGAGTTGTGGCCAATCAGAGGCAAGTACAACAATGTATCTGTTTCACTCTCACTGGCTGAGACAAAATTACTTGGGAACTTTCGTGGTACTGACAGCTGATTGACTAGGACACAACTCTGCACAGCTCATTGGCTAGGACGCTCTGCTTACATAGGTGCCTAGGGGGTGGAGATCACACAAGATATTTCAAATGTACTTTGAATTACAAATATACAGAAATCCTCAATAAAATTATTTGATATGAGACGCACAATCAGACAGACTTACACAAGATATCCCACAAACTGCCAGATACTTTTATATAAAGGACCACATAGGTCATGTCATGTTTTACCTATTATATGCAATTATATATAAGTAGAAGCCTTGAATGCATTGAAGCTTCCAGCTTTTATAATATCAATGTGGCAACCTAAAGTGCCAGTGCTTTCAATAAGCTTAGTGGAAATCACAGTTTACAAGGACACATCATACTGAGAAAATAGATCAAAAAGACAAAAGTACATAATAATTGCAAATAACAGTTTATAAATTAAAGTTTTATTTTTAACTTACTTTCTCATTATTACATTTTTCAAAACAGCATATTGTAAATATGGGACTACAGTGGTCGTGTAGGATGCATTAAACTGGAATTTCTTGACTAATAACTATAATTCCTCACTGAAATGTAGCATATGAAGTGTTAATTAACATTAAGCAAATACATATTAAATGTGTAGAGCGCAATATAGCACGTAGACACACCATTACTGCACACAAAAAAAAAAAGCAAAATGGTAATAGGCACAGTGTATCCACTGACCTCAAACCTCGGTTATAAACAATCTGCATTTATATAGTGGTATAATAAGGATCCTCTGATATATGGGTATATGAGCACAGCAATAGCCTTGTAATGCTATCTCTTTGCCTGATGCTTCCAATTACATCATTGGCCAATCCTGGGGCTATATAGACCTGTGCCTTACACTGCAGATGCTGATTTTATGAGAGGAAGCAGACAAATGTGAACTCACCTATACACATGGGAATGGAAATATATATTCTTGCACTGAGAAATATGTTCCACTGTGTATGGGTTATTCATTTCAAACAAGTGCTTCAGTGTTCACACCAGGGCTGCACCCTGCACTGGGGAACATGCTGTGTCTGGCGACCCCTTTATAAGTAAAACATGTGCCCGAAAGCGTAATCCTATAGGACGAAACAGATGTCCATGAGTAGGTCTTCAGGTATTGCACTTTAAAATCAGGTCGCTTCAAAAGAACAGAGTATATATGACAAAGGGACTGATGAGGGGAACTAAAAAGCCAGCTATAACTTTATTGGAGCCAAACAGAAGTTTTAATAGCCCAGGCATGCATGATTTGATATAGACACATTATTTTGTTTTTGATTAGTCGTTCCTGACTCTGCGTAACCCTTTTGACCACATCACGCCAGACACATTAACAGCTCCCTCAAGCTCATGTTCATTGATTCTGTGACCTCATTTATACATCTCCACCTCTACCCTCTTTTTCTTTGTGTGCCTGTAATCTTTCCCAGCATCAGAGTTTTCTCTAGGAAATCCTGTCTTCTCACGATATGGACAAAATATTTGAGCTTCAGCTTCATGAACAAATCTTCCAGTGAACAGTTTGGCTTCATTTCAGTAGCATTGATTTATTTGATCTTTTTGCGGTCCAAGGGACTTTAACCACCACAATTCAAAGGCATCAATTCTACGGTGCTCAGCCTTCTTTATGGTCCAGCTCTCACATCCATATGTTACTTCTGGGAATAGCATAGATCTGACTATGCAGGCTTTTGTTGATACTATAATAGTTTTAGTTTTTAATCACTTGTCCATACTAGACATAACTTTACTCCCCAAAAGCAAACGGCTTTTCATTTTCTTAAAAGGTACATCCCTAGCAATCTTGGTAAATCTGGGTTTTCCCACAAATATTGATTAGCAGCCCATATTTAAATGCATAGTATTGCACTACCCAGAATTCTAAGCTACAGCAGGAGCACTGTATACTCAATAATTATATCAGTATATCTTTTTTTGTCTGTTAGGGACGTGTGGGTGAACTTAGAATTGCTTTGGTTCCATCCAGGTATTTGCCATAAAGATTATTCAATTACTGTTACTCCTTGTGATGTATGTATAGGGAGAAGCAAGAAAGAAAGAAAATCTAGTGAACATATTTACCTCTTGTAAGAAACTGGATGGTTTAGCTACCAAGCAGCAGAACCTCTCCTGGAACAAATCTGAATCACATTTTTTTGTTTATGGTTAGATCACTGGTGACTCATTCAAACAGCCAGAACATACTCTGTTCACAAGTACATCTGACAGTACAGGTCCTGAATCCAACTCCATCGGCGCGATTCAATTTGAAGCCCGCATCTTGCGGTATACATGCAGTATGTCTGTGGGCGTGCTGCAGTCTGCTACAATTCCGGTGCTTTTCAATTGAACAAGCCCGCAAGTTAGGGGCCGAAGCCGTTAACCATGCACTTGTACGTAGCATTTCAGGGTGGGAACATGATCAATTAAGCAAGGCCTTAACTATCCATTTAGAAACAGCCAATAGAAAATGAGACCATCATCATTATGGCAGTAAAACATGGAGGTTCAATGTCAATCAATTAGCGTTCGGGGGTCTGATATGCAATAGGACTTGCAAAACCGCAAAATACAAAATAATAAAAATGAATGCCAATACTGTTCTAGTCCTTACGGGTGACCTGATATGCATTAATTCATTGATTCCCAAAAGCGATATAATTCCGAAATGACACATACAATTTTTTTTTTATTGCTGATTTGCGAGCTTGAGACTGTTGTCCAATTAATCCTAATGTCTTTCATTGCATTCCCTGTAATTTACAGTGCAGTATTGATTTTTTTTTTTTTGCATTTACAGTGCTACGGACAGGGGTTAAACCCTTTGCAGGTCGTCTCTAGTACTCATAGGATTTTCTTCTACATTTGCCATTTACGGGTGTGAAAAAATTTGCGGGCTTGGAAAATTGTAGAAATTGATCAGCGATTTGCGATTTTTGAGATCGTAACTCTTGAAGATGGGAAAGATCAAAGGCTTCAGGAGGCTGTAAGTTCGGGGTTTAACAACCGCAAAGTTTTCAAAGCCGTAACCCGTAACCCATTTGGAGCCTGCAAAAAGATTCCAATTGAATAGCAAATTAACTTACAGCCTCACTTACGGGCTCTATTAACTTATAATTTGATTAATTGAATAGGGCCCCATGTTTTTATTATATGACACAATATTTGTAGAAACATATTATGGTGATAACTGTATATATTTAAAGGTATCTGGAAGTTTCCTGGATTACAAATGCATCTAATAGAGGAGTATCAGTAGTGTATGAAAACATTTTTTGCATGAAAACAACCCATAATTTACATCAATAAACTTACCCTAAAGTTTACAAAATTTCTTCAGTTTTTAGGCATTTGATTTTAAAAAGGAACACCCTTAAACATCCAAGTAAATTAGCATAATTAGCTGTGGCCAGTCAGAGGCAGGTACAACAATATATTTGTTTCCCTCTCACTTGCTGAGACAAAGTTGCTATGGAGGAAGCCATGATACTGAGAGCTCATTGGCTAGGACGCTCTGCCTACACAGGTTTCTCGGGGGTGGAGCTCACACAAGAAGTTTCAAATGAACTTTGAATGACAAATATACAGAATTACTCAATACAATTAATGATATGAGGCTCCCAATCGGACAGATTTACACACAAAATAGCACACAAACTGTCAGATACCGTTAAATATAGGGCCACAGAAGTCATTTCATTTATTACCTATTACATGCAATTAAATATAAGTAGAAGCTTCTATAAGTGGGTGGAGGCCTTATATCATTGAAGCTTCCAATTTGTATAATGGAAATGTGGCAACCTAAAGAGCATGTGCTTTCAATAAGATTAGGATGCTCTGCCTATATAGGGGCCTCTGGGGTGGAGCTCACACAAGAAGTTTCAAATGTACTTTGAATTACAAATATACAGAATTCCTCAATAAAATGATTTTATATGAGATGTCCAATCAGACAAAGACACACAGGAGATCATACAGACTGCCAGAAACCTTTAAGTTAGTTCACAAATCACTGTTGATATCACACATTACAAAACAACAGCCACTTTTTAAGTACCCTTAGGATTTGCAAAACTGTAAACTTTATAATACCACACAAGTATTTTTATTCAGTGCTCAAGTAATGCTTGCTTCGTTTGTTAGTATAAATGATAGGTAACTAAAGATATAATGTCTATAATTTGAGTTACAAAGGAGCCACCACAATCACATAGTTTAGAAGTCAGTATCTATTTCTGTTGCATTAAATGGCATACCAATGGTAGGAAAAGTAAATATCTGAGAGGTAATATATGGGAGAGAATAACTAACATAAAACAAGCTATCCAGTGTGTATACATGGGTAGAAAGACATAAATGTGAGAGCTCTGAAGTCCAGTGCTTGTATTACACTTCACAATATAATACTGGCTAACATGAAGCATCGGGATCAACATAATTATCAGATGCAGTTTTTTACGTAATTGTCACTTTTCATATTTTTTAGTTGCATTGCCTCCTTTGCTATCTTTATTGAAGGATACAGGGTTATAGCAGTGTTACATGAACATTACAGGTAAAACATAACCTGACCCTGGCAAGATCCATTGGGCTTTTGAATAAATAAACACACTGAAACAGTGTTCCTTGGGAAAAATACAGGCCACAGCTTTATTAAAGCAACCATAAACCAATAACCAATTAACATAATTAACATTGTTACATCACAGCTCAAATAACATCCCGGAGGAGGAGCCCGGCCCGGTCAGTAACCTCACGCCCTGGGCCCGCTCCCAGAGCCTCCATGAGGCAGGGCAACGCCCACTTAAGCCTCACCTCCCGCCAACCAAAGACATTCCTATTTGCATCCTAACTTATAATTCACAGAATCCTCGCCCTTCAACTCTTTTCCACCCCCCTTTTGTTTCTTTTTTTTTTTTAAACCTAGCTTAAGCTTCCTGAACTTTGCTCAACCAGCCTCGCCCTCTCGACATACCTACTTCCTTATCTGCTACTTTCCTATCTGACCACCAATTCAAGGGGAGGGAGGGAGGGAATCAGCTCAATGGCCGGCGCGGAGTGAGGAGGAAGCCCGCGAAACAGGCTTAAGTCCCTCCTCCTCCTCCCAGCCAATCAGCATCGCCCAGGCTCCGCCAGGTCACGCAGCGCTGCGTCAGACCCGGCGTGCCTGGGCTGCCTCCGCGCGGACCTTTACCCTGGCAATCCATTGGGCTTTAGAATAAATAAACACATGGAAACAGCGTTTTTTGGGAAAAATACGGGCCACAGCTTTATTAAAGCAACCATAAACCAATAACCAATTAACATAATTAACATTGTTACATCCCAGCTCAAATAATCCCGGAGGAGGAGCACGGCCCGGTCAGTAACCTCACGCCCTGGGCCCGCGTCCAGAGCCTAAAAGGTGCTTTACTAAGCACGCTCATGAGGCAGGGCAACGCCCACTTAAGCCCGTGGGCCGGGTGCCTCACCTCCCGCCACAGAGCAGGCGATGGATGCCTCCTGAGGCTGTGATCCCCCCTCTTGCTCTCTTAATAAAGCCAAGGCCCGCCTAGCCCCATCCTTAAGCTCCAGTATAAACAGCTCTAATCCTATATCCGTTAGATGGACCTTATCTGGGCGAAATAAGTCATCGTCGTCTACGCCTTCGAATTCTTGGTGTCTAATGGTAATGAAACCCAAATTCCGTACAAAACTAGCCATCTGTTTGTTTATCTTTTGCCTTGCTCTATCCACCGAAACCGGATCCCTTGATTATTTCGGACCACACTATGAACAAGCCTGGGAACCGTTCTAGCCAACACTTCACATCCCTCCTCATATGTTTCAACATTTTCCTCATAGGTATTACTCCCAAACCGTTGCCCACAGCGTGTATAATTAAAATGTGTGGGCTACCTTGATGCTGAGCGTTGCTCTCCAACAGGCCATTCCCCTGTGTCCATCTCAAGCCGCGGAACTGAAACCATCTTACTTGCATGCTCGTCTCCAGAAAGCCCAGTTGGACCTTGTCGCCAGTGACTGTGGCTAACCGGTGAGCCCAATACATGTAGGAATGGCCGACGATCCACAGCTGTTTAGTTTCTGCAACACATAAAACAAATTCCAATTAGACAACCCTTTCTGGCCTTATGTATGACCTAAAACAATGCGACTCCCATCTCCCAATCCTTTTAACCATACTCTCGGGGAGACCTAGCCTTGCAGCCTCCGTAGCGGCTCCGATTCGAAATGAATGTGTGCCGAAGTCCGCCGGGTCCAAGCCTAACTGCCGTAAGGACTTCTTCAGCATCCCTTCGAATTGAAACCGTGACAAGGCCTGGCCATTGGCATGCAATAGCAGTGTGCCTGGCCCCGTTGGCCTTTTTTCCAAGTACAACCTCACAATTGCCTGGGGGCAACACTCTGTTCCAGTTTTGTTTATGACCACTTCCCTTCCTTTTCCAGCCTGATCAGTTTTTGACCTCCTCAGCCATACCAACAATCTGTCACCCTCCGGACAGATGTCCTCTGCCAGCAGCCCCCCCCGAACCGTGCCTGTTTTCTGAGACCAGTTCCCCAATCCTGAAAGCACCAAAGAACGCTAAGGAAAAGGCCGTACGGAAAAGCAGGGATTCCAAGGAGTCCCTGCATAGCACACCCAATGCCTCCCCCAGGCGTAGCAACAGAGAGAAAGTGATCGGGTGCCTCCTGTCTGTCCGGTGCTTCCCTTTGAACATGCCTTTAACCACCCGGCAAACCACAAACTCCTTTGTTAAGTCCTTCCGTCCTTCCAACCTGAACATAAATGCTAGGGCCGTCAACTGCCGAGCCACTGTTGCCCTGGAAGCACCTCTCTCTGCGCTCCGAAGCAAAAACCACAGCAGAATTCCTATGGCTTTCTCTTCTGAACCCTCGCCACCGGCCTCCTCAACCATATCGCTCCACATGTTCCACACCTTCCTGTAGGCCACCCACGTCTTCGCTGCTACCGACTGTCTGATGTAACCAGCTACCGTACCACTCCAAGCTCCCAGAGTTCTGAAGGTATGTCCTCTCCTTGATCCTTCGCCGCCGGTGCCAGTGTACGAAACCGGGTTCCCTGTAACCGAGAAAAGGCGTCAACCACGCCTACGTTAAGGCCGGGTATACACTCCACCCTCACCCAGATATTTGCCCGCAGGCAGCAAAGTACCAAGTGCCGTATGACCCATATCAACGGCCCAGATGCAGCCATCAAGCTATTGACTACCCGGACCGTTTTCGGGCTGCCTGATTGAAAAAGGACCTGCCAGTTACCGAAGCCCCTGCCCCACAGATGAACCTCCGTGGTGATGGCGAACGTCTCCAGAACCGTAGGATCCTCTGTAAGCCTTCCTTTGACCCATGATTCGGGCCATGGTGCTGCGCACCATGCACCTCTAAAATAGGCTCCCATTCCGACCACACTTGAATCCGCATAGAGGTCTAGCTGCCCATTCGTCACCCTGCTCGGCTGGATCAAGGTGCTCCCGTTGAAGTTCCATAGAAACGCCGTCCACACTCGTGCATCCTCCCTCATGGCCCGGACATCTTTATAAAATGATGCGGCTGAGATATCCTGGCTATAGCCAACGACATTCTTCTGCTGAATATACGGCCCATGGGAACGATCCTGCACGCAAAATACAGCTTTCCCAAGATGGATTGCAGCCGCCGCAGTGATACTCACCTTGCGCCTTCCAGGGCCGTCTGTTCTGCAGACAGGTCCAACACCTTCTCCATCGGTAAGCTGCATTCCATCTTGTCCGAATTGATCCGAATCCCTCAGATCCTTCTGTCTTCTTGTCTGCCAGTGGAACCCCGAAATCTTGACATATCCTTGAGAAGGTCCGCAGTATGAAGTCGCATGTGGCTAGCCCCGCCGGACCCACAAAAAGGAAATCATCAAGGTAATGGGTAATCCCTTGGCAGCCCGACTCAGTGTGTGCTACCCATTGCAAGAACGTACTGAAGGCTTCTAAATAGGAACAAGAAATAGAACATCCCATGGGGAGACACAGATCCACAAAGTACTGTCCGTCTACGAAGCAACCAAGGAACCGATGACTCTGAGGATGCACCGGGAGCAAACGAAAAGCAGATTCGATATCCACCTTCGCCATCTTAGTCCCAACGCCTGCCCGCCTGACCAGGTCCGTGGCCCGATCGAAAGGGGCGTACGACACTGACGAGTACTGTTTGTCAATCCCGTCGTTGACCGAACCAACTGGAGGATAGGATAAATGCTGGATGAGGCGGAATTTTCCTGCTTCCTTCTTCGGCACTACGCCCAGAGGGGAAATTACCAGACCATGGAAGGGAATGGAGGGAAAAGGCCCCGCCATCCTACCCAGTTTTACCCCCGTCCGGATTTTTTCTGTGCTACCCCGGGAAACTCCTTTACTGACTTCAGGTTTCAGAGACGCGACTCGAGCGGGGCGAAAGAGCATGGCATCTTGAACCCTTCCTGAAAACCCTCGTGTAGTAGGGCGGCCGCCCCAGCTTTTGTTGCCAACCAACCGTAGCGTACTTGCCACGGTAGCATTGCGCCCAGCTGTATGGGGGTCCGGCCCTTTTTGAGCGGGCTCTCCAGCCCTGGATCCGTCCTTTTGTCTGGTGCATCTTGAGGCCGCGTGATCCCATCCACAACTCGCACAGACGTGCTTGAAACGGCAGTTTGGTGCCCACTTGCAGTTTCCTTCATTGAATGAGTGACAAACGCCTCGACCGGCTGTGCTTGCAGCGGCAGGGCCTCTAGCCCCGCCTGGGTTCCCGCGAAAGGGCGGCACTGCCCGCATTGGTGTTATTATGTTCAGCCAATAGGCCACCGCCTTATCGCTCCATGCCATCTCCGGACGGGAGGACATGTATTGCCGGATTTCCTTGTCATATCGCCACCATGCCATTTCACCATACGTCCGATATGCGTTCCTGATTTCCTCCATATACACGAACAGCCCGGAGCACTGTTCCGGGTGTCTTTCTCCCATGACACAAGCCATGATGGCAAATGCCTGTAACCAGTTGTCGAACGTTCTTGGCACGCACCTGAAAGTGGGCCTCCAGTCATCTCCTTCCCTATGGAACCTCTCTGGATTGTCGTTCATCTGAGACATTGGCAACAAGGAAAATATCTCTATGAACTCCCGTCGCCAGATTTTTTTCTTTGACATCGAAGGCTAAATGCGCCGCCAGATTGTCCTACCCTGTTTCCCCGATGGTAAGACACTGTCTTATTTTTTTTGGAAGGCCAAAATATGCTCTAGGGCTTATTTTCAGGGGGATGCCTTATTTAGCAATGCGTTCGTTGGAGGAAGAAAACGGTCGGCTGAAGAATCAGTTGGCTGAAAAATCATATGGTACCTTGCATGGCCAGCTTTATCCATCATTCCATATATTGTACCATTTAATGTCCCCAATGTTCTCCATCAGGGAAACACAGTAAAGGGATTATTCTGTAGTGCAGCATCAGAGGGGACTTGACAATGTGAAACCATTGTTTATATACCGTATGCATTTTAAACAGGCTTTATATACAGTAAGTGGTATTGCTCACAGCAAAAGAAACCTGTCTGCGTGTCTCACTTTTGGATGTTCTGGCAGTGAACAAACTCCTGCAGTCTCCGTTAAGGAGGGAATCTGCCTGTGTTTCCTTGCGCGGAGTCACGTGCGCGCGCTGCAGTCCTGTCACTTCCTCCTCTTCACTTCATGATGAGGAGCGGCACGCAGCCATGGAGGCAAATACGGTAGACGGAGGGACCACACGGGGTCACCCACCGTACCATCCGATTCGGGTAAGCGCAGGTATCGGTGGGTGGCTTATTTGCGGGGGGTGCCTTATTTAACATTTTTTTCTAAAAAGGGGGGGCTGTCTTATTTGATGGCCCTGCCTTATCATCGGGGAAACACGGTAGACGCAAACGATGGACGGCCTCGCAGCCGCATCCCTTACGTTTCCTCTGCTCCTGTCCTGTTCCGCTCCTCCGGCGTGCGGCGACACGCTCATCGTGTGTGAATTTGGGTTGGTAAGCTCCGCCCGGGGCGACCTAGTGGGAAGGGATGGCTCCGCCCACACCTTCCCGGCCAAACCCCCCACCCATGCCCGACTTACGCATCGGAGACGGCAATGTTATGGGCTTCAATAAGGGGTTTCAGGGAGGACAAAAATTTAGATTCTCTGGGAGAGGTTCCATGTACTGCCACCGTCGTCTCCCTGAAATTTGCCAGCTTCTCACCTGATTCTCCTTGCCCCGGGGCAGCTGCCATCCTGGGGGCAACCTGCCGGTCTGGACGAGCCGGGCATCCCTGCACATCTCCTTACACCCCCTCTTGCGCCAGCTCCGGGACCTGGATCTCCCTCTGGCTCTGGGGAAGCATGAAAAACAATCACTAGGTCTCCTGCGTCTATCCCTCGTTAGGGAACAAGCGGCCTGCTCCCCCCCAAAGGAGAACTCCGACTCGGCAGCTACGCTAGGGCGTAAGGATTCCCTCCGGCTCGGCGGCCTATGGCGGTCAATGCTATCCCTACCCCGGTCCTGCCCCTGAGTCACTATGGGCGTCCCTGTATCCGTAATGATGTCAGGGATGGGTGAGTTGCGCTGTGGCCTAGCTCTCCTGTCAGGGGATTTCTGTCTCCTGGCTGGTGTCGAGTTGAAAATCAAGGGACTGTACCTGTTCGTTGACTTCCGGACCCTGGTGGGGCACGTCTGCCGTGCCACCTTGGCCGCTACCGGAACCTCGTCGATGACCACCATGTTGTCGTCTGCAGCCATCTCCTCGATAACCTGATCACTTCTTCCTCTGGTCGTCTCTTTTTTCTTCTCGCCCTCTCCCTTGGCGTTGCGTCATCCCTGCGAAACACCTGCAGCGCTGGCAGTGATTGCAGCAGTGGGGACCACAGGGGCCAACCGGTGAGAACCTGTAGGAGCTTTTTTAGAGCTCCTTGTACTTTTGCTGTTCCCCCTGGAGCCTCGAGGCTGATTAGGGGTGTCGCCGGAACCTTGGCTCTGCTATGGGCCATTGAACAAGACGCTGGGTGGTGGCCAGATGTCTAGGCCCTCGCCCGGGCTTCCCGCTGGCACCACGCTCCCTATTGCTCAGATCAAAGGTAGCACGCTGCTCCGCCAGACTATCTAGGCTATGTGGCCTGTCCACCTGGCCTAGGCTACCGGTCACTGCAGGCTGGGCCTGTGCCTCAGTGGCGTCAGCCTCCCCCCTAGACGGCCTGTGTCCATTCTGTCCTGGACCCATCTAACCCCATGGTTCAATGCCTGAGTTCTGACCATGGTCAGTAAGGCCTCTAACTCCCCAGGGTCCATATTAAGCTGCCACCCCACTTCTGACAAATGTGACACCCTTACCCAGGGACCTACAAAGCAGGAAATGATGCTATGGGGACTTATAGGGCTAATGATGAAAGCCTGGGGCCCTATTGCCAGGACCAATGCGAAAGGGGGCTCTACTAGTGAGCTGAATCAAGGTAACTATAAGGGATAGAGGGTAGGAGGGATAGGGGGTCACTTTATTATCTTAGTGCCCCTTTTCTACTTGCCCTTATGCTTTTTTTGCAGAGAGCGCAGCGTGCAGACCTCAATGGCCGGTGAGGAGTGAGGAGGAAGCCCTCGAAACAGGCTTAAGTCCCTCCTCCTCCTGCCAGCCAATCAGCATCGCCCAGGCTCCGCCGGGTCACGCAGCACTGCGTCAGACCCGGCGTGCCTGGGCTGCCACTGTGCCGTCCAGGTGCGGACATGACATTTGAAGAATAGAGAAATACACTTATTTCTATTTAACTCTGTTTTTTTTCCTTATAGCATTTTTTTACATTTATGTACGTCTTAAGAGCTGTTGTAATAAGAGATAGAATGCAGAAGAGAAACAGAAAGAATAGATAAAGGGGAAGGGGAGAGAAGGGGGAAAGGGTGGAGTATATTGTAGTGGGTTCACTGGAGGTTGTATCTTTCCTTATGTACACTGGACGTTCTGATAAAAAAAAGAGCAAGAAATGTATCTTAGTAAAGGAGATAATTGTATTTACTGTAAAAATGCAAATTCCTTGATTTAGTGACTCTAGGGGAAGTGACATACTTCAGGATTCCCTGGACTGGCTAAGAGACATAACTTAGGATCCGCCAAAGAAGCCCACAAGATGGGGGGGGGGGGGGGGGGGGCAGTGTCTGAGGAGGTCTAGAGAGGCCTACACTGAAAAAAAACTGCAATCCTAAAAGAAATTGATATCCCCCCTATCCCCCCACTATCACTTAGGCTTCTTCACACTTTTATGTGATGTAACAGGTCAAGTCTTGTGAGGATAAACATCTCCCTTATAAGGACTGATAGACTGGCACCACAAGCTGTGGTGGGGTTATATATTTGGAGAAATTAAGTGTATTAGACTGAATTTAGGAGCAGGCAGCTAGCAGCCTACATACAGGAAAGAAGATCATTTAGTGGTTATCCCTAATTGTTCATACATATCTCTAACAGTAAAGGCATTCAGTATTTGTTAATGACAACACAGTGTGGACTACTGTGAAACACATAGAATAGTACGCAATAACAATATTTTTTGCCCAATAAAGAAAGTAAGACTCTTAGATGATGAGTTACATATGTAGAATGAAATCTGGCTACGAATAAACTCACAGTCATGAAAAGAACACTGATTTAGAGTTTAGGTCTATTACTAAAATTAATAATAAAATGTAACTTTTATTAGAACTATAATACAAAAGAATTGTGAAGATAAAATACAGACAATTAAAAATAATTGTAAAAGTAAAATTAGATGTCAACAGTTAATATACTGGTTTTATGTATTGTTAAAACACACATTGGTCACTTTAATGAGATCTGAATAATAATATACGAGTGCTCTTTTGATTCCTTTAAAGATGAGATTCTAGTCTAATCACATAAACAACTGAATAAACCTTACCAAAGGTAATGGGCCTAAACTCTAAATAGGTGTTCTTTTCCTGACTGTGACTTTTTTCATAGCCATAGTTCACTCTATGTATAGTGGGAAACAGGAGGCCCTCATGCACTTTCCCTGCAGCATCTATACAGTTCACAGGAGGGGGACAGATTGCCCCTCTTCAACAATACACTGTCTATTATACATCTCTAAACCTAGCAAATAATACACAGCTGTACTCCTCATTATCTATACCTCTGTTACAAATTAAATACTGTCTTACAGAGATTTTACCATTTTGCTTTGGGTAAAATATAAAGATTTAAAGAGCTGTGAGGACCTTTGAAGGACTAAGGGGCTGAATATGACTCCCTTGAAATTAAATTGTTTGCCTTTACTGGAGAATATAAAGAAAAAACAAACCAAGAGAACTAACTAAAATCTCATTGTGAACAACGTAAGTGCTTGAGCACACTCACGATAATACATCAAGCAAACACGTTTTTCAAACCAGAAAAGTAAGAACAAAATCACTATAACATAACGGCAACTTTCAACTGCAAAACACATTTCTTATGGAGGAAATGTTGTGATAATAAAGTATAACCCACATTCTTGAGGCAAATTGTTATTCTCTTAAAAACTCAAGGAGATGTAAATGGTGATGTATTACAAAATGACTAAATGCTTGGCATGCTTGCATGGCATGCTTGATATGGAGGAATCTGGACTTATTGGCAAACGGCAAAAAAACAAAAACATTTGTAAAATCAAGAAAAAGTGTAAATAAAAGCACTGGAAATCATTTATCATCATTACAAAATGAATGGTTGAGAACAGTTTTTGGTCGTATGAGACAATGTAAGGCTAAAGTCACAATTCATGAATGGTGAGAGTAGTTTTAGGTCATATGAGTTAATCTAAGGCTGCTGTCTCAATACCTGGGTTTCAGGTTCTAATCAGTAAATGAAAGATGCCTTCCATTTGTTTTTTTGAGTTCACAGAGACAGAAGAGTCCACCTAAGAGGTAAAATGACTATTCTATTTTCTGATTGATAGTAAATAAGTTCTATATATCTGTGGTATGTAGCTCAGTTATCTGATTTTGGGTCTGGGATTGAGATACTTGCTCCAATCATAAATTCCATCTGGGAAGCTGTAATCAGTTTAGCTACCAAAGAAACTGAATACCTACTAACCAGTGCTTATCACTTTTACCTTTGTAAAAGTGTTTCCACAAGTTCAACCAGCAGCCTTAGCACCAAAATATCTGCTTCTTTGCAGCCATAATATATAACTCACATATTCACCTACCAGTGTCTCAAGCCATTTATTTTAATAGATAGGCCATTTGAGGACACATTTATTTTATTTTCTCCCTGTTCCACTCCCTTAACCCAAGGGAAAAAAAGTGAAAAACTTCCCTCTCGGCTTACAAACAAACATTATTTAGTCTCTTTTGTAAGTGCATAGCACTATACACACACACACACACATATATATATATATATATATATATATATATATATATATATATATATATATATATATATATATATATTGTGGTGTACTGCTCCCCCGGTGGATTGTGCAAGTCACACAGTAGTGAGGAACTCCGCTTCAGTTAACTTGGAGTTAATTTCCTGGAGCTGGGCTAACTGAATCTGCAGGTTTGAATAGCCTTTAAAAAGACACACACCGAGATGGGAACAGCTGCAATTAGGCTCTGGCCTAAGTGGCGTGAGCAGAGTGTGGAAGCTGCGGCCAGAGGCTCTGAGGCCTAGCCAAAGACACAAGCTTTAAGGAGCCTGGAAAGTACAGCTAGCAGAGAGAGCTGTCAGCTGTGTATGGGGTGCCGCGCTGCTGTTTCCTGGAGCTACAAATGACAGGTCCTGCTCGATACCAGAAAGCCTGAGAGAGACTGAAACACATTAAGTGTTGTTTGCCAGGAGCTGCCAGAGTTGGACTATAGAAGGAAAATGTTTTTGGAGCCTGCAGAGTAACTATAGTCTCACAGGGGGCAAAGCTGCTTGCAAGAAGGAGACAAGAGAGAGAGAGTCTGGCTGAGTTTATTAAAAGGGGAGGGGGAGAGACACAGGGGAAGGGGGAAGAGAAATGGGGAAAAGAGACATTGGGGAAGAGATACAGGGAGGGGAGTGGGGGTGGGAAGAGACACAGGGGAGGGAGAGGGAACGGGGGTAGAGACACAGGGAGGGAAAGGGGTGAAAAAGACAAACAAGAGGGAGAAGAGGGGGAAGAGACACAGGGGAGGGAGTGGGAGTGGGAAGAGACACAGGGGAGGGAGAGGGAGCAGGGGGTAGAGACAAAGGGAGGGAGAGGGGTGAAAAAGACAAAGGAGAGGGAGAAGAGGGGGAAGAGACACAGGGGAGGGGGGAAAGACACAGGGTAAGGGGGATAGACACAGGGGAGGGAGGAGGGGGGAAAGAGACACAGGGGAGGGAGGAAGGGGGGAAAGAGATACAGGGGAGGGAGGAAGGGGGGAAAGAGACACAGGGCAGGGGGAAGAGACACAGGGGAGGGGGAGGAGAAACACAGGATAGGGGAGAAAGAGACACAGGGGAGGGGTGGGAAGAGCCATGGGGAAAGAGGCACCGGGGAGGGGAGAGACACAGGGGAGGAAGGAAGGGAGGAAAGAGACACCTGGGAGGGGTGGAAAGACACAGGGGAGGGAGAACAATGATACATGGGAGGGGGGAGAGAAACAGGGGAGGGGGGAGAGACACAGGATATGGGGCAAAGAGACACAGGGGAGGGGAAAGATACACAGTTGTGGGGGACCAAGTGTTTTGCCTGCTCACTCATGTTTTCTTTAAAAATGGTACATATATTACAACTGTATATATCACAAATATAGTTGTGAGCATGCAAGGCTGCTCGAGCCGTTGCTCACGCTTGCAGGCTCGCGTATATATATATATATACTAGAATATTGCCCGTCAAAAAATTACGGCAATGAAATTGTAAGTGAGCTAATGTTGTTTGGTATATGGTAATCAAATAAATAATACATTAATAAATGAATATACTTTACCTATTTTGAAGTAATATATGCAGGAAGCATTGTGTTGAAGAGCTGGCAATTTGTTTTCATGTTGCTGCAGCATACAATGTGTGTTTTCAGTGCTGTGGAGCTGCCATGTAAGTGTCAGCAATGTGTGCAGTGTGTAGTGTAAATAGTGTGCGTGCGCGAGTAAAATCGGTTAGGGTAGCTGTGTACTTACGGATTGTGTAAATTAGTGTTGTAAAATGGAGCCTAATGTGTGTGGTATGCGGCTGTGGCTGATTTTGTGTCCTTGATCTTGGATCTCGTCCGACTTTTTCGGAAAATCCGTATGTGTTTGGTGGTGTTTTGCGTCTTGAGGGTCCTGTAGCCTCATTTTCATTTTTTTCGGCGGCCATTTTTTCTCTCGCTTAGGTGATTTTCGGGTGTCCAATTCTATAATTTTGACTTAAATGGAGGTGTAACTTCTCCCCCCTTGCTGTAGGTAAGCTTTTTATGTGTTTGTTGTGTGTATTTATTGTGTCTAATGTTTTCAGGTTCGCGCAAGTCAGCAGTTAAAGTTGTATGTTTGCAAGGTCGTAGTGTTTTTTTTTCTAAGTCCCACGTCGCCTATTTGTTTGTCGTAAGTCCGTAAATGTTGAAAGGTCTGCTGTTGCTGGCAAGGAGCGCCTTTGGTTACACGAGCCTGCAGCGTTAGCAACAACCTGCATGCTCACAACTATATATGTTATATATATATATATATATATATATATATATATATATATATATATAGGTAGTTACTAGGAACATGTTTATACAATGATATGTAACAACACAGCAGATAAAAACACTAAAACAAAGTGTGGGTATCATGAAGTCAATAATATCCCCAAGGAGTACCTCTTGTCTGGAAGGCTTAGCAACTAGCTAATGCCTCAAAAGTCTGTATTGATAAATATAGGCTTAAGATATTGAAATAAAAATGCTACACAAGATAAAAATGATATCAATCCAAAAGTCAATATAGAACTTAAATGATCACAAATAGTGAATATAATAGCCCAAACTATTATAGTGTTTTGGTGTTTTTATCAATGACATATAACTACTGAATACATTTTGTCCTATTAACTACCTTCATCTCTGCTTACAATCTGACATCCAGATATTTTGTCAGAAGTCCACAGAAGCGAGTACACTGCAAGTCTCCCACTATCCGGAGTTACTCTTACCTATATAGTATGTAGGGGATTAAAAGAGATTTTATTTTATATTAGTTTACTTTTTATTTATAATTATTGCTTGTATCCATTGTGTTCTCTTTTTTAAATATCCCTAACAAAACTTAATTAATATATTGTGGGGTATTGTTTATACTTGTACCTAACCCCTGTATTGCGCTGCGGAATATGTTGGCGCGTTATAAATAAAGGATAATAATAATAATATAGACTTGGCCCCTTTATATACAGCATGATGTCTCATGGTTTATTTTTTCTTAAAAAGTGTCCTTAATGGTTTTCTGGCCATTTTTAATGATAATATCTTTTAAAACTGTACGGCTGCTTTTTGAAGATTACTCAGTCTAGTGAAACATGTAGCTTGCTTCTATAACTGCAAAAGAGGATCATTTGTATTATGGTGTAATTACTGTAACATGTTAGTCTCATGTGTCTGGGGATTTCACATAAAAGAGCAGACAGCTCTGATTGTTGTTTTAGCTGTCTGATTATAATTTTATAACTGCCCATTTTAATGGAAAACATGTGGTCATATTATAATTATTACAAAAATGCAGGGAAACATGTGTTACCAAAATACAAGAAATAATAGAAAATACAACCTAAATGTGTATAGTGATTACATTCTGTATTTCATTGTATGCACCTTTCATAATAAACCTCATTCTCTGCCACTGAATGGGATGCTGCTGAAAATTTTGGTGTGGAAGGTACACTGAAAGAGGTGGTATTACTGCTCCCTCTAGTGTAAATATGAGACAATTCTGCAATCCAAAGTGTTTTTTTTTGTGTTTTTTTTGTAGACACACAGCAGCATGCATGCAACAATGTTAAAAATGTAATAGAGGATACATAATTCACTTGCAAAAGGCCCATCCCCAAGAAGCCTTCTCCTGATCCAGTCTCACTAAAAAATAGAGCCACTGGAATGTGTAAACAGCAATCTCAATAGATGGGGAATAAGTTGAGGCAGTGACAGATTTTATTTTCCTGGAATCCTAGATACCTGCAGATGGTGACTGCAGACGTTTGCTTTAGGGGAGGAAAATGATGGCATGTCTGGAACAAGCTTTTAAAAAGTAAAGATATTACATTTTCAACAAAAGTCTGCATAGTTAGAACTATGGTATTCCAAGTAGTAACATACGGATGTGAGAGCTGGACCATAAAGATGGCTGAGCACCGGAGAATTGATGCCTTTAAATTTGTGGTGTTGGAGAAAATTGCTTAGAGTCCCATGGTCTGCAAGAAGATCCAATAAATCAATACTAAAGGAAATTAAGCCAAACTGTCCACTGAAAGGTTTGATCATGAGGCTGAAGCTCAACTATTTTGGTCATATCAAGGGATGACAGGATTCCCTAGAGAAGGCTCTGATTCTGGGAAAGATTGAAAGCACACAACGAAGGGGGTGGCAGAGGTGGAAAAGGATACATGAAGTTACTGAAGCAATGAACATAAGCTTAATGGATCTCAGAGGGGCAGTGCCTGAGAGATGTGCCTGGCACAATGCCGTCCATAGGGTCAAAGAGGCAGACACGATTGAACAATTAAACAACAACAAAAACAAAATCTTCTTCTACAATTTTCCCATTTGAAATCTCCCTCACTGGTGCTAACTCTTGAATAATGACCAGAAATCTGCTGATTTGTATAATATTTGATTCTATACTTCAATCTAATCATCCATCTTGCTCATTTCATTGAATCCACAAAATGTGTCCTATACAAGAGCCCATTAACACTAACTACTTTCTTAGGTGCCAGACTAACAACTGTAATCCCATCCCTCACAAGCCCAACTCCACTCTTCAATGAAAGCTTGCATCAGACTGATTCATCTAACTCACAATTTATCACTTACTGTTTCCAACTAAAATAATCCCCAAATTCAAACTTACAATCTTAAGAGAAAGAGAGAGAGAGAGTGAAGAACAAAAATACCATGATGGCGAGCAGTACAAAACTTGACAAGACAGGTAATGAAACACTGCAATTGTCAGAAGATAAAAGGGAAACAGTTTTATGAATACTAATAACTCAATAAGAATAAATGATATAGTGGAATTGACCAAATTTCTCTATGAACCAATAACATTAAATTATATATAAAGATCATACATAGGCATTTTAATCATTTTAACAACGTGCATTCTTTTACTTTCACCTAGATGTATTATTTAAAAAAAATATATAAGTATGTTTATAGTTTGTGTATATGCATTATTCCTTACAGAGAGGATTAATGAGATGTTATGGTGCCCACTCAGATTTATGTAACGCTATGTATAAATCTAAGGTAACAAGTAATTAAGACTGGATTAACATTGTTAACTGGCAGCAGATGTGGTTAAATGTTAAATATCCCTCATTAAAATCATGGTCTGATGAAGCTCTGCTTGGTATGTAAATGCATAGCTTGATGTGATCTGTGTTCACTACTTCATCTAATTAACTGTGGATTGGAGAGGTTTCTGGTGGTAACCTTTGATTGTCCATGTGTTTGAGCAGTCATCCCAGAGCTGGTTGGATCCTTCTTTTCAATGGTTTCTGTAACGAAATCCCCTATTTTATAACATACTTCACGAACCCACCTGTTCGGTTATTTGAGGATTTACAATGGGCTTTCGTGGAAATAACTAATAAGACAAACTTCAGTCGACGATTCTGAGAACTACTTGACCCTTCAAAACGTAGCCTTGTCTCGTTGTTGGAGGGGATTGCTATATCACACTGGAGATTGCTATGCTTTTGCATACTCCCTTGAGCTGTAACTACTGAACCCTTGTTCCTGATGTGCTCTCCTTGGAGGAGAGGTCTTCTCCACACGATCCTGGATGCTGGAGATCCATACAGGGTGGAAGGAAGACGGCGCGGCTCCAGTTAAGCTACGGCGGTTGTGGAGTCTGTGGTGGTTGAGGTGTCCGGTGCGGTGCTTGTAGGCCTCGGCGCAAACTAGGACGCGTCCATCAACGGAGGTACCCGGTCGGGGTGCCAGGAGATCCGTTACAGTTTCCAACTGCACTACAACTTACATTATTGTGTGACCTACACTTTGTTTTTTTTGTCAACAATTTCTTTAAAACAATTATTATTAGCATTATTATTACTATTATTATTATCATTTGTTTGTAACACACCAACATATTACATAGTGTTATAGTGGGGTTAAGAACAAGGCAAAACATATATATTAACATATTGTAAAAGAATGGAGGGCCCTGTCATTCATTCTGCATACAGTTGTATTATAAGTATATTGTGCCTGTTATGTATAAAATAAATTAGATTTTTTTCTTTGCCTTGTTTTGCACAAAGTGCCTTCTGCATTTCTACATGTAAAAACATGTAGTAATACTACTGTTACTAGTGTGCAGAATTGCTAAATTGTACTCTGCTATGAATAGTTTCAGTTACAAAGTATTCTAATATCACATAGTGAAGCTCTGAAATCACTGATGACAAATTAAACTTTAGTATAATTTAAAGGTATATGGAAGTTTTCTGGATTATAAGTGCACCTGGTAGAGGAGAATCAGTAGAGTATAAAACATTCACCTTACCTACCTTAAATTCTGCATATCTCTTAGGTTTTCTGGCTGTTGATTTTGAGAAGGAAATCCCCTGAAAATCCAAGCTAAATTGGCATAAATTCATAATTTGTTTTGGCCAATCAGAGGCAGCTACAACATAGTCGCAGTGTCTGGGGACTCAGTCTCTACAGTAAAACATAATGGGGTGTGTAGTCTGGGTACAGTTTTTCTATTGGTTAATATTAGGTGCCAACATAGGCACCTCTGGAAGTGTGGAAACCATTTTTTTAATTAAATAAATCTTTCTGTGTATAGAATGAAACAATGTTATGAGTGTTTCTGATATGAGCAGTATTAAGAGTTAAAAAAGGAAAAATTCCATATACCTTTAAAAACATGTAGTAATAATACTGTTACCAGTGAGCAACAATGCTAAATTATACTATTTAATGAATAGTTTCAATTACAAAATATTCTAATATGACATACTGAAGCTTATGATTTAGTATAATCATGCCTAGAGAAGACCTTTTTTCTCTAGTTTTACTCAAGTTAATCAAAATAGTGCATTACCATCACTCATTCTCTCCTAATACATGCTCATATTGCTGTGTAATGGTTACCACTGTCTCTTTGGGCAAGTTCTGAATTTTAGCCAATTATATTTGCCTCAGTTATTTTATTCCAGCTGACTAGCAGCACTGATCTCTTATCTTGAACACTTGCTTTCATCATTACTAGCTCCCTCGCTTGACCTCTGAGACTCACTACCTAACTCTACTGCTTCACACTTACTTGTTTCCTCCTCTCTATTTTCCCAGTACTTTTATCCTTTTCCTTTTTTTCTGTCACTGAGCTGAGGTTACTATTCTTCAGGGTTTGTTCTCTGCCTTTGAAAGCCCTGCAGCCAGTATGTCAGCTCTAATCTTGCTTGCCATTGTACCCGGAGTTCCCTAATAATGCTACTTGCACACACCTGCTGCTGGCTTGCCAAACGGCTGGCATGTACAAAGCACCAAAGCGCCTGAGACCTGAAAGCTTATTTTAGTGAAACTACTTCAAAGATTCACGTTTCAGGTTGTGAAATAGATATACCAGTGCTTTGCTTTAAACGACTTCAGATCTTCATTCTACCAGGGCTCTCCTGTGTACAACCCCTTTATGTACAACACACACATTATGTCTTGTATTTAATAAAATATATGTACTTCATATTAGAAACAGTGTTGATTTTTTTTAAAGAAAATAAATCTAGGAAAATCTATAAAAATATTTTATCTTGTACTACAACCTACAGTTCCACAGTCTCTCATTATGACAAAATGTTTACCGATAGATGTGAAGGTCTACCACATCTGTGTCATGTCTATGCATCCTGAAGATGTTTCCCTCATCTCTAGGTGACCTTGAGAAAAGATGCATCGTCCCAGAACAATATAACTTGCAAGTTCTATGAAGTGTTTCATTCAAGGGCAATGGTGGCATGAACATTCAGAACAAACCTGCATAGCCTAAAAGGATCTGCCAGCCTATTCCAAGAAAGCTTCTAAAAATAGAAGAGTACATTTGTTGCCTAATTCTATAAATGTTACTTTGGCTTATTAACCAGGCTCTTCCGATTCCCATCTCAACCTTTACAACCTTATTAAATTGTGATTCGGCCAATTGAATAGGGCTCGATATAAGCACAGAGCATATTTTTTCTTACAGAAGTTCTTAGTTAGTGAACTTCTATCCAAAAGCAAGGTCTTCACTAACTAAAAACTTCTGTAAAAAAATATGCTATGTGCTTATATAGAGCCCTTTAGAATTGGCCGAATTGCAATTTAATAAGGCTGTTAGTTTGAGACCCTAACCATTCTGCTACCCATAGATAAAATACTTCCTCTCCTACCAGATGCAGACCTGGGGCCTCATTTAATTCTCTACACAGGCAAAAAGTGCTCAGAAACTTCCCCTAACCATTCTTTTTACCCCTTGCAGTATCGTTGCGCGTGAGCTCTTTCTTAGTTTTACACCAAATCAAAAAAAATCTCAAAGAAAATTGAAGGATACTAAACAGCACCTGCAAATGGTCTTGAAACCATATATAGGAGTTGGAACAACGGTTAAAGAGACACCAAAGCACTAAAAAGCATGGAAGTTCATCATAATTTGATGCTTAACATTCCACATAGGTCTATTTAGAATTGAAAATTAGATATTTTTATTATTATGTTTGTGTCATTATACAACATCCAGGGTGACACAGAACCCAGTACTTAAAAGGTTAATACATATCGAGAAACTGACAGATGCTCTGTCTAATGTATTGTCTACTGAAGGGCTAGCCCTATTGCCAAATTTAATTATCTACTCCTAAAATGCTTACTCACATGTATAGGTGCTTATTATTTCTGATTATACTTATATATACAATATCATGACATTCTCATTTTCTATTGGTTCCTAGAGCTGTGTCTCATCAGTAATTAAAAAAATGACTGGTTTGATGTAATATTACAAGTAAACATGTAATTCTACACCTAGGGCCCTTATTCAATTGCAAGCCCGCAGATTACGTTATACATGACATAAGTCTGTGGGCTTGAAGTTTGCAATAATTACTGAGCGATTCAATTGAACAAACCCACAGTTTAAGGGCTGAAAGCCTAAACCGTGCAATCGCAAGTTGTATTTCAGAGTGTGATCATGATCAATTAAGCAAGTCCGTAAATACCAATTTAGAAACAGCCAATAGCAAATGAGACCATCATCATTACGTTAGTAAAACATGGAGTTTATATGTCAATCAATTAGCATTTACAGTTCTGATATGCGATCAGACTCGCAATCCTGCAATGTACAAAATAATAAAAATGAATGATGATACTGTTCTATTCCATGTGGGTTGCCTGACATGTAAAACTCATTGATTCCCAAGATTGATATGACACAGAAATGAAACATAAAACATTTTTTTTTTATTGCAGATTTTCGAGCTTGAGCCTGTTGTGCAAGTAATTCTATTGTCTTTCATTGCTTTCCCCATCTTTTAAAGTGAAGTATTGATTCATCATTTGCATTTACAGTGCTACGAACAGGTGTTTAACCCCCTTGCAAGTCCTTCTCTTCTACATTTGAAATTTTCTGGGTGTGAAAACATTTGCGGGCTTGAGGAATTGTAGCAATTGAATAGCGATTTGCGATTGTAACTTTTGCAGGCTTAAAAGATCAAAGGCTTACATGGGCTGGGAGTTACGATTTTGGCAAAAAAACGCAAATTGAATAGTAAATTCGTTTACGGGCTACATTACGGGCTCCAGTAACCAACAATTACTCATTTGAATAGGGGCCCTAGTATATTACTGACTGGACAGGATTTACTGGTTTCGGGTGAGATACATAATATTACAAGTGAACTGCCTTGAATATGGGCCCTATTCTGTTGCCCAGATCGTAAAGTTACACAAGTCGCCACATATTCTATTACCTACTCACATTCCGATTAGCAGTTACCCACCCACAATTACTGTGGGCCAGCCAAAAACGCAACTTCAGGCTTATATTTCCATTGATTTCAGCCCAGCTTGAACATTATGTGGGCTATTTAGTTAAAGTTACACAAAAACGATATTCTATTAAAACCGTACGTCTAGCTCACAAATTAGGTCTGACCCGGAACTAGAAAAAGTTTCAAGTTTCTGTAAAAACATTTTTAGGAGTACTAAACAGGACTCGCAAAGGCTTTTTAAAACACTAATTAAAGCTGTAGCAGCAATTAAACAAACAATATTGTACTTGAGACCATGAGAAGGCATGACAACACAACAGCCTCAGCCTTACATATATGCAATTACAGTTTCTTTTAATGCTCCAGGGGTTAATAAATATCATGAAACCCACATGTAACAGAACAGATGTTCTAATGCATTTTAAAGACTGCTAAATTGTTGGACTGCGAGCAGGATATAACTTATTGGCTCTCATTAATTTGTAGACTCCGACTGCAGGTTACGTGTAAATTCCATGTTTTACTGACACAATGTCATACTGTCTAAGAAGTAAATTAAGGGTTTGCTTAAATATTGACAGATTATAAGATCACTCCCCCTGAAATCCTACTTAAAAAGGCATGGTGTATGTGTGGAGGCTGAATGACTTATGTTGCAGCCTTGAGTCTACAGAATACAGCTAGACATTGAGAAAAAAAAAACATCCACAGCCAAAATTGCAGGAAAGAGTCACTTACAGGCTTCAAATAGAATAGGGCCCTATGTGCGTAACATTGTTGAAAAAAGTTCCTGCAGCTGAAATATTGTTTGAAAGTGGTTTACTTGTCTCAAATTGAATAGGGCTCCAGGTTCTCATATCTGTACCCTTTACATCAGGTCAGTGAGTGTATCTCTTGTACCTGTGTTAAAAAAGACATTTGATATATCAGAGATGCAGCAATTTATTTATTCTTGTACAGAAGCAAATTGCAGCCATCATTGTCTCTCATATTCAAAGAGAAAACATAGTTGCACTGACAAGTAGGAATAGCTTCAGACTCAATGACCAGTCAGCAAGAATTACATATGACTGGTGCAAGGAAAATGTGATATTGCCAAAGTTATTAGAGTACATTCAATTTGAAAAAAGTAATGAAGAGGTTGAGAGAATAGGAACAATTAGTCAAAGTATGCGAGTAGACTCACAAAGGAGAAACAATGTAAAAATATTGTGACTAAGTTTTAGATTTAGAACATTTGTTGTATTTTTGTGTGACCCTCAATTTCTTTACTTCTTCAGGACAGCAATATTCAAAGGAAAAATATATATGCATAGAACAAAATTATTTGTTGTGCATATGCTATGGGATAATTAGTGGGAAAAATTGAAAGTCAACTGTTAAAGAGTAATAAAAAGTATTTGGGGCCCTGCCTTCCTTTTAAAGTGCATATTGGCTTAATATTTCCAAAATATGTATGTAATGCTCCTTAAGAAGTGAAGTACAGTTATGAATACACAAATGGCCCTGGACTTATCTTAATAGCCCACAAAGACTGGAGACTCACTTGCCTTGAGATACCTAAGTGTATCTACATACTTTGAGCTAAGTATAATTTATATTGACACTTTTTGAATGCCATGTATTTATACATAATCGCTGCATATACAGTGGATATAAAAAGTCTACCCCTGTTAAAATGTCAGGTTTCTGTGCTGTAAAAAAATGAGACAAAGATAAATCATTTCAGAACTTTTTCCACCCTTAATGTGACCTATAAACTGTACAACTCAAGTTCAGCTGCTCTAGTTGGTCTTTCCTGAAATGTTCTTAGTCGCATCCCACAGCAAAAGCCATGGTCCATAGAGAGCTTCCAAAGCATCAGAGGGATCTCATTGTTAAAAGGTATCAGTCAGGAGAAGGGTACAAAAGAATTTCCAAGGCATTAGATATACCATGGAACACAGTGAAGACAGTCATCATCAAATGGAGAAAATATGGCACAACAGTGACATTATCAAGAACTGGAGCTCCCTCCAAAATTGATGAAAAGACAAGAAGAAAACTGGTCTGGGAGGCTACCAAGAGGCCTACAGCAACATTAAAGGAGCTGCAGGAATATCTGGCAAGTACTGGCTGTGTGGTAGAGGGAATTATGAACAATTCCAAATACCAGTCAATACTGGCACAAAACCTTCAGGCTTCTGCTAGAAAGCTGAACATGAAGAGGAACTTCATCTTTCAGCATGACAACGACCCAAAGCATACATCCAAATCAAGAAAGGAATGGCTTCACCAGAAGAAGATTAAAGTTTTGGAATGGCCCAGCCAGAGCCCAGACCTGAATCCGATTGAAAATATGTGGGGTGATCTGAAGAGGGCTGTGCACAGGAGATGCCCTCGCAATCTGATAGATTTGGAGTGTTTTTGCAAAGAAGAGTGGGCAAATCTTGCCAAGTCAAAATGTGCCATGCTGATAGACTCATACCCAAAAAGACTGAGTGCTATAATAAAATCAAAAGGTGCTTCAACAAAGTATTAGTTTAAGGGTGTGCATACTTATGCAACCATATTATTTTATTTTTATATTTTTTCTTCCCTCTACCTAAAATATTTCAGTTTGTTTTTCAATTGAGTTGTACAGTTTATATGTCACATTAAAGGTGGAAAAAGTTCTGAAATTATTTATCTTTGTCTAATTTTTTTACAGCACAGAAACCTGACATTTTAACAGGGGTGTGTAGACTGTTTATATCCACTGTATACTGGTGATACACAGAAAGGCTGGCCGGTTCTATTGGAAGTCTGTTTCTTTTTCTGCATATTAGCTTAATGCAAGATTCACTAAGTATACTGTGGTGGCAAGAGGGTAATGATGTCTCTATTTTATAGACAGGAACCTCTCTGAATTAGAAAGGTATTGTATAATTTGCTTCTCTACCCAATCGCTAGCTGTTCACAATGACGGAACGTTATAGGTGTATTATGGACATGGTTATTTGTATGTTAATCAGCCATCCAGCCAAAAACTGTCCAGTCATGAGTTTTCCCATTCAAACTAATCTACTCACCACAGCACTTAGTGTCATGGGGCCAAATAAATCATCACTGGTCTATGTTGTGACATCACATGGTTGCTTGGAGACTAAGGCTTGGGTGGCAGAAAGACTGGTGAGATCATTAAATGGGCATGAGCTGTAGAGAGTCACCCTGGGAGTCGTGAGCTGAGCCTCACACAGGATTCCTGTTTCAGGTAGGACAACAATGGTGGAATGCTATTCGTAACTTCCTTACTACCTCAGACACACAAAAAGCAAATCTCCATACTGGCATGAAAATGCTTGAGCCAAGGGTGTGGGATGACTTCTTGGTGTTAATTTAGTGATATGTAAAAATAGCATTTCAAATAGAGTATATTACATAGAATTACTATGGTTCTCTTGTTTATTGACTTGTTCTGCAGGTGCAGGGGTTAACAGTCCAATATGAAAGACATGCCATCCTGCTGAGATGTTGCTAGGAAAATGTGGGTTTGGGCATTTAGATAGATAGCTTATGGAACCATCTATATCAACTAGAATAAGTACAGATAAGTTAAAGCTTACTCTCTCTATTTTTTTTTTTTTTTGATAGTTTAAGTAATCAAGTTTTTATCCCATTCAAATCAACATAGGTGCTTATCAGACTGGTGCATTGCACTATCTGCACCACTGGTAACCCCACCCCTCATTATGAAACAAAAGCATGGACTTTAAATTAACACATTCACATGAAAGTAGAAAACCTTCTCTCCCCATATTCATTACAAATCCGGTCCCCCTAGTTATATTTTCAATTACCATGGGGGTTGGTAAGGGTTAATATTTGGTTCCATGGGTGTGCATAAGTTCCCCATAGTTATACTTTATTTGGAGGATCCTCTAGCTCATATTGGGTGTTTAGGGGGATCCAGGGCATCCCCTGGCTCATATGGTGTAACAGGTATTGATGGGGGTTCCCCTGGCTCATAGGGAGTACCGGGTCATAGACAGAGCGATCATAAACCTACTTTATTATTTTTTATTATTATTTATTCCCTTCCCTGCCATGGGGGTGGGATTATATATATATAGATTTGGATAAGGGAGGATGTTAGGGCAGTCAAGGGGTACTATCCTGTGGTGTTGAAATGGAGACTACGAAGAATCAGACTCAGAGTCTCCTATGAGCAGGCTGCAAGTACCCGTTAGAGCTAGAGATCTACAGGCAAACCACTCGGGTTGTAATTGTTACACAATGTTAGGCAAATTATTAAAACAGAAATTGTAGGGTTTTGCTTACTTTCATAATTTCTTCTCATCACTGAATAGCTATAGAATAGCTCCAGAAATTAGCATTTTTTAAACTCCCATAGCGGCAAGTTAGCCTTACAGGAGTCATGGAATGGAGGCCAAGGTCTGCTATTGCTTGACATTAGGTGCTGCTAAGTGATGTACATTTGTGCATAAAGATAAACAGATATGCCACAATGATCTATACCTGTGGCAATCAGTGTGTGGCGAATGAACTGAACAATAAAATTAACAGACGGGGAAGATAAGATACATGTCTGCCAGAGAAAGCTGGACGAGTAAGGGAAAAGGGATGATGAATTAATAAGAAATAAGATCACAGATTGATGGCTGAAAGGGAAAGAGATGATGGAGGCTCCTAACTCTCTGCAGCTAAAACAGAAGATTTAGGAACTGACTATATGTCTGAATTATTCAAATTAGTAATAAATATATTACATTTTGATGTGACATGTATATCTACCACAACTTGGTGATTATGGCTTGGATTTTAAAACAGTTCATGTCAGACTGAGATTAAAGAAAGTCAGATCCTGGTATCAAAATAGTTGCAAATAACTGTTCTTTTTCTTCTAATCTTTAGGATATTGCCCTTCTAACGAGAGCTTGTTTCCTGATTTGACAATTTACCACCTTAGCGGTAATCCCGGGTTCCCTTCCCTGCGAATGTAGGCGTCGCAGGTTGGTGGAACAAGGCGGTCTGGCTGCATCAGCTGCCCTGAGTGTACTGCTTTAACACTCGGGGGCTATGAAATGGCCAGACAGTCAGGGCGGTTAAGCTTAGTGCCACCATAGAACACTACTAACCATTATCACCATTTAAGAATAAAAAATAAATAATTGGCTGTTTATTCGAATTGTGTACTGCCATGTGACAGATCAGTTTCTGATATGGTGAAATAATGGGGGAAAATCCTATCCTTTTTTAACAGATGGTTTCTAAACGGAAGAGCCGGTTGCTGCTACTTTATGCTTTCTAAAACAAGATCAACACATTGCAAGGGAAACCAAAGAATGTCTGTGTAACAGAAAAGGTGAGTATGAGTGTTGTCTATGGAAATTGTTAAAAAGAGATGTAGATTACATTCTCCTATTTCAAAAAATTGTTAGAGAGTTTCATATGTCATTTAATCTCTCATTTGTTTCAAGGAAGACTGCAAAGACTTGCACACAACATAAGAATGAATAAACCATACTTGTGCCTTATGTATGCTTCATGTAGACCTTTTGTGGGCCTCCATCACATTCCATTTTTTCATTATAAATGAGATTAATATACTTTCTTTAACATGAACAAACTGGAAGTTACCGTACATCAATGCTGTTCTGTAATAAAAAAAACTATTATGTTCTATTTGAGATTATCTGCCAAACCATTAACCACACGCACCTCGAAGAATTAGGTTTGAAATTTCAACTGAAAGCACAGAAATAGACAAGGCATGCTTAGTATGCAGGTAACTGCATGGAAGACAATGGAAGCAATGTCTCAGGGGCTAATCAGTAATTAATTGCAGTGATCTCTTTTTCAAAAAAGATTACAATCTTTTTCTGTGTGTGGAACAACAAGTCTGACTAACAGATGAAAATAATAAACTTCAATTTTAATTACTGTAGGAGTACGGTATGCTATTTTGAAATAACATTCAATTGATAAAGTATCTATGGTCCAATCAGAGGAAGGTAGAATCAAAGTATCTGTTTCCCTCTTACTGCTGAGACAAAGCTGCAGCTGTGATACTGATAGCTGATTGGCTAGGACACCACTCTGCACAGCTCATAGGCTAGAACGCTTTGCCTACATAGGTACCTTGGGGGGGGGATCTCACCCAGGAAATGTCTAATGCACTTTAAATGAAAAATATACAGAATTCCTCAATACAACTATTTGATATGAGATGCCCAATCAGACAGATTTACACACAGGAGATCCCACAAACTGCCATTTTTCAATATGCACATTTAAACTAAGCTAAACTTATTTAAATGCATACATGAATAAACACAATCTTGAACTTAACTATTCTGCGTACTTATTGTTAGCAACTGACCTTGAATGCAGAAAAACTAAATTATCTGCACAAACTGTTATCAAGTGCAGATCTTCAAAAATGCATATTGTATTTATGTGATCCTTAAATGCCAACAAGGCTAATTCAAATCTAATCAGTCTGCATGGCAAAGCAGCTGAAGTAAAGAAATAGCTGTCCACAGTAAAGAATATAGTAAAAAGCTAAAGAAAGAAAGAAAAGAGAAAGAATATAACCAAAGATAGTGTAGTATTATAAAACAACTAGCGTATTGCCCGTCAAAAAATGACGGCAATGAGATGTGTATGTTTTAAAAGTTGTTTAGTTATTAATATACATATGGAATTGTAAGGTAGCTAATGTTGTTTTCTGTGTACTACTGAAATATAGAAATCAAATGAATAAATGAATGTACGTATTTTTATGCATTGTGTTGAAGAGCTGGCAATCTGTGTTGATGTTGCAGCAGCATTAGTGGTGTGGAGCTGCTGTGTAAGCGTGATGAATGTGTGCAGTGTAATAGTGTGCGTGCGCGAGCCGAAACCGTTAACGTAAATGTGTACTTGCGCATTATCCTAAAATGGCAGATAATGTGTGGTATGCGTCTTAGCGGATTATCGGTACGTGTTTTCCGTGGTGATAGTGCTGTCGCCTGGTTTTCGTTTTGTTCGTGCAGCATTTTTTGAAATGTGTTTGCCACACAACATGACGCTACATTTGTCCCTTTTTTTTTTTCTTAAAATAAATTTAAAAAAAAAAATTAAAATTTTTATTTTTGTAACTTCAAACTTATATTTCACATCAAATGCGTTGGTTTAGGCGGGAAATCCGATGTTGCGCGAGACAAAGTCGTTAAATCTGTGTTAATGCGTAAATCTGTAATTGTGTTTCATAAAATGTACTCACTACTGTATTTTTACTCATTGCGCGGTTAATCCGCATCCTTTATCTCGTTGTTTTTCAAAGACATACGTCCTTATCTCGTTGTTTTTCAAAGACATACGTCTGTGTAGTAGTAGTATAGCCTCGTTTTCATTTTTTTCGACGGCCATTTTTTTCTCGCTTAGCTAATTTTCGATCTTTGTAACTCGGCTAAATCGATCTAAATTGCAGTTCCAACTAAGTCATACGCACTACGCAACGCAGCGTGACGACGAATCGTAGTTAGACTATTATAATATGTGATATTTTATTAATATCTTAAAAATATAATCACAAAGGATTTCCTTTTTAAACAGTAACTCCATATGGATTATTCATGTATCTTCCTAAATTATAAAAAAAAATCCTATCTATCAGTATATCAATATAAAAAAGATATTTTAAAAATGCAAATAATTTTAGTGGTCAAAAAAAAAAACATCTTATCACCTTTAGTGATAGTGCAATATGTATACCAAAATAGATAAATAGTGTGTTAAAATACTTAAAATATATAACTATTGGGTCCTAAAATAGTCTTCAAATTGTAGGAGATTCTATTGCTCCACTTTATTCAAATATAAAATACAGTAATAAAAACAAAAATAATAAATATATATATACAGTATCTCATAAAAGTGAGTACACCCCTCCCATTTTTGTAAATATTTTACTATATCTTTTAATTTGCCAACACTGAAGAAATGACCCTCTGCTACAATGTAAAGTAGTAAGTGTACAGCCTGTATAACAGTGAACATTTCCTGTCCGCTCAAAATAACTCAACACACAGCCATTAATGTCTAAACCATTGGCAACAAAAGTGAGAACACCCTTAAGTGGAAATGTCCAAATTGGGCCCAAAGTGTCAATATTTTGTGTGACCACCATTATTTTCCAGCACTGCCTTAACCCTCATGGGCATGGAGTTCACCCGAGCTTCACAGGTTGCCACTGGAGTCCTCTTACACTCCTCCATGATGACATCACTGAGCTGGTGGATGTTAGAGACCTTGCACTCCCCCAACTTCCTTTTGAGGATGCCCCACAGATGATCAATAGGGTTTAGGTCTGGTGACATGTTTGGCCAGTCCATCACCTTTACCTTCAGCAAGGCAGTGGTCGTCTTGGAGGTGTGTTTAGGGTCGTTCTCTGTTGGAATACTGCCCTGCAGCCCGGTCTGCGAAGGGAGGGGATCATGCTCTGCTTCAGTATGTCACAGTACATGTTGGCATTCATGGTTCCCTCAATGAACTGTAGCTCCCCAGTGCCGACAGCCCTCATGCAGATATAATAAAATATTTACAAAAATGTGAGGGGTGTACTCACTTTTGTGAGATACTGTATATATATATATATATATATATATATATATATATATATATATATATATAATTTAATCTGCATCACTTTTCCTAACTTACACGTTTTGTAATAATACTTCCTCAGGGTATGCTCACAGTAAAGAATTGTTGCATTTAACAGATAAGGCATTAAAGGCCAAAGCTCTGCAATTAAATATATTTGACCTAATGGAATTTATACCACTAAATATATCATTATCATGTGGTCTCTTTGATGTGACTTGTAACTGTAACTTCTTTGGTGACTGACTATTAAACTCTGATTATTCCTAGATCCTGTAAGGAGGGCTCTTCATACCCAGCACAAAAAGCAATGGAGAGAAGATTCACGCAAAGCATCCGACCTGTATTACGAAGTAATGCAGACCATTTAGTATGTTAATACTATTATATCATTTTTTAGCACCTTATTTTCAAATATTCTTATTTTCCTGCCTTCTGTCTGGAACTGGAAAACATTGAGAGTCTGTTTCATCTCACAACAGAATGACATAAATCTAATATTTATTTTCTACCTATTTTATGATTTACTTTCTCTTTCTCATAGCAGTAAAAGAAAATAAACAACAAAATCACAGACACTGTATACTACTGATATAAGTTGCACAGAAAATAATAAAATAACATGTCAGACCTTTGGAACTTCATTGTCCTAAGATTTATAGGAATGTCAGTGTAATATACAGCTTATGTCCGAAGCCATGTAAATCAGAACCAGAATTGTATAAATGCTCCGTATGTGACTACAACAGAATAACTCCAGCTGATTTGTACAAAAAATGTATCTCCACTATCTACTGTATCTTATTTTTGCACCATTCACTCATTTGTATTCACTCAAGTTGATTTTCTGTGACAGAGACTAGCACAGGGTTTCTGGGAAATTCTTTTAGTATGTCCTCACCATTTCTTTTTATCAGTACTAAGAGCCAGCCCTGTATATTAATCTATGTAACTTTGTCACCAAGTTATAAGAAAGCTATATTATGCTTCACATTTAATAATGAGTTCAGAACACTGTATATAACTTTGTTTGATAAATGGGGTAATCGCCAAGATTGAATAAAGAAACTTGAAGGGGTGCTCTCCAAGCAAGAATAAAGAAACTTGATTGATCGCCTAGTTTTATCTCTTGATTGAGTGTTGGTCATGGAAGAGGCACTGAAGAGGGGATATTTTTCCCCCATAGACTCAAAACTGCATTACTGAATGCAGAGCACACCCCAAGTCTTTGAAAACTTTCAAGATCCATGATCTATATACCAGTCAGTACGATGCTTGGTTGTATGGTAAGATGAAGAATCATAAGGGAAGTGCCAATGCTGCTTGATACTGCATCTACTACAATGGCATTTGGTGCTATATCGTTTAGTTTGGACATTTTGGAGGTGTTTGCCTACTTAGTTTTCTTTTTTGGGGGAATATTCTTTGTTGCTGTTTTCTGGACAATGTTGCATACTTCTGGCCAAGGTTTACCAGACATTCTAGCTACCACATATAGGCCCTTAAATCTATTCTTTAACTCCACTGCAAGGTGTTATTTATTTTGCTTCTGCTTGGTTTGATGATTTCCCTCTTTTTCGCAGTTTAATTCTGAATTTTGCAATAACAATCACATGAACTGAGTCACAGTTAGCAAGCACCAGGTCTTGTTTTTGGAGATTATATAGAGCTCATGCATCCAAATTACATAGTCAATCTGATTTCTATGTTGTCCATCTGGTGATGTCCATGTGTAGAGTCTTCACGGAGGCTGTTGGAAGACAGTGTTTACTACAATTAGAGAACTGTCTTCACAGAATTCTACAAATCTCTGACCTGCTTCATTTGGCCAAAATTGCCCATTATTCCTGGTATATTTTCTTTCCCTACTTTAGCATTTCAAACTCCTATGATGAGAGTAACACATTTTCTTGGTGTTATATTGGTAATATAGGTGTTGAATATCCTCACAAAACTGGACAATTTTAGTATCCTCAGCATTCATGTTTGGAACATGGACTTGGATCAATATGATGTTAAATGGCTTGCCTTGAATATGAATGAAAATCATACTGTCATTTATTAGGTTGTAACCGACCACCCTTTGATCGATTTGGAGGACAATTACATTTCTTCTGAGGGATTATTTACCATAGTGGAATATCTAATGGTTGTCTGATATGAAATGACACATTCCAGTCCATTTGAGGTCAAAAATCCCCAGGATACCAATGTTTTATCTTGTAATCTCGTGTTTGACCATGTCCAATTTGCCTTGGTTCATAGTCCTAACATTCCAAGTTTCTATGCTGAATTATTTTTTGTAGCAGCAGACTTTTCTTTCCCCTCCAGACTCATCTGCAGTAGGGCAGACTCTCAATTGTGTACCATCCACTTCATTACATCTAGTGCTACTCTTACTCACCTCTATTCTTCCCTTGTATTGTGGTAGGCACAATCTGACCTGGGGGGGCTCATATTCTGGTGCCATACTGTTATATCTCTAGTTGTGCTTATCGATAAGGTTTACTTGGCAAATATACTGGAGTGGGTTACCAGTATCTTCTCCAGTTGACCACGTTGGTCTGACCTCTCTGCTATGACCAGCACATCTTGGTTAATCCTACATGATGTAGCTCACAGCTTCATTGTGGTATAGAATCCCCATAACAAGGTAGCAATCTAGAAAGGGATGTCAGTAGGATGCTACATCATAAAAAAGGGTAGTAGATAGATGTAATCGGCTTCTTGCAGAAATAGTAGGTATAAACCCTAACAAATGAATGCAAGCTTGGAATATGCATAAAAATATCCTGCATGACCACATGGACCAATACGTGGCAGGCTATTCCCTTTTAAATATTGCTAAAATCTACATTTAGCTGCCTATACAAATTGTATTAATTGTCAGATTACATTTAGAGTACAGATTAGAGTACAAATGTGCTATGTGATAGAGCAATTTATGAAAAGGCAATGGAAGGGAAGACCCACTGGGCCAATCTAGTCTGATATATCATGGCTTTCTGCCTACAGGATACAAATGCACTCCATACTACAAGAAGCTCCTGTACATACCAGCAGAGCTGCCAGAGATACTGACACAGTTCACCAAATGTGCTATTAACTCTCAGCCGGATGATCTTCTGCACTGGACGACAATGTAGGTTTATCCTAACTATGATTGCTCACATAGCTGTTTAATTGGGCTAGGACAGAATAATGGCTGTTAGAAATGGAAGGACGGTGTGTTATTAAAATTACTTTCTGGTGTTGTTGCTCAAACCAATAATTGGCAGTGCTGGGGAGGACAAACATTTGTACTGGTCAGATCTGCAAGAGGCAGGGCCCACCAAAGCCAGATATAGATTAGCAGTGTATGTTGTTTTCTACCAAGTCACTTAGATCCTGATTTGGAGCGTTATCATGTAGCCAGCTTGTAGCTCAGCAGCCAGCACAACATGACCACATGGGCCAATACGATGAAACAACAGAGGGCAGAGAGAAATGAAATAAAATTGTAATAATTCATAAACTTATAAAATTGGGCTAATATGACTTTCAATGTGCTAAATGTGACATATACTTTTAAAGGGCCAGATAGGAAGAATTTTGAATGGTTAGTGATGTTATGTTGTGAAATAGTATTTATGGAGACCAGTTAAATAAATTGCTCAGTATTGTAAGTACTAATGAGTGATGTATAATATAAAAACACAGAACAATTATTTAATTACTGATTTTATAATATCATAACCCAGGTACTTCAGAGCCTTAGAAGGAGGCAGTGTTCCATGCAGTAACACCCAAGTCAATATCTCCACATCTCGTTGGTCTGTCCTCACCTCTGAGCATTTACGATCTTTACACCAAACTGTAAGTATATGTACCAACACATTTTACAGACAAGTCTATTTAAATAGACAATGTTACAAATTATGAATGTATCATGAGTTACAAAACCATAACATAGCGTTAAACATTTGTTTTGCAATTCTTTTTTAATTGGAGCACGAAAATATATTCTGAATTTAAGCATACAGAAAGTTCATTGAATGTAAGGTCCTCTGTCAGCAATCCTTGTGTCTCAATTCAGAGACATGTATACAAAACAGATGTTTTCCTTTATTGCCAAAAAAAAAAAATAAAGATCTTGACAATTTAGCAGTTCTTTAGCTCCAATGAAACACAACATTTGTGTAACTTTGCTGCACTCACATCACTAATTAATAATAAAAAAAATAAAAAAAATAATTGATTAATAATTAATTAACAACTAATGGATTAATAGTTAATCCTCATATTGCAGATCAGAGGAGATCTTAAAAGGTTGAACTTGATGGACTGAAAGTCTTTTTTCAACCTTAAATACTATGGGCCTCATTCTATTATCGTCCGTAAACCGGCCGCAAGGCTCCTCTTACGGCCGGCCGTAAATCTTGCAACCGGCCGTAAACTCTGAAATCTAAAAAGTCAAAAATAAATTCAAGCCTGCACTGTACAGCTCTGTAAATGCTAGGGATCATATTGGGGGACATGAGGATTAAAAGTAACCCACTCTCAAGCTTGCACATCAGCCCAAACCCGAGTTTAAATTAACTGTTTATTTTCCGGCTGCGGCGTGGGCGGGTCTGAGGTGCTCCAAGCCCTATGGTCTTTTTACATGGATATTTGACGTATATTAAAAAAAATATTTTACGGATTTGAGTATAGGGGAATTTTGTGCTATTTTTGCTAACACCAAAAATCACTTTATAGTCTTCTCAAAGTGCAGGATGGCTTTATTTGGGCTATATTTCGTGCTTAATTGGTGCTAGCGGGACCTCTTTCCTGCAAGTAAGCTGCGGCTCGGTTTTAGCCTTGCAGAGAGGGTTCCCGGAGCAATTGAATTGCAAATAGGATTTTCTTACGGCCGATTTCCTTGCGGCCGTTTTAGATCAAAGGATTTCCTCCGGCGCGAGCGACCGCTAAAGATAGCAAGGCGCCGGCCGCAAGCCTGCTGGAATCCCCGGCCGGAGGGGAATAGAATAGCAGAATAGCTTGCGGCCGGTCCTTGCGGCCCCGCAACGGCTGCGGCCGATAATAGAATGAGGCCCTATGTAACTATGTAACTTCTGTGCTGAATTCCAATGTATTATTCTAATTCCATAAAGGATAATTTTATAAACGTAATTCATCTGTGCAAAGCAGTCCTAATTGATAGTAACAGATATTGATAAAAAAAAAACTGCCAAGCTTAAGAACAAATTTTGAATTTTAAACAGTTTTACAACATTTGAAGAAAATAATGCTATAAAGCCCTTAGCTTAATTTACGTTAATTAAAAAAAAAAACACAGCTCTACAAACCCATGAGCAAGGCAACAAAGTGTTCTTAAAATAAAATTATTGCTCCATATTTATTTTGATTATTGTACATTGATATAAATACATTTTTTGCAGGCTACTTAGTTTAATATACTTATATCAACCATTGTACACAATTGTGGATGCATAAGTTTAAAACAGATTTATTGGATGATTCACTGCCTGTGTAAATAAATAGTGCTGAATGTTACTTTTTGATAAATATTTACATAAATAGCATGTGATCTGGCCTAGTGTTGTAGTATTTGTTACATATAAGGATCAGTTTCTCTCTGTATTCTTTGTCTTGCTCTTGTGTATGCCCTAATGCTGATACAACTCTGCTGTTGTTTAGGTGGCTGGCAGGCTGACCATCCAAAACAAAGAGCTTCTCAGTATGTGGACAGAGCTTAATCTTCCATTCAATTTATTTGAAAAAATTCTGTGGGTTGGCCAGATGGCTGAAGAAATAGAATGGCTAAAGTTTTTCATCCTGGCCTGCAGCTCGATAGCATTAGTGAGTGCAACTAAAATTATTAGATTACATTTATTTTACTCTATTCATTGAGTATAAGGCAACAACTTATAGTTTATATGTAAGTACTCACATGCTCTTGATCTTTTGTGTCTGTCTAAGCAACTATCATATCTGGCCAATATACATGTATACATTTATTTTGTGTCTATATCATATCCAGCCACTATACATTTCTGCTATTTCTCCTTTATTATTATTATTATTATTGTTTATTTGTAACGCGCCAACATATTCTGTACCGCTATACATAAGTTGTGATCAGGGCAAAACAATATTAACACATTACAAAGATGGAGGGCCCTGTCATTGAGTTTAGAATCCAGTGTCTATAGTGCTTTCCCCAAAGCACTGTGCAAGATTGAGAACTCGCAGACTTACAATCTAATTTAGTGTGTTGTGAGAAATGCAGTGTGCATTTTAAGGAGGGAGGTTATAGGCTTCTTTAAACAGGTGTGTTTTTAGTAAAATTTTAAAGGATTTAAAGCAAGAGGATAGTCTAGTGGAGCGAGGCAAGGAGTTCCAGAGAATAGGGGCAGCGCAAGCAAAGTCCTGAAGGCGGGAGTGAGAGGAGGTGATGAAAGAGGAGGAAAGAAGAAGGTCATTAGCAGAGCGAAGAGGGCGGGTGGGGGAATATTTGGAGATGAGAGCTGAGATATCAGGGGGGACAGTGTTGTTGAGGGCTTTGTAAGCTAGGGTCATGATTTTACATTTTATTCTGGAGGCTACGGGAAGCCAGTGGCATTATTGAGAGAGTGGAGCTGCAGACACTGATCGTTTAGCAAGGTAGATTAGAACTAGCAGAGGCATTCTATATGGATTGAATAGGGGATAGATAGGTGGTGGATAGACCAGCCAGAATTGAATTGTAGTAGTCAAGAAGGGATATGGTGAGGGAATGTATTAGAATCTTAGTTGTGTCTTGGGGTAGTGACGTATTTTGGAAATGTTTTTTAAATTGAAAAGACAAGATTTTGTCAGTGACTGTATGTGAGGAATGAAAGAGAGGGCAAGGTCCAGTAGAACCCCAAGACAATGATCTTGGGAGGTAGGAGTGATGATGGCGTTGTTGACAGTGAGATAGATGTGAGGAATTGATGTTGTAGTAGATGGTGGGAAGATTAAGAGTTCGATCTTAGACAAGTTGAGTTTGAGATGGTGGGCGGACATCCAAGAGGATATGTTTGAGAGGCAGTTGGAAACACGTGCTAGAAGAGAGGGGGATAAAGCAGGTGCTGAGAGGTAGATTTGCATGTAATCTGCATAGAGATGATATTGCAGTCCAAAAGAATTTATTAGGGTGCTGTGTCTCTCTCCCCTCTCCCTTCCCTGTGTCTCCCCCATCTCCTTCCTTTTGTGTCACTTTCCCCCTCTCCATCCCCTGTGTCTCTTTCCCCCTCTCCCTCTCCTGTTTCTCTCCCCGCTCTCCCTCCCTTGTGTCTCTCCCCCTTCCCCTGTGTCTCTTTCCCCCCTTCTCGCTCATCTGTGTCTCTTCCCCCCTCCTCCCTCCCCTGTGTCTCTTTCCCCCTTTCCCCCTCTGTCTCTTCCCCCCTTACACTGTGTCCCTTTCCTCCCTCCTCCCTCCCCTGTGTCTCTTTTAAGAAACTATATTAGTGATTGATTTTGTGGCTCCTGTATGCTAATGTGCGGCTCAGTATGCTTGATAAGGATGGGGGAGGAGTCTAACAGCCAGATAACACCGCATGTCTTTAGTTTGGCTTCTACAAAGACAGATAAGCAGAATGTAATTCTAACTAGCACATCAAATCAGCTAATTAATATACATGCGTTCCTCATTTGCATATAAATGCAGTAACAACAACAACAACATGGAATGTCTCAGGACCAATTCACTTTAGAAATAAAATGAATAACATAACATACATTAAGTATTTCATGATTTTTTTCGAAGTGTCAGAGTCCCTTTAACTATGTTCAAACAATGCACAATATCTAAATTATCCCTTACATCATCATGTTGTACAAAGCATTCTTGGACCTGAATTTGGATCTACTGTACTGGAAACTACTCAGTCCCCTGGTATGTGTGCTGTACCCAAAGTGGCTGCAATGACAAAATGTCTCCAGAATATAAGCAGCAGCTGCACATAGTTGTTAAAAAAATGCTGCCCCGGTTTTATTAGGTCCTAAACTTTCTTTGTATATTAAAGGCATATCAAGTTTTCCTGGATTATGAGTGCATCTGATAAGGGAAAACCAGTAGTGTATGAAAACATTTTTTGCATGGCAAAATACTAAAATAAACATTAACAAACTTACCCTGATGTTTGTTAAATCTCTTGAGTTCGGAAACAGTTGATTTTGTTTGATAACACCACTGGTTATCTCTGCTAAAATTGGCATAAACTTCATAATTTGTTTTGGCTAATCACCGGCAGCTAATATATTTCAATGCAATGTAACAATTAGTGATGGCAGTTTGTGAAGGATGGAATCATAGGATGTGTAGTCCTCTTGCAGAAGGAAGCAGGAGGAGCCCCTACATTCCCCTTATTATGTTTGTTGCCCTTCTCTGTACTTTTTCCAGCTCTAAAATGCCCTTTTTATGAAGTGGTGCCCAAAATTGTACTCCATATTCCAAATTAGGGCGTACTAGGGATTTGTATAGTGGCATAATTATATTTGCTTCCCTTGCTTCCATACCCTTCTTAATACATGCTAATATTTTATTTGACTTTGCAGATGCTGCTTGGCATTGAGCACTGTTACCTAGGTGGTTGTCCACAAGCACTCCCAAATCCCTTTCATTATCTAAAACCCCTAGATTTGCTCCATTGCATGGATTTTTTTTCCTTCCCAGATGCATAACTTATTCATATTGAATCTCATCTGCCACTTAGATGCCCATTCCTCTAATTTTTGTAAATCCCTTTGAAGGGAAAGTACATCATTATTTGATTTAATTACCTTGCACAACTTTGTGTCATCAGCAAAAATGGAGACAATACTTTCCAATCCAACTTCTAAGTCATTAATACATATGTTAAAAAGGAGAGAACCTAATACTGAACCCTGAGGAACCCCACTTCACCACATCTGAGTATGTTCCCTTTACTACAACCCTTTGCTTCCTGTCTTTTAGCCAGCTCTCAATCCATGACCAGATATTTACTGCAATTCCTGTATCCCTTAGTTTGCTCAATAGTCTCCCACGTGGCACTGTATCAAAAGCCTTTTGCAAAATCCAAAGACTAAATCCACTGAGTTCCCTTGATCCAAGTTCCTACTAACCTCTTCATAGAAACAAATTAGATTTGTTTGACATGACCTATCCCTCATACATCCTGTTCAAATAGACATATTCTTGTATACAATCTCTTATTAACCCTTCTAAAAGCTTTTCCACTACAGAAGTGAGGCGTACAGGTCTATTGAACAGCAAGTATATTTTTTTATTGCTATATGTTTCCTCAGCTCTGTAGTGATATTTTGGAACACACTTTTGTAAATAGTGTATAATAGCCCTTTTTTCAGTACCATTTTTTTCACTTTCATTTTTTTTAAGTCTCTTTTGGCTTCAGAATTCTCTTGTTTTTAGTATACTTATATGAGTGCTTTTATTGTGTTTTTTCAATCCTGTGATTATCAGTATATCCTGTTGTAACAGGAAAATCTGTATATTCTGATTAATGAGGATTGTGTATATCAAGGAGTTTAAGTATGGAGTGATATAAGTGTGATTTCACACACTACTCTTCTGCATCATACATATTTTCCCTTGTTGAAAGCACTCTTATATTTTATATACTTGAAGCGGTGTAGTTTTCGGATTTACAGTATCCAATTAAAGTTTATTTGTTATTTTTGAGTAAAAAAAGGGGTGTTAAGCACCAAGGATACTAACTATATTGATCATATTTTTGTTATGTACTATTTTAGCAAGTCTAATAGCCCTTTTGCAAGAATAGTTGACTTCCTTGTACTCACGTAAAGCAGTCTCTGTCCCATCTTTTTTGTATTCTTGAAATGCCCGTTTTTTACTCCTCATCTTCATCTTTAAATCATTACTAAGCCACATGGGTTGTGATTTACTCCTTTTACTTTTATTCCTACGTGGTATATGGTGATAAGTATGTTTATTTAGTAAGGATTTGAAAGTTGTCCATTTATGTTCAGTATTTTTACCTATCAGTTCTCTGTCCCAGTCTATACGTTGTATTGCTGCTCTTAGAACATTAAAATCTGCCCTGTTAAAATTAAGAGTTTTAGCCCCTTACAGTTCTGTTTTTTTAATTAAATCTCAAATGAGACTGTGTTGTGATCACTGTTTCCCAAACGTTGCCCTATTTCTACATTTGATAATACATCAATATTATTTGTGATGATTAAATCTAAGAATGCTTAATTTCTAGTAGGCTCTTGTATACCCTGGGCTAGATAATGATCCCTGAGTGTACTTAAGAACCTGCTGGTTTCACTCATCCAGTTTATTTCACGGTAGGTAAAATCATATTATTAGAACTTTCCCATGCTTAGCTGCATTTCCATTCTGTAACAATAATTGCATTTCCTCACTTTGTATTATATTTGGGGGTTTATAGCATACTCCAACCAATATTCTTTTAGAATTTGCTCCTCCGCTATTTTACGCTACCCACAAACATTCAATATTATCACTAGTTCCAGCATAAATATCTTCTCTGACTATAGGCTGACATTCAGGCTTAACGTACAGACAAATCCATCCTCTACTTTTACCATTGCCCCTATCTTTCCTAAATAAGTTAGAACCATCCACATTAACAGTCCATTTATGAGATTCTTCCCAGCACATTTCAGTAATGCCTATTAAATCCCATTTATCATTAACTGCTAATAATTTTAGCTCTCCCACTTTCCTGGCAAGCTTCTGGCATTAGCAAGCATACACCTTATATTATGAGTCTGTAGTTCTGAAGTGCCTGCCACTGTACTTGAATTACTTAACAGTACCTCCCTATTGACTATACTAACCCTCCTTCCATCTCTCCCCACCTACTAGTTTAAAAAATTCCCCAGCCATTCTACCATCCTTTCCCCTAGCACACAACTTGAGATTGTACCCAAGTTAGAAGTTTGCCCAGTAAAAACCCAAACCCTTCCTAAATGCACCACTGTTTTAGCCACACATTAACATTCCTAAGCTCCTTCTGTCCCCCTGGGCTATCACATGGCACAGGTAGTATCTCAGAAAATACTACCTTGAAGGTCCTTGCCTTCAGCTTATTATCTAGTACTTTAAAATCATTCTTTAGGACTCTCCATCTTCCACTGACTTTGTCATTGGTACAAATATGTACCAAGACCACCGGTTCATTTTCAGGCCCTTCCAATAATTTATCTATCTGATCCACAACATGCCGAACCCGAGCACCCGGGAGACAGCAAACTGTTCAATTGCTGCGATCTGAGAGACAAATGACCCTGTCTACGTTCCTAATAATAAGTACTATGCTGATCTGTGATCATGATTATTTAATTTAGGTGAGATATGTCTTTGTTTGCAAAATAAGCAACATTTAAAGAACTACAGAAGCTGACATATGTGCTCAGTACCATTAGACAGAGGGCGAAAAAGCATGTGGACATTTTTTTTTCCTTTTTAATATTGATGCTGAATTCATGGAGTTATGATAAATTGAAGTCAGGCTTTTTCAATGTGTTGCATCTGCCTGAATTAGTAATGGGCTCAGCAATTAGAATTAGGTGTAGATGCTTTGAATCAGGCAGTGGCTAAGTGATTTGTAACTACTCTAGCATCATGAGTAGTATCAGAGCAGATGGCACAGCAGCTAAGACTGTTGTCTGTGGTAGAGAAGGTTTTGGGTTCAAATCCCCATTAATACACTTTTGTTTGTTTACTGATTAAAAAATATGTATTTTAGGTTATATAACAAAGCATGTTAATATGAGGTAACTGTGATGGTTTTCTGTTGATTTTAAAAGAATTATTTAAACAATTAGGTGAATCAAAGCAGAGTGTGTTGGTGTAGTTAAAGTGTGTTGTTTTATAAAATGTTTTCATTGGCACATCATTGGCTCTAATCCAATTCCTTCCGTCTATTTTTTTATTGACTAATGTATTTATTAACACATATGATTAATATCACATATATAGTTGTGAGCATGTGGGTCATTGCTAACGATGCAGGCTCGCGTAGCGAGGCCGCGGTTGCTGGCACGGAGCGCCAAAGGCGGAGGTGGAGGCTCTCACGTCGACCCCAAAATTTACGGACTTAGCATCCACAAATACGAGCCGCAGGACTTTACGACCTTAGCGCCCGAATCCCACGCACATGAAAACTTTAAAAACACAATAAATACACACAATAAACACATACAAAGCTTACCCACAGCGGGGGGGGGGGGGGGTACCCTTGACCTCTGCATGTGAAGTTACACCTCAATTAAGGTCCAAATTCAAGAGTTTAGACACACGAAAATCCCCTAAGCGAGAGAAAAAATGGCTGCCAAAAAAAAAAAAAAAAACAAGGCTACAGGACCCTAAACACGCAAAACACCACCAAGCACATATGGATTTTCCGAAAAAGCCTAACGAGGTCCAAGATACACTATTAACAAGGACGCTAAATCATCCTCAGCCACGTACCACCACATTAGCCGCCATTTTACAACACTAACTTACACAATGCGGAAGGACACAGCTACCCTAACGGATTTTCCTCGTGCACGCACACTATTTACACTACACAATGCACACATTGCTGACACTTCAGCTCCACAACAGTGAAAACCGACATTGTATGCTGCAGCAACATCAAAACAGATTGTCAGCTCTTCAACACAATGCTTCCTGCATATATTACTTCAAAATAGTTAAAGTATATTAATTTATTAATTTATTAATTATTTCATTAGCATACAAAAAACGATCGCCAATGCTGCTCATAGCACACAAACAACCAACAGCCTCGCAATGAGCCCCGAAGGCACTCATTGCGAGCCACGCGATGAGCGCCAAAGGCGCTCAGTGCAAGGCTCGCAATGAGCGCTGAAGGATCTTCGAACTCCAACAAAATTAATGGATCAACCAAACACCATTACCTGCCTTACAATCTTATTGCCGTCATTTTTTGACGGGCAAATCGCTAGTATATAAATAAATACCTACCCTCTTCGTTCTACTAATGACTTTCTTCTCTCCTCCTCTCTCTTCACCTCATCCCATTCCCGCCTACAGGACTTTTCTCATGCTGCCCCTGTAATTTGGAACTCCTTGCCTCGCTCCACTAGATTATCCTCATGCCTCAAATCCTTAAAAATCTCTTTAAAAACGCATCTATTCAAAGAAGCCTATCATCTTTAGCCTTTACATACTCTAATAAACTATCACTCTCCTGTACTCCACCCACACCCTTTAGAATGCAAGTTTGCGTGTTTTCAATCTCGATAGGTGCTTTAGGGAAAGCACTGTGTATGTTTGATTGAAAGCTAAATAACAGGGCCCGCCATCCTTTGCACTGTTTGAAATTGACTTGTACCTAACCCCTGTATAGCGTTATGGAATATGTTGGCGCGTTATAAATAAAAGATAATAATAAATAAGTACATTAGTTAAAAAAAGTCGAAGGAAGGGAAATCAAACCTATGAATTACCAGGTAAATAAATATTTTAAACAGCACACTTACCACTACATCAAAAACACACTGCATGTAACATCAGTGTAAATCTATAATACAATGTATAACAATTACAGACTCCAGACTTATTATTTACATAGGCCGTCATTCAATTGCAATTTGGCCAATTGAATAGGGGTCTAAATAAGCACATAACATATATTTTTTAAAGAGGATTTTAGTTAGTAAGCATCTATCCAAAAGCAAGGTTTTCACTAACTAAAAACTTCTTTAAAAAAAATATGCTCTGTGCTTATTTAGACCCCTATTCAATTGGCCAAATCGCAATTGAATGAGGGCCATAGTAATTAAGGTTGAAAAAAGACTTTCAGTTCATCAAGTTCAACCTTTTAAGATCTCCTCTGATCTGCAATATGCAGATTTAATATTAATTAATAAGTTGGTAATCGATTATTAATCAATTATTTAAAAAAAAAAATTTTTTATTTAAATTATTAATTAATTCCTGAGGAAGGCAAACAGAAAAAAAAACAAGTGAGACTTAGCCAATCGTCTCAAAGGGGGAAAAAAATGAATTCCTTCCTGACCCCAGATACTGGCGATCAGATTTCTCCCTGGATCAATACTCTCTCTCTAATTATCCAGGATAACCCTGAATTCCCTTTTTAATTAGAAATAAATCCAGTCCCCTTTTAAAGTTATCTATCGAATCCACTGCCACTACCTCCTCTGGTAGAGAATTAACCACCCTTACTATTTATGCAGATTCTTGTGTGACAGCTTCAAGGGCTAAACAATGACAATATAAGTCAATCCTTGATCAATTTTAAGAATGTAAACACATTTTTTCACATGATATTTCACTCGCTAACTGATGGTGCAGAGCACATATGGCTACTTTTTGTGGTCCTTTAAGTTAGATGTGTACATTTGTTTTTTTAGTGAGTAATGCTAAGGTATACTCACATATGTTTCTTGCTTTTTGTGACTATACAGTTGTCCTGTTTTTTAAAATATATCTAATTATAGCAGGTGAACACCATACTTAATTAGGGGATCTTCAGGTGATTACATCATTCCCCAATCCCCTGTCATTTCAGGAGAGAAAACGTGCTTGTGTCTATGTGCAGGCAACTAAGCAGAGTATTCCCCTCGAATTTTGATGAAGTTATATATATTTTAAATATAACACTAACAGAGGTTATAAGGATCTGTCCCCAATCAGATATTATATAATTCACTGGCTTCATTGTGATGTTTACTATGGAGAACCCTTCTGGATCACTACCTTGTTGTGGTGAAGGGGCTTGGGTACTTCAATGAAGCTGTGAGCTATACCATGTAGGTTCCCCCAAGATGGGCAGGTCATATCAGAGAAGTCAGACAAATCATGGCCCACTGGAGAAGGAACTGGCGACCTGCTAGTGTCTCTTTGCCAATAAACTGTATGGATAAGCACAACTTGACACAAGATGTGCATGGCATGCTGTGGTCCATAGAGTCAAGGAGAGTTAGACATGACTGAATGACTAAACAACAACAACAATACTAAGGAGAGGTGTACTGGGGTGTGAGCTTACAAGGTGAGTAAGTCACAAGTGATATATTTGGGCATGTGTGAAAATGACTCTCAGGTCAGGTGTGGTGGTGTGTTTAAAAGTGAAATTCTAATGAGTGCTGTGTTAGATGAGTGACAATAAAGTGAAGTGTGAGTTAGTATTTGTTGTTGTTTTGTCATCTGACTCATCATGACTCTATGAACAACATCATGCCGGCACATCTGTCAGCCACTGCCCCTCTGAGATCCATCAAGCTCATGTTCATCGCTTCAATTACCTCATCTATTCATCTAAGCCTCTGCCATCCCCTTCTTTGTGGAGGATTCGATTTTCTTAAAGTCCAAGGAACATTAATTATATGGCTAGAAGGATATTTGTCTGCATTATCAACTATAATTTTTGCCCAAAATAACAAGTGAGCCACTCACTTAAAAAGGGATAAGTCATTGAGAGAAAACTCCATTTATACATAAAATGTTAAAGCAGGAAAGCCATTATTATTATTGTTTATTTTAACGCGCCAACATATTAAGTAGCGCTGTACATAAGATAAGTTCCAGGCAAAGGTAAATACAAATGAACACATAGCAAAGCAAGGAGGGCCCTGTCTTTGAGCCTCGAATCCAGTGTCCATGGTGCTTTCCCCAAAGCACCCTGCAGGTTGGAAACTCGCAGACTTACAACCTAAAGGTATGGTGTGTGGTAAAGGAGGGAGAGATAGGTGATGAGCATATTAGGGTGGAAGGTGATACGCTTCTTTAAAGAGATGTGTTTTAAGTGAGGTTTTGAATGTTTTGAGGTGTAGGATAATCTGGTGGAGCGAGGCAAAGAGTTCCAGAGAATAGGGGCAGCACAAGAAACATCCTGAAGGCGAGAGTGAGAGGAGGTGACAAGAGTTGTAGAAAGAATAAGGTCATTAGAACAAAGATGGCGGTTAGGGTAATATTAAGAGATGAGAGCACATAGCAAAGCAAGGAGGGCCCTGTCTTTGAGCCTCGAATCCAGTGTCCATGGTGCTTTCCCCAAAGCACCCTGCCGGTTGGAAACTCGCAGACTTACAACCTAAAGGTATGGTGTGTGGTAAAGGAGGGAGAGATAGGTGATGAGCATATTAGGGTGGAAGGTGATACGCTTCTTTAAAGAGATGTGTTTTAAGTGAGGTTTTGAATGTTTTGAGGTGGAGGATAATCTGGTGGAGCGAGGCAAAGAGTTCCAGAGAATAGGGGCAGCACAAGAAACATCCTGAAGGCGAGAGTGAGAGGAGGTGACAAGAGTTGTAGAAAGAATAAGGTCATTAGAACAAAGATGGCGGTTAGGGTAATATTAAGAGATGAGAGCAGAGATGTAAGGGGTGAGCTATTGTTGAGGGCTTTGTAAGTTTGGTTCATGATTTTAAATTTTATTCTGGAGGCTAAGGGAAACCAGTGGAGTGATTGACAGAGAGGTGATGCCGACACTGAACGTTGTGTACGGAAGATGAGTCTAGCAGAGGCGTTCATTATGGATTGAAGTGGGGATAGTCGGGGGGTGGGTAGGCCAGCAAGAAGCGAGTTGCAGTAGTTGAGTGATGATGAGAGCGTGTATTAGGATTTTAGTTGTGTCTTGTGTAAGATAGTAGCAAATTCTGAAGATGTTTTTTAGATGGAGAAGACAAGATTTAGTTAGTGATTGTATGTAAGGGATGAAAGACAGGGCGGGGTCCAGTAGAACCCCAAGGCAATGGGCTTGGGAGGAGGGTGTGATAATGTTGTTATTGACAATGAGAGAGATGTGAGAAATTTACGCTGTGGTAGCGGGAGGGAAGATTAGGAGTTCAGTCTTAGACTTGTTGAGTTTGAGATGGTGGGGGGACATCCAAGAGGATATACTAGAAAGGCAGTTGGAGACATAGATCTGGTGCTGAGAGGTAGATTTGATTGTCATTTGCATAGAGATAATACTGAAGCCCAAAAGAGTTTTTTAGGGTACCAAGTGAGGATGTGTAGATGGAGAAGAGAAGGGAGCCTAGGACTGAACCTTGGGGTACGCCAAAATACAGGGGGTAAGTAGAAGAAGAGGTGTCAGAGAAGGAGACACTGAATGATCGATTTTGTAGGTATGATGAGAACCATAAGAGAGCAGTGTCTTGACAGGAAAGCAGGAAAGCCATGCTTGTCTATAATTATATTTATAAGATGATTCACCTAAAACTTGTTTTGGGGACATTGTTGTCAGTTACTTTTGAGTCAAATTTGCTTTTATTTAGGTTGCATGTATAGTATTTATATTTGGTTGGTGAAACTTAAACACAACATACTTTCTTTCTGCTTTGTTTATTTATACGGATTTATGGTTTATATTTAGTGGTGATTGTTTCATTACAGTTCACATGTATTTACATTTGTTTGTTATGTTTGCTTATATTTACTTAACATTTGTTTATACAGGATTGGGAATCTTATACAGTATTTAAGTTACTGTGTATGCTTTTAGTGTGTTGTCAATAGTTTTTGATACATTTAGTTACTGTAAACCTACAACATACTACAGCACTGATAAAAATTTATTTATATTTATAATTTATAATATATTTAACATTTTTGTTATTATTATCAAAATCATAATCATCACTTCTCACATACCAGCTTTTGTTTTCTACATGTCTCTTTGTGTAAATTTAAGTAAAAAAGCGTTTGCTCAGAAATGAGTGCTACTCACCTCTAGATTTAATGTTATTTTTGTATCTATGTGGTATACATCCGGAGTATACATCATTTTATCTAGGTTGCCAAGGTTCAAATGCCCTGAACAAAAAAAAAGCTCTGCTCTACACATTAGGGCCCTATTCTATTGCCCAATTCGTAAATTGATCCACACATAAAATCGATCTTAATATTGCCACAGATTCTATTAGCTACTCGCAATCCGATCACAAGTTCCCCGCTCACAATCAGTACGAGACAGCCAAACCCGCAAAACCGGCTTTAGAACTCTATTGGTTTTAGCACAGCTCGACTATTACAAGTGCTAAATAATTAAAAGTTACACAAAATCAATATTCTATTAGACACATAGGTCTAGCTCGCAAGAAAAATCTGGGCCGCAACTGAAAAAAGTATCAGGTTTCTGTAAAAAAAAAATAGGACTCGCAAGAGCTTTTTCAAACACTTATAGCTGTAACAGCTATTTAACACACAATACTATACATTAAAAGCATGGGATGGTATGGAAAGACAACAGATTTAATTGAACAACACCTTTCTCAAACCCACAAATATGCAATTAAAAAAAAAAAAAATTTAAATGTTATTTCTGGGTAATATTGATCCCTTGGGACTCAAGGGGTTAATACATATCATGAACCCCACATGGACTAAAACAGATGATCTAATGCATTTTACAGAGTGCTAGAGTTCTTGATTGCAAGCCCGATCGGCAAATTTTACTTATTGGCACTAATTAATTCTTAGCCTCCGATTGCAGATCTAACCTCCATGTTTTACTGATGTCATGATGACGATCTCATTTACTATTGGCTCTGCCTAAGAAGTAGTTTACAGACAGAATTAAAAAAGCAGGGTTTATGAGTTCAGCCTTTGCGGTAGGAATTTGCAAACTGAAGTCAATAAAATACATCTAAATATTTATAAAAAAAAATACCTGCTATGAGTTTGAGGCATTTCTGAGCAGCTAATGGAATATGGTCCTTTGCTTTTATAGTTATACTGTACACACATTTTAATATAATTGAATAGGATAGGGCAGAATGGGCACAATACACAAGAAATAAGGACTGAAAATGCACGATTTAACTATGAATTTGTTTAATTAAATATTCACACATGGGTGTATTTATTTACATGCTGCCATAAGCCAACTAGGCAATTACGGCTTCCGTGCCCCCCACTCCCGTTACCTGGGAGTCCCCAAGCCATATATATATATATATATATATATATATATATATATGTATATATATATATATATATATATATATATATATATATAAATATATATATATATATATATATACCGTATTTATCGGCATATAACACGCACTTTTTCTTCCTGAAAATAGGGAGCAAATGATAGGTGCGTGTTATACGACAATATTCCCTCCTCACCCTAAACCCCCCTAACCCCCCTCCTCAATCTAAACCCCCTTAAATACCTCCTCCTCACTTACCTGCTTCTGCTCCGGCCTCCGCTCCGCTCCGTGACCCGGCGCGCATGTGACATCACATGCACGCCACGTCATTAGCATATACCGGGCGGTATATGCTAATGACGTGGCGTGCATGTGATGTCACATGCGCGACGGGTCAAGGAGCAGAGAGGAGGCCGGAGCAGAAGCAGGTAAGTGAGGGGGAGGTATTTAGGGGGGTTTACGTTGAGGAGGGGGGTTAGAATGAGGAGGGAGGGTTAGAATGAGGAGGGAGGTTGAGGAGGGGGGGTTGAGGTTGGGGATAGGGGGGTTGAGGTTGAGGAGGGGGGTTGAGGAGGGGGTTGAGGATAGGGGGTTTAGGAAGGAGGATGAGGATGGGGGGGTTGGGGGAGTTGAGGTGGGGTTTTTTTTGGGTGGAGGTTGAGGAGGGGGTTAAGGATAGGGGGTTGAGGAAGGAGGATGAGGATGGGGGGTTGAGGAGGAGGGTTGAGGGGGTTTGAGGATGGGGGGTTGAGGAGGGGGTTTGAGGAGGGAGGTTGAGTAGGGGGTTGAGGATGGGGGGTTGAGGAAGGAGGATGAGGGAGTTGAGGAGGGGGGTTGAGGGGGTTTGAGGATGGGGGGTTGAGGAGGGAGGTTGAGGAGGGAGGATGAGGAGGGGGTTGAGGTTGAGGAGGGGGGTTGAGGTTGAGGAGGGGGGTTGAGGATAGGAAGGATGAGGAAGGGGGATGAGGATGGGGGGTTGAGGAGGGGGTTGAGGAAGTTTGAGGATGGGGGGGTTGAGGAGGGGGTTTGAGGAGGGAGGTTGAGGAGGGGGTTGAGAAGGGGGTTGAGAAGGGAGGATGAGGAGGGAGGTTGAGGAGGGGGTTGAGGATGAGGAGGGGGGTTGAGGATGAGGAGGGAGGTTGAGGATGAGGAGGGGGGTTGAGGATGAGGAAGGGAGGTTGAGGATGAGGAGGGGGTTGAGGATGAGGAGGGAGGTTGAGGATGAGGAGGGGGGTTGAGGATGAGGAAGGGGGTTGAGGATGAGGAAGGGGGTTGAGGATGAGGAGAGAGGTTGAGGAAGGGGGTTGAGGTTGAGGAGGGGGGTTGAAGAAGGAGGATGAGGATGGGGGGTGGAGGAGGGGGTTGAGGATGGGGGGTTTGAGGAGGGAGGACGAGGAGGGAGGTTGAGGATGAGGAGGGGGGTTGAGGATGAGCAGCGAGGTTGAGGATGAGGAGGGGGTTGACAATGAGGAGGGGGGTTGAGGATGAGGAGGGAGGTTGAGGAGGGGGGTTGAGGAAGGAGGATGAGGATGGGGGTGGAGGAGGGGGTTGAGGATGGGGGGTTTGAGGAGGGAGGATGAGGAGGGAGGTTGAGGATGAGGAGGGAGGTTGAGGATGAGGAGAGGGGTTGAGGATGAGGAGGGAGGTTGAGGATGAGGAGGGGGGTTGAGGATAAGGAGGGGGTTGAGGATGAGGAGGGGGGTTGAGGAGGGGGGTTGAGGTTGAGGAGGGGGGTTGAGGAAGGCGGATGAGGATGGGGGGTGGAGGAGGGGGTTGAGGATGGGTGGTTTGAGGAGGGAGGATGAGGAGGGAGGTTGAGGTTGAGGATTTTGCTTCAAAGTTCTTTATTTGACATTTTTTTTTTCTCTGAAATTTTCTTCTTAAAATGAGGTGCGTGTTATACGCCGGTGCGTGTTATATGCCGATAAATACGGTATATATGTATACATTCTAGGAAGTGTCATGTACTTACTGACATGTCTGTGCATATGAACATATTATTCAATGGCACTGCACTGCCATCTTCAGGCAGCATATTGTCCCAGGAAAATTGTGGGCCTAGGCCTTAACACACCACTACTGTCACTCACTGTCACCTTAACAAAAAGTTTGTTTTATCTTTAAAAAACATTAAAACTGTCTATACTGGATGTCTTTTTCTACAGTAAATCATTCATGAAATATTTAACAGTGATTGTGCAGCTCCTTTATGCTAGTATTCAGCTCAGTGTATTAATTTACAGTTTTGAGTGCTTTATAAGGGTGGTGCAGGGGGATTAAGTGCATGTAAACCTTACAGTATTCAGGATCCATTTGCATAAGAGTACAGCAGAAACAGTGCTGATTATATCAGGTATGATTCACCTAAGAATAAAATGACTAGCACAATGTATAGCCAGTTTTTCATGGTGTTTAAGAGCAAACTTAAAAAAATAGATTTGGCGGTGACAGAGTAATATTAAAGCTAATGAAGCTGCATACCTGTAAAAAAACATCCAAGAGTCTACTCTTAGTTTAAAATAAACTGTTTGGAATGATAGAGATCAGTATAGACTGGAGATAGCTACATTTTTGTCAATGTCCCCAATACTCTTGATAGTGACCCTATATTTTACAGTTTCATAGAAAATTCTCCAAACCTATTGAATGAAGGAATTCCACTAATTATCCTACTACCCGACATTTTTGGGGTTTAGTAGATACTTTGGTATGAAAGTCTCTTGTATCTCTTGTTTTGTCATTCCCACAACAGACAATTGCAAAATCCTTGAAGATTGCATGTGAAATTCTATCAACGGATCATGGCAAAGAAGAACCTCAAATACCCTTCAGTACATTCCAGCATCTGTACATCTACCTCGCTGACGTGGATGGAGAGGTCTCCAACGCCCATGTCCACAGCATGCTCAGCTACCTGCAACAAAAAACGTAAGGTGTGCCTTGTTATTAATGCTGTTGTTGCCTAATTTATTCGTATATTTACATTTCCTGGTCAGACAAAGGAAAATATATACCATACAAAAAGAATTTAGCATTTTATTGTTAGGTCAACGAATACAAACACTATGGATCAAACACAACAAACTTTTATTAGTGACTGTGAAGATGTAAAACAATGTGACCAGTCACTTATTTATTGAAATAATGTAGTGTGAATCAAGTATGCTTTAGTATAAATTTTAAAGATAACAACCTAGGTGTACAAAACGAGTGGGGTAGAGAGAAGGTGCAAGGCCCCTAGTGCAGATCACTTAGTAAATCAAGCAGTATTTCAGGTCAACTCTCACCTTTAATGACCCCACGGTATAAGGTATGTACAGTAACTCGCCCGCTTCCAGCTGGTTAGTCTGAGCTTTCTTTGTATGATTCTTCTGTAAAAGGGTTTCATATATTTTCATTGCCAGATTTACCATTTTACTCTACTTTAAAAAAATATTGTTTGGAAAATAATCATACTTGTCTTTCTCCCTCTGGATGATTAAAGGTACTCTTTGGGCAATTGTATTTGCTGTATATGACTAGCTTATAATAAAATGGACTATTTCTACAAAAATGTTTTGTTTTACATGAATGTTCTAGTAAGGTTATTTAATTAAAGTTATCCCCCTCAACATAATCGTCTTATTCCATTTACACACATTTTGTACTCCACTGCCAAACTTGCCAGTTATTCCAGGTATCTTTTGGGTCCCTACTCTAGCATCCTTCTATACTATGATGGGAGTAAAATATTTTCTTGATGTTATATCTTGAATGTCCTTGTATAAATTGATACCTTAAGCCTCGTCAGCTTCCATGGTTGGATTTAGAACATTCATATAAAATATAAAAAAATTATCCAAAGAGTCCCCCTAGTCCATCCCAGTGAAGTTTAGAATATCACCCAAGTTTTTTTTTTCACCCCTGCCTAAAATTAGTTTATCAGCATGTTAAAACCTTTAAAAAAAATGTCTTTAATGTGTACACTTTCTGCACAGCAGAGCCACATCTAATGGAATGATCAAGATATCTGACTTCATAAGCGACCCAAAGGTGATTCTGGAATGAAGGCATGGCACCAAGCTTACAAAATAAGCTTTAAGGGATCTGATGGAGAGCTAACAATGTAACTACAAGATTAAGCACCCCTGAAATGGATGCATTCCAAATGAATAAACAGTTTGGGTGTATTTAGGAGTATGATGTCTATTTTCTGTCTAACACTTGGCTGGTTTGAGTAGAATATTCCAGCTTTATGTTGTTATTGATAAAAAATTATTTAATTAAGGTGTATGGCTGCTAATGCCAGAAGCTTGCCAGGAAAAATGGGCGAGTTAGAATTATTAGCAGTTAGTGAGAAATTGGATTTAATAGGCATTACTGAAACATGATGGGATGAATCTCATAAATGGACTGTTAATCTGGATGGTTATAAGGATGATAAGGGGGGAAGGAGGGAGGAGGATGATAAGGGGGAAGAAGGAGGTGGATGATAAGGGTGAAGGAGGGAGGAGGATGATAAGGTGGAAGGAGAATCATTAGGGGGGAAGGAGGGAGGAGGATGATAAGGGGAAAGGAGGATCATAAGTGGGGAAGGAGGAGGAGGAGGATGATAAGGGAGGAAGGAGGGAGGAGGATGATAAGGGGGAAGAAGGAGGAGGAGGATAAGGGGGAAGGAGGGAGGAGGATGATAAGGGGGAAAGGAAGGAGGAGGATGATACGGGGAAAAGGGAGGATGAGGAGGATAAGGGTGAAAGGGCGGTATGATTATGTCAATATTTTTTAATGTACTGCTTTCAAATTCTAAATACTGACATAATCATACTGACAGGAAGGTTAAAGCAGCTGCAGTCTGGAAGTGTTTGTTTTGGTTGCCAAGACCCTGACGGTGTTCACCCAGGAAGGGCAGAGTCCCAGAGAGGCCTGGGAGTACAGTTTCACAGAATGTAACTCGAAGAAGACAGTATTTTGGACTGTTCATTTGATTATTGTGTTAGGGCAGAGTCCTAAATATGATGAAGAAACTGGAATCCTTACTAAAGTAAAAGATAAGAAAGAAAAGAGTCTGGAGATTGAGATGTTGAAAGATGAACCACCATCGCTGAGAGAACATGAGAAGCAGAATATGGAGATGTGTCCTAAAAGAAAAGTAAAGTATCACGAGAGCTCTCTGTCTTAGGTGGCAATAAAACAAAGTGCTATGGACAAGGAGAGGCAAGACTGGAAACAAGTAAAGCAAGAAGTACAGTTTAACTCTATCCCAGGCAGACTGAAAAAGCCTGAAGTGGAAGACAGGCAAGTTGCTACTAAAATGAAGGGTATCAGGATGTGCCAGATTATATTCCTGATTGGAGAAGGAGGCCTGCGTTTGAGGACCACAAAGGGTCTTATAGGTTAAAGACACAGATGTCTATTTGGGAGCAGAGGTAGAGTCCTCCCTTGCACAAGCTGAATGAGAGATTTATGCAGAAGCTGTTGCACAGTGTCGAACAGGTGAAGCAAGAACTTCTCACTGGCTGTATATCCCAGAGGGAAGAAACTGTAATAGAAAAGGAACTCTTGTTCCATACTCCAGAAAAACAGAGGGTGAGCACACTCTCTAATATGGAGGCACAAGAGAAGTTGGAGGAGCAAACAAACATATTGCGAGACGCACAAAAGAGAATAGAATGCATGTCACAGGAGGAGCATCTCTATTGGGAGCAGGAAAAATGAACGAGGCATAGCCAAATAGATGATCTACGATCTCAGACCAGACGCTGCATTGAATACAGAGTTATGTCCACAGGAAGCTCATATGCAAAGCGCAGAACAGGAGCTTGTACAGGAGCAACAAATGGAGAAAGAAAGAATGGCTGAGCCGCCAGAGGTATTCAGGGAGGACCTGATGGAAAAGTCTGAGGATATTCCTCTGTTGAATATGCAGCAAGAGATCCAGTGCAAGCAGAGTGAACTGGATTTGCAAAAAGCTAATGTGGAGAAACTGCAGCTGAAGGAAGCTGAAGGAAAAATGAAAAGCTGGAAGCCTTGGAGGCAAAGCAAGTAGAAAAGCAGAAGAAAGGAGGAAAATAATCCAATAAAAGAGGAAGAAACACGGATAAAAGCTGAGGACGCTGAAATCAAAAGTGTTTTTCAGGAATCCAAAATTCAAGAGGCTACTAAGATGTGTACTAGCCTATCTGTTGACTGTCCGCTTGAAGTTGCTGAACAGCTGGAGACATTCCAGCAAAACCTTAAGTCTGAGAGCTCAAACCTTGCAGGATTGGAAGCGTGTAGGCCTGCTCCAAACAGAAAGAAAGATGAAGTACAGATCTAAGAGCAAGAAGCAGCCGTGAGAGAGGACCTGCCTTTGGCATCTATAAAGGATACTGTACCAGGACAGAAGCAAGATGGCCGTATCGAGCTGATACAGTTTGGTTAGAATTATCAGCCAGCCAATTGGAGCACCTGGAAAAAAGTAAGCCAGGAAAAAAGGGAAGAAAAACAACACAAGAAGTTGCTGTTCCATCGCAAAGGTGGAAATGATGGTGTTGGAGACCCTACAGAATGAGCTGAGACAAGCTCAAGAGGTCACAGAATGAAATCTGTGATGTATTCCCAGGGAAGAGACAGTATGGAGAATCGCAGTTCCATACGGAAGTACGAATAGTACTTACTAAGGGTCCCTGGGGGAGGGCACTCAGAGAGACGGGCGAGACTGTGCCCTACCCGAGATACTTGGGTGGCGACAGTAAACGGAACTGCGAAGAAGGCAGAAAGTTCAAAGTGGAAGTAAGAGAGTTTGAAAAGACAGTAAAGAAACATGTGGGTGATGCTTCTAGGGGTCCACAGAAGAGAGAACTAGGGAATGAGATGGCAGGAAAAGCAATAACTTCAGCAAATATGAGGAAGTCTCACTGGTGCCTAAGTGACGGGCAAGCAGTGAGAACTGGCAGTCGTCCTGGTTTATAAGGTGTGTTGGTTCGCATACGCAGCCTCACGCCATGGTCTCTCAACCCCATGGTGTCGAGCTGAGGGGGAGGATGTGTGATGGAGTGCCCCCTAGAGACCGGTGTGGAAGTGCAGTGGAGTGCAGACCAGACTGGAGAGGGTTAACACTGACCTCAAATAGCTCACTCAGACACATGGGTGTGGACTACCCCTTAGGACACCCTGAGCCCGAGGCAGCTCTGAGGGAACACAGAGAGAGAGGCAGTAAGAGAGACTGCCTAAGACACTGACCAGAGCGTGGCCTGGATTACACAGACAAACCCCTACCAAGTGTTTGTTTTGGTTGCCAAGACTCTGACGGTGTTCACCCAGGAAGGGCAGAGTCCCAGAGAGGCCTGGGACTACAGTTCCACAGTGAGTAAGTGGAAGAAGCTTGTATTTTGGACTATTCATTTAATTATTTTGTTTGCTGACTGTTTCTCATAAATACAGTTATTAACTAGATAAAAGGCCTCCTGAGTCCTCCATTATAGTGCCAGAAATTAATTTGATTATTTTGTTTGCTGGCTGTTACTCATTAATACAGTTATTGACTATATAAAAGGCCTCCTGAGTCCTCCATTATAGTGCCAGAAACAAGGGCACGGATCCTGAGCGTGACAGAGGGTATGTCACATATGCTATAAACCCCCAAATATAATTGAAAGTGAGGAAATGCAATTATTGTTACAGTTTGGAATGCAGCTAAGCATGGTCAAGTTTTATTAATGGGGGATTTTAACTACCCGGAAATAACTAGATGAATGAGACCAGCAAATTAGCTAAGGGTAGCAGGTTCTTTATTTGGACCAGGTTATAAAAAAACCTACTAGAAATGAGGATATCTTGGATTTAGCTATCACAAATAATATTGATATAGTATCAAATGTTAAAATAGGGCAACCTTTGGGAAACAGTGATCACAACACAGTCTCATTTGAGATTGAATAAAAAAAACAACTTTAAGGGACCAAGAAAAACTCTTTTAATGGTCTAAGGGCAGCAATACACGGTATAGACTGTGACAAAGAACTGACAGGTAAAAATACTGAACATAAATGGACAAAATTTAAATCCTTACTAAATATATATACTTATCACTATATACCATGTAGGAATAAAAGTAAATGGAGGGAGTAAATGACATCCAATGTGACTTTACAATGATTTAAAGATCAAGAAACTGAATACAAAAAAGGCATTTCAATTATACAAACAAGAGGGGACAGAGACTGCTTTATGTGAGTACAAGGAAATCAGGAAATCAACAAGGCTTGCAAAAGGGCTATAATAGAAAATGAAAAAAATAGTTGCAAAGGAGAGTAAGACTAACCCTAAAAAGTATTTCAGGAAGGAAACTGCAGGAACATTACAATGTGACACGGGCTGTCTAATAATTAGTGACTAGAAAAAGGCAGATGAGCAAAATAGGTTATTTTCTTCGTTATACACAAGGGAGATAGTAGGGTTGGGATACTGTAACATAATGGGGTTACACTACCTTCACCAAATAATTGGTTAACCCAGGGAGAAATCCAAAAGAGATTGGAAAAAATAAATGTTAAAGCCCCAGGTACTGAGGGAATTGGAATCTGTAATAGCCAAACCATTATGTATATTTTTTCAAGATTCACTCAAAACAGGGTCACTACCAGATGACTGGGAAAAAAACAGAAGGGAGCAAATCTGTTGAACTATAGACCAGTGAGCCTCACTTCTGTAGTTGGCAAAGCTTTTAGAAGGGTTAATAAGGGATAGTATACAAGAATATGTTTATTTGAACAGTATTATAAGTAGAAGTCAACATGTATTAATGAGGGATAAGTTATGTCAAACAAATCTAATTAGTTTCTTTGAGGAGATTAGTAGGAACTTGGAACAAGGCAACTCAGTGGATGCAGTCTTTTTGGATTTTGCAAAGGCTTTTGATACAGTGCCACATGGAAGACTATTGTGCAAACTAAGTGATACAGGAATTGCAGTAAATATCTGCTCATGGATTGAGAGCTGGCTAAAAGACAGGAAGCAAAGGGTTGTTGTAAATGGAACATACTCCGATTGGACTAATGTGGTAAGTGGGGTTCCTCAGGTTTCAGTATTAGGTACTCTCCTTTTTAACATATTTATTAATGACTTAGACGTAGGATTGGAGTGTGGTGTCTCCATTTTCGCTGATGACACGAAGTTGTGCAAGGTAATTAAATGAGAAAACTATAAACTTTCCCTTCAAATGGATTTGCCTAAATTAGAGAAAGGGGCAACTTATTGGCAGATACGATTTAATAAGAATAAATGTTAAGTTATGCATTTAGGAATGACAAATAGCCATGCCAGATATAATCTTTATGGAGCAAATCTAGGGGTATCAGTTAATGAAAGGGATTTGGGGGTGCTAGGTAACAGTGTTCAATGCCAAGCAGCTGCTGCAAAGACAAATACAATATTAGCATGTATTAAGAAGTGTATAGAAGCAAGGGAAGCAAATATATTTCTGGCACTATACAAATCCCAAGTACATCCTCATTTGGAATATGGAATACAAGTTTGGACACCACTTTATAAAAATTACATTTTAGAGCTGGAAGAAGTACAGAGAAGGGCAACAAATCTAATAAGGGGAATGGAGGGGTTAAGTTATGAAGAAAGACTTTTAAAGGTACATCTAAGATTCTCTGTTTTTACCTTTCTCTAATCTAACACTTACTGCCTATCAGAAGCACACATTACATGGGGTCATTCTGTACACATACTTATTTTATTTAAAAAAAAATCTTGTTTTCCATATCCCCAGAGCTGCTTACAATGAACCTCCCAATAGAAATGCTGCATTTTGGGGTTTAACTCTTCACTAACCTTTAAGTCAGCAGCTCAATGCAGATATTTACAGATCAGTGTCTGGCTCCTCCTGCTTCCTTCTGCAAGAGGACTACACATCCTATGATTCCTTCCTTCACAAACTGCCATCACTAATTGTTACATTGTATTGAAATGTATTAGCTGCCGGTGACTAACCAAATTAAACATATTATCATTATCACTAGAAAAAATGCATCTAAAAGGGGGGGTATGATTACCTTATATAACTATATCCAGGGTCAATATAAAGCTATGTCAAGTAAACTTTTTGTGCCAAGAGGTTTTCAGCTGACAAGAGGACATTCTTTGAGGTTAGAAGTAAAAAGATTCCGGGGGCGTGGCTTACCACCGTGGCGACAGGACGCACAGAGCTGCAGCTCTGGGAAAAAAGCCCTCAACAACTGGGGCAAAGATCCCCTAATTGGGGGAAATCCCAAAAACGAAGGGCAGATTCCGGCTCAGAAGGACCGGAGGAACCCGGAAGACGTGCCGACCCTCTTGGACCCCAGCTTCTCCCCGGTGTAAAGAAGAGCCGACCTGCTCGGATCCCAGCTCCCCAGACAGCAGAGCCAAGGCTGAGAGAAGTCCGGAGACCCGGAAAGCCCGTGAGTACGCCCGGCCACCCGGTGTGCAAGAGGTAGGGGTGCCACAGGGCGGACGGGAACGCGCCGGCATAGGGGCAACAAGCATACCCAGGAGGAGCAGAGGCCAGGGAGGAGAAGGGGTGAGAGCGCAGTATCTGGGGTTGTGCTGGGAACATTAGAAGTGGGTAACAATCTATCCCCCCAAGACAACCCAGAAACGAAGAGAAAGGACAGTGGGGGAATTCTGCTAACTAGCCCAAAGGTACAAGGGCTCATAGGGACACCTGAGCAGGGCACGTCCTAGAGATTAGGGAATCCATACCCTCATACCCACCAGCCACCAGCAGAAAAAAAAAAACCAGGAGAGCTTCCCGCCAAAAGGACAGGAGGCCATCTTAGATCACCAAGGCAGCAGAGAGTAAATGACGCAGACACCTCTTAACTGCATTAGGCAGGGTACTGGGCCCCTCATCCCTACAGCTACTGTAATAGCAGCCATCCAATAAAGAAAGTACAGAAACTGGCAGAGGCTTTGAGGGACTAAAAGAGCCCAAATTCCCCTCAGATAAAAATGTAACAACTACAAAGAAGAATAAAAGAGAGGGGAGGCAACCTGACTCTGTAACAAAGGCAGACATTAGCTGCCACTAGTCCTTACCTGCCTTGTCTGTGGAATTACACATTTACTGAACAATAGACGGTGGAGGGGCTTCCCAAAGGCTCTGAGGCATTTCCTAGGCAGAAGTGGCCACATTGGGGTCCTAACTAGTGAGAGGGCACCCAGCCAGGAATAATAAGCATTTCCAACTGCTGTGGGGGGCACGCACAAACTGGGGGAATTCTATTGGCCCTCAAGTGGAAGGCACAGAGGATTAATATATTTAGAAACACGAAGTGGCAATCCAGCCTGTTCCACCGCATGCAACTGACTGAACAGACACCTGTTCCTGACAATACCTAACAAAGATACCAACCCGAAGCTAGGCGCCTACCTCCCCAGATTTATAAGAGAAATCCAGATGCAAATCAGGAGATAGCGCAATGGGGGGAGTAACAGGCCGAGTGAACTGAAGTACTGACTATACATGTCTTCACAAAGATGAGACTATAAATTGCCCCAACGCAAGCAGCATCTCCTAAAGTTGAAACTATCAAGCCCCACCTTGAGCGGGACATCGCGCATTCTCACGTAGCCACAACAACGAACACTGGGGAACTACTTATACTCTAAAACTGACATACCAGTGATAAAGAACCTGTGAGGTAGCAGGGCCAAAGATGAAGAAGACAAAGAGAAGCACAACCTCCATAGGCATTCCTGAGCTTTTCCAGGTAGCGTCCACACCGACAACTAAAGCAGGGGAAAGTTCCCCAGAGAGATCAGAGATGTCGGAGTCTGAGGGGGAAAGGTCGAATACCATCACAGATGTAGACTTCTCAGTTTCTGCAATGGCTAAATTCGAAATGTTACTGAAAACTCAGCTTGCGCTGGCACTAAAAGAGATGAGAGAAGAGATTCGCTCAATAGGGCAGAGAACACACGAGCTAGAAAAAAGATCAGACATGATTGTCTCTGCACAAGAGGAAGATAGAATCAGAATCAGTGCCAACGCATCCCGCTTAGAGGTCCTTGAAAACAAAATAGAAGACTTGGAAAACAGATCCAGAAGACACAATGTACGCCTGAGAGGTGTTCCTAAAAATGTTGAGGATATTATGTCCTACCTCAGAGCGGTGTTTTCTTCCATCTTACCAAATCAATCAGAGGAGATGCTGCTCATTGAGAGAGCTCACAGGGCATTTGGAGGCCCAACCAACCCTGAGAAACCTAAGGATATAGTAGTACGGTTTGTGAGACAAAGCTCCAGGGACCTATTAATGACTACAGCCAGAAAATTGCCCAAAATAGTAGGCCCGGACGGAACGCAGCTGCAATTGTTTGTGGACTTAGCCCCATCCACGCTAGCAAAGAGGAGAGAAATGAGACCGGCATTGGAAATTCTGATAAAGAACAAAATCCAATATCGTTGGGGTTTTCCCTTCAGCTTACAATTTAGATGGAAAGAGCAAACATATGTGGCTCATTTGCTGGAAACCCTTCAGAAAAGACTTATTCATTTGCAACTGCTCCCAGAGGACACGGCTCTATTGGGTCAGCCGCCTAAACCAAGGGAGAGACCAGCCAGAGAATGGATAGACGTCTCTGCCAAGAAAAAGCAAAGGAATAACAGCAGCAGGGGACAAAGAGACCAAATAGTTGGAGCTGAAGAAGCCGAACTGGCGAGTACATCAGCAGGGGAATGATAATCCCTGCTATTGTTACCCAAGGAGTCAAAGACAATTACACAGTTTGTAAAGCTTGACTACAATGCATTTCAAAGGGACAATTAAAATAATGCTTAAGTTGGAGTTGGGGCAATGTTCCCAAAAATATTTTGAAGGTAGCTTGGTATGAATATAGGAGAATCTTAGCCGCAGTTTGCAACGCTTTTTGACCCTCCCAATATTGAGGGGGAGAGTTGTTTCAGGTCTATACTTTTATGTTTTCGTAAAGTAGAGTTCGGTATTGACCGATAATAAGAATTTCCTCATTCTAGGGAAGTATAGTGGGATTAGTAGACGCCACTCCCTAGGCACGATAGGTGCAAGATGAAAGGATGCATGAGGAAAAGGAGGGGGTGGGGGGGTGGACCAAGGGTCCGAAAAGTTATATGTTTTACTGTTTGGGCAGCACTTTTATCTTTCAGTTCTTTGCACATCCAGAATGGTGGAATAGAGATGGCGGGGCCCTACCGCTGGCCCTTCCGGACCTCGGCCGCTGACTCCAAAACCTCCATCTCTAGGGGCGGTAAGTCTCTACAGACAACAGATACACACGTCATCACTGACAATGGGTGAAGCAGAATACGTTTGCATTACACATAACGTTAGAGGTTTCAACACCCCCACCAAAAGAAGCAAGGCATTCCAATCGTATAGAACACATAATCCAGCGGTGATCTTCCTCCAGGAAACTCACTTTAAACACAAACAAATCCCATCGTTTATGAACGAGAAATTTCCCACGTTCCACACGACTAGTAGCAGTGACAAAAGGGAAGGGGTGGCAATCCTGCTCCATAAAAACTTTCCATTCACATTGGACAAAAAGATTGCAGATAAAAAGGGAAGCTATTTATTTTTAATGGGAAGGGTACTAGACATCCCGGTCACCTTGGCAGTGGTTTATGCTCCCACCAACTCTCCTCATAAGCACCTCATCAGGGCTTTGAAACATTTGACAATAGTAAAGCAAGGCAGGATCATCCTGGGGGGGGACCTTAATCTGGCACTAGATGTAAAAAATGACAGAACAGGGAAAGACCTGGGAGACAAATTCTCTAAAAAATTGTAACAAATTAACCAACTGCTAAGGGAACTTGAACTAGTGGATCTTTGGAGGGAAAGACATTTAGGACACAGAGAATACACTTTCTATTCCCATCCCCATAATTCATACTCCAGAATTGACTACCTGTTAACGGACTCTACTTTCCTCCATGACTCCAAGAGAGTAGACATAGTACCTTGCGCCTGGTCGGATCACAGCCTTGTCAAGGCGATCATAAATCTAGGACCTATGACTAAACCCCCTTATAGATGGAGACTTAATGAAAGATTACTGACAATCTCGACAGTCAAAGAACGTATTGCCCAGGAATTAGAATTCTTTTTCGAGAAAAATGAAACACCGGAGGCGGGGACTGGCTGGGTCTGTCTGGGCAGCACACAAGGCCTACATTCGGGGTATATGCATGAAGGAGTCATCCAAGTTTAGACGGGAACAGAGAGCCCAGGAAAAAAAACTCACGGAGGAGTTAGGAAGATTAGAGAAAATAAACCAACAAAACCCTAAAACGCAGACTAGGCGGGAACTAGAGATAGTGAGATTAGAGTTAGACAAGTTATACTCTGAAAAGGCGGATAATATCCTTAGGAGATCTCAACACAAATTTTTTCTCCAAGCGAACAGACCTGTTAGGATGCTAGCGAGAAAACTAAGATCTAAACAAACACTCTGTAAAATGTATTGTATAAAGGTTAGGGAAAATGTCAAAACGGCTGACCCCATTAAAATACAGGAACTATTTTATAATTTTTACCAAAAACTATATTCACCATCGAGCAAGGAAACAGAACACAGCATTAGATCGTGGTTAGATAGGTTTGACCTACCTCGCTTGGAGGAAATAGAGGTAGAAACACTGAACGCTAAGATCACACTAGAAGAGGTTGGAAAGGGTATTCAAGCAATGAAAAATGGAAAAGCCCCCGGCTTAGATGGGTTCACGAACATGTATTATAAAACCTTCAAAGACAAATTAACTCCCAGACTAACCAAATTATACAACCATATTTTGCAAGGACACACAATCCCCCCAGAAATGAATTTAGCGGAAATAACCCTATTTCCTAAAGAAGGGAAAGACAGCTCAGAAATCAAAAATTATAGACCAATTTCCCTACTAAATGGGGATATTAAACTATTGGCAAAAATAATGGCAGATGAAATCTCAAATTTTCTCCCAAGGATCATCCATAAGGATCAAGTTGGGTTCATTCCTCACAAACAGGCCAGAGACAATATTAGGAAGGTCGTTAACTTAATACACCATGCTAATTCTACCAAGACCCCAGCCTGCCTAGTGGCATTAGACATTGAAAAGGCCTTTGATTCTCTGGAGTGGCCATACCTTAGGGAGGTCCTTAAGAAATTTGGCTTTAAGGGGGGGTTCTTAAATTTAATAAATACATACTACAAAAACCCAGAAGCCCTTTTGAAACTTCCGGGCAAACGCATTCAGACCATTAAAATAGGGAGGGGAACCAGACAGGGGTGTCCTCTTTCCCCCTTATTGTTCGCTATCGCAATACAGCCTCTTGCCCAGGCTATTAGGACGGACTCAGGAATTAAGGGGCTTATAATGGGTCAACAACACTTTAAAATTAATTTATTTGCGGACGATATGCTATGCACAATATCAGAACCTAACAAATCTATTCCATTATTAATGGACACTTTAACAGAATTTGGCCAAAGATCGGGCCTTATCATAAATGTCGGGAAGACAGAGGCTTTAGCAATAAACATTGAAGCTATATCTAGGGAAGCAATTACTGAGAAATTTAAATTACTGTGGGCCAAGGATTACATCCACTATCTCGGGATAAGACTCACGCCGCACACAGAAACCTTATACCGGGTTAACTATCCCCCAATCTATAAAAGACTCAGTGAAGACTTGATGAGCTAGATACCCTATTTCTTGGCTGGGAAGAATTAACGCCTTCAAAATGTCTATCCTTCCGAAGCTTTTGTACCTGTTCAGGACCTTGCCAGTCCCTGTCATTCAGGTAAAATTGAAAGGATTTCAGAGGAGGGTGTCCCAATTTATCTGGAAGGGCAAACCCCCCAGAATTAAACAGGAGATAATGTTTAAACACAAAAAGATGGGTGGATTGTCATGCCCAGATTTAAAGAAATATTATAGAGCAGCGCAGTTATCTTTCATTCCTATAATACACTCAGGGACCCATCACCCACTATGGAAAACAATGGAGGATCACTTGCTATACCCCTACACTTGGGATACTTTGGTCTGGCTAGACAAAGCGCCAGATAAAGTGGGAAAGATTAGACACCCGGTTATCACCAACACATTACAAAGTTGGAAATGGGCCTTAGAACATACAAACCTCTTTAAACATCCCGCCCCTATGATGTCAATACTATATCACCCACAGTCACCGTTGGGACTGGGCTTAGAAGCTAACTGGTGGTGGAAATCCAGGGATCTAGATAGACTAGGGGCATGGATAGGAACAGAGACCCCCACAACATTTGAATATTTAAGGGATCATTTCGATATTCCCATCAGCCAACACTTCAACTATTGTAGAATCAAACACCTGGTGAATAGGATTTCTAGAACACTGGGGAACCCTAAGAAAACTTGGCTTTCAACAATCTGCCAGAAAACCCCCTTAGCAAAGGGAATTATTGGGGGAATATATGAAACATGCAATACTCCCCCAGAGGGAGCGAAAGACAAATATATAGTTGAATGGGAGAAGGATTTAGGAGAACAATGGGAAGGAGAGAAATGGGAGAAAGCGTGGAGTAGTATAAACAAAGGCTCGCTAAACCAAACACTACTAGAAACAGCCATAAAAGTACTCCACAGGACCTACCTGACCCCAGAGAGGCTAGCAAAATGGAGTAAAACAGAGGGGAGAAACTGCTCTAGAGGATGCCGAACCCCCGGAACTTTTATACACATGTGGTGGGATTGTCCCAAAGTAGCACAGATTTGGAGAACAGTGTCAGACCTAGCCTCTAAGATTTTGGGAACCCAAATAGGAGGCACAATGGAATCCTGCTTACTGGGAATCCCGGTCTCGGGGCTTTCCCCTTCTCAAAACAAGTTACTTCAATATATGTACTTAGCCACCAAATCACACATTGCAAAGCAATGGAAATCAGATAATCTGGAATTCCATGCAATAAGGAGCAAAATAAATTATATATCGGTGAACGAACACATGACACATATATTAATAGATGCAGTCCAGAAATACAGGGACATCTGGGATCCTTGGCTAACTAATAGGGGATGAACAGGGGAAACAATGAAAGGAAGAGAGAAGGGGGATGAATCATTTAAGAGAGGAAGGGAAAAAAAAGGGGAAAGGAGAGAGAAAGGGAAAAGACAACAGAGAGAGGGGGGAAGAGGAGGAGGCGTTGGAGGAGTCGGAAGGACCGGCGGGGAGCCAAAGCGCAAAGAGGAGACAAGGTAAAAAGCCAATACAAAGAGAGAGATCTTTTTCTTGTATTTTTTTTTTTTTCTCTCTTCTCTCTCCACCAGGATGGATACTTCAAAGGACCAAACTGTATAAAGGTTTATGTGTTATCAGAGAGCTTAAAAGACAAATATAGCCCTAGTAGAGAGTATTAGGTTCAAAAGGGAAAAAGAGGACTATATACTCCAGAATATAGGCAAAGTTACTTATTGTTATCTGTTTAGTTAAATAAAGCTAGGCGCTTTAGCTCAAAGGGTTAGTGTGAGTATGAAACAAGGAAGTGAGGAAGAGGAGAGGTTTTATGTGAATATGCCTGCACTGTTTGGGGGATGACACACTGAATAAAATGTAGGCCTTGCAAACCTAGCCTGCGAGCTAAGGACTACTGAGACGTTTATTACATAAGCTTTAAGGAGAAATCCATTAATGTTTAATATTTAGAAAACGGAAAAGATTGCGGGAGAGGTCGCTTAATTCACTTCAAGTTAAAGTATGCATTTATACAAGTTGTCAAATAGAAAGATTTTGCCTGACCTGCGTGTCATGGCCTACTGATTAGCTGAGGAACAATTTTCAAAAGTGACCAATAAAAAATATATTTGAAAAAAAAGAAGTAAGTAAAAAGATTCCACCTTAAAGAAAAAAAAGGGTTCTTAACAGTAAGGGTGATTAATCTCTGGAATTCTCTATCAAAGGAGGTCTTGACCGCAGATTTGATAGATAACTTTACAAAGGGATTGGATATATTTTCAATTAAAAAGGACATTCAAGGTCATCCTGGTTAATTAGAGAGGGAGTATTGATCCAGGGAAGAATCTGATCGCCAGTATCTGGGGTCAGGAAGGATTTATTTTTCTTTTTAAGACAATTGGCAAAGTTTAACTTTGGTTGTTTATGTTTGCCATTCTCCAGATCATTTTTTATTCTTTTACACACATATATATACAGTCAGAACGGGGAGTGAGAGTCTACACAAGGACAATGGAATACTCTCACCTTTGGCCATACAAAGACTTAATTAGCAACTGGATTATAATCTTAACACGTCATCACTGGAGACGACTGGTTCCCTACACAATAGAGCTTTTACAAAGCAGATGGATAATTGGGTTAGCTCTTCCTGTCCCTTGCAGACTTCCATTTCTAAACAAAGATGATGGAAAGCCAAGATTAACCCTTGGGCCTCGTATAGTCCAGTTAACCCTTCCCTGGCCTGGTATAATGTGCTTTGTGCGTGCTGTGTGTGTAGGTGCTCAGTGTGTGTCAGAAAACAACACAGCAAGTGAGTCTATGCTTTGTGTGTGCATGTGCTGTTTGAGAAAACAACATAGCAAGTGAGTCTGTGCTCTGTGTGTGCATGTGCTCTGTGTGTGAGAAAACAACAGAGCAAGTGGGTATGTGCAGTGTGTGTGCATGTGCTCTGTGTGAAAAAACAACACAATAAGGGCCTCATTCTATTAGCGGCCGCAAATCGGCCGTAAGGCTGCGATTCCTTGCGGGGGTTCAGTTAACTCGCGATTCTATTATACGGCCCCGCAAGGATCTCCTTTTACGGCCGGCCGCATATCTTGGAACCGTCCGTAAGCTGTGAAATATAAAAACTCAAAAATAAATTCAAGCCTGCACTGTACAGCTCTGTAAATGCTAGGGATCATATTGGGGGACATGAGGATTAAAAGGAACCCACTCTCAAGCTTGCACATCAGCCCAAACCCGAGTTCAAATTAACTGTTTATTTTCCGGCTGCGGCGTGGGCGGGTCTGAAGTGCTCCAAGCACTCTGGACTTTTTACATGGATATTTTACGGATATTAAAAATAAAATATTTTACGGATTTGAGTATAGGATAATTATGTGCTATTTTTTCTAACACCTAAAATCCCTTTATAGTCTTCTCAAAGTGCAGGATGGCTTTATTTGGGCTATTTTATGTGCTTAATTGGTGCTAGCGGGACCTCTTTCCTGCAAGTAAGCAGCGGCTCGTTTTTAGCCTTGCAGAGAGGTTTCCCAGAGCAATTGAATTGCAAATAGGAATTTCTTATGGCCGAAACTCTTGCGGCCGTTTTAGATCAAAGGCTTTCCTCTGGCGCGAGCGGCCGCAAGAGATAGCAAGGCACCGGCCGCAAGCCTGCCGGAGCCTCCGGCCGTAAGGGAATAGAATAGCAGAATAGCTTGCGGCCGGTCCTTGCGGCCCCGCAACGGCTGCGGCCGCTAATAGAATGAGGCCCAAAGTGAGTATGTGCTGTGTGTGCATGTGCACATATATATTTCTGTGTATGTATTTGTGCATGTATATGTATGTGTTTATATATTGTAACAGAATCATACAAGGGGTGAATGTAAGTAGCAGACTTACCAGAGCCCTTTTTCCCCTGGGTAGTGAAAGAGTTAAGCCTCCTACAACAGACAAATTAAGCCCAGCTGCATCCTGCCTTAAAAAGGACTACTGAGCACTCAGCAGGTTGGGTTCAGTCTGGACTGAGAGCCAGGAGAGACAGCTCTGCACGCTGAAGCAAACCCACAGACTTTTGGAGCAGAAAAACTTACAGGCCTGTATATATGAACGCTTTATTTTGCATTAGTTTATGGTAGTGAGGAAACTGCTATTTCTGTTTAGTTAGTGCTTCAAGGAAGCTAGGCTTTGTTTTGTATTATTTTTGTTTGTACCTGCCGACCAAGTTTTCAGTAAAGCTCCTTAAAGCTATAACATCTCCTGAGCTACTTCCTTACAGAGACGGTCAACAGGGTGTTGACCCCGGAAGTGGCAGTCAGTCTGTCACATTTTGGTGGCAGTGGTGGGATACACATTGTCTGCACTTAAGAAGAAAGCCCACAGTACAACATGGAGGAGCTAGTGAAAGCCCTAATACAGACCACTACCCATCAGCAGGAGACTACAGAACAGTTCCTAAGGAAACAGGCACAGGCAACACAAGCACTGGCGGAACAACAAGCTAGAGCCACCCAGGTCCTGGCAGAACAACAGGCCCAAGCCATGGAAGAACGGAAGCTGCAGCGGGAGAGAAACCAAATACTGTTGGCCCAGCTACAGCAAATGACACCTCTCAAAACTTCTGTGTCACCAGAGACCTGTATGAGGGGCAAGCCAAATCAGTTACTACAAAAAATGAGTCCTGAAGACGATGTGGAAACGTATCTATTGAGATTTGAAAGAACTGCGAGAAGCATGGCCCCAAGGGCACTGGGCCAGCATAGTCGCACCATATTTGTGTGGGGAAGCCCAAAAAGCATACCTTGACCTGGACAGTGAACAAGTCCTGAATTATGCAACCTTGAAAGCAGAGATCCTGGCCAGATCCGGAGATACCCGCAGTGTCCGAGCACAAAGATTCCATTCATGGAGGTTTGGGGAGAATAAGCCCCCTCGCCCACAGATGTTTGAGTTGCTGCACTTAGCACAAAGGTGGCTACAGCCTGACAGCAATGGACCAGGGAGAATTATAGAATTGTTGATCATGGATCGCTACTTGAGAAGCTTACCACCAGGCTTAAGAGAATGGGTGGGGCAAAACGAGCCAGAGACCCAGATGAGTTTTTTCTCACTAACAGAAAGATATCTCGCCATGAAGGAACTAACCCGTTTCTCAAAAGAGGAGACCTCCTGTGTTCAAAGGCGGCCTAACATCCCTAAGGTTCAAACTCCTAAGTGGATGAGAACCAGACCAAGACCAAGTTGGAAGACACTTGATACAAGGGAACCCAGAAAGGTTAGTTTCTAAAGAAAATAAGCAAAAAGGGACCCCAGTAAGCAAGATTAAATCTTTTACTGTGGGGAATTAGGACACATAGCTGCCTATTTCCCAAATAAGGATAAACCCATGCAGTGCAACCTGGGGGAACATACGTACTACTGCAATATGATCAACCTGCTGAAAACTACATCAGTTCATCTAAGCCATAAAAGTTAATGGAAGTGTGATGACCCTCTTTTCGGCCAAAATTATAAAATTTAGCAAAATACAAAACTCAAGGAAGGTGGGCATCACATGTGCACACAGGACAGTGCACCTGTATCCTACTGGTACCGCAGCACTGGAGGTTCAGAGGAAAAAGATGTTGCTAACCGCTCCTGTAGTGGTTAATCTACCCTACCCTGTTGTACTAGGCAGGGATTTTCCCCAACTTGAAGATCTCCTCTGAACAGGAAAAGGTGAAAACCAAAGACAATCCGAACAGAGTGCCCCAGAGGCCAAGGAAACCCTGTGGTCACTCCCATCGTTTATGGACCAGGATCTATTCTATAAAAACCTGCAAAACGAAGCGGGAAAGGAAGAAAGCTAAGCGGTGAGGCACAGAGATAAGGAGGAAAGCCGCTGAGGAGGCTTTAGTAGCCTGCCAGACAGAAGAAAGGCGGGAGACAGTCCAGAAGGGTCCCACGGCTCAACCTGATGAAGAGAGGGCCCAAACGAGAGAACATGTAGAAGAGGAACTTACTCCACTGCAGTGGTTCCCTGACAAGAATGACTTTGCACGTGATCAAGCTGTGGATCCGATCCTACAGAACATACGTCGTCAGCTTGTGAAAGTGAATGGGACTCCGGTCACCGGAAGAGAGAGGAGACAGGGCCCTTATTTCATACTATGGAATAACTTGCTGTACATGGTCGTTCCTTCAAAGGAGGAAACACTGGAGTAGCTCTTAGTTCCCCGAGCACAAAGAAAGTCCTTGATCTGGCTCACTCTAACCTCCTTGGGGGCCATCTTGGAAAGGATAAAACCCTGTGAAAGACTATATTTTTTCTGGCCTGGCATATTTGCTGAACTAGCCCAGTACTGTGCGTCTTGCCCTGAATGCCAGTTGACAGCTCCCGATCTAAGAGCTCCACTGGTGTCTTTACCCATAATTGAGGAGCCATTTTCAAGAATAGCAATGGATCTGGTGGGTCCACTAAAAAAATCAGCCCAAGGACACCAATACATCCTCGTAATAATGGACTATGCCACCAGATACCCGGAGGCCATACCCTTACGCACCGCCACCTATAGCAAAAGAGCTCATTCAACTATACTCAAGGGTGAAGATACCCAAAGAAATCCTAACGGACCAAGGGACCCCCTTTGTGTCAAAGCTGATAAGAGACATGTGCCGGCTTTTACAGGTGAAATCACTCAGGACCTCGGTTTACCATCCGCAAACAGACGGACTAGTAAAAGTTCAATAAAACTTTCAAAAGTATGCTAAGAAAAGTTGTGGCACGAGATGGAAAAAATTGGGACTTACTCCTACACTATTTGCGCTTCGCAATCAGAGAAGTCCCCCAAGCTTCCACGGGATTTTCTCCTTTACAACTCCTCTACAGCCGCCATCCCAGAGAAATTCTGGACATATTAAGGGAAGAAAGGGAAGAGCAAATAGTGCCGGGCGAAAATAATGTGGATTATGTAAGGAACATGAGGGAAAGAATTGCCAAAGTTATCCCTCTGGTGCGAGACCATATGTAACGAGCTCAAAGTAACCAGCAAACATATTACAACCGCACGGCCCAGGTGAGGAAGTTTCAACCAGGAGACAGGGTTCTAGTGTTAGTGCCAACAACCAAAAGCAAATTACTGGCCTGATGGCAAGGCCCCTATGAAATTATTGAAGCTATCGTGAGGTGGATTATAAAGTCAGTCAAGAGTTGCAAGAAATATATCATATAAACCTTCTAAAACCCTGGAAAGAGCAAGCAAAAGTGATAGATGGCACTTGTCTGGCTGAGGAGTCAGAAGATGCCAGCGAGTCCAAAATCTGCATTGAAGCCTATGTATCGCAAGAGTTGTCCCCTGCACAAACAGAGGAAACCTACAAGCGGAACGCGGATGTGTTTTCCACCAACCCAGGTGGCACCACTGCCATTTACCATAATATCGTCACTAAACTGGGAAGGAGAATAAGGATTAAACTTTACCGCATACCTGAAGCAAAGAGTACCAAAATAAGGGCTGAGGTGAACAAAATGTTAGAGCTTGGAGTGATCGAGGAGTCTCAAAGCGAATAGTGAAGCCCCATTGTCCTGGTTCCAAAACTACTAACGACTGCGAGACACATCTGCTGAAAGTGGAAGCAGTTTTGAAAGCCAATATTTGGTATATACGGTAGGGAGAGGAGTGGTTTGACCACAGCTCAGCAAGATGAAGGCGATTCAGGACTGGCCACAACCTTTGAATAAGAAACAAGTAAGGGCCTTCTTGGGGATAGTGGGGTATTATAGGAGATTCATACCTACATACATTTCTATACAAGCTGCCCCCCTGACAGACCTTACAAGAAACAGAGTGCCCAACATGGTTAAATGGGGCTCAGAGGACAAAGCAGCATTCACGGACCTAAAGTCGGTCCTGTGTCGGAAACCTGTGCTAGTGACCTCAGATTTTGAGAAGGAATTCATCCTACAAACAAATGCTTCAGGAGTAGGACTGGGCGCTGTGTTGTCGCAAGTAGTGCAGGACGAGGAACATCCCATTTTATTCCTGAGCAGTAAACTATTGCCACGAGAGCAGAAATATTCCGTTGTGGAAAAGGAATGATAGGCCATCAAATGGGCCACTGACGTGCTTCGTTACTATCTATTAGGGAGGAAGTTAACTCTGGTGTCCGACCATGCACCCCTGCAGTGGATACAGCAGAATAAGGAAAAGAACAGCCGGGTGATGAGATGGTTCCTGTCCCTGCAGCCCTACTGTTTCCAGGTCCTTGTCTCGAATTCAGCAAGTTGGGTTCAGTCTAGACTGAGAGCCAGGAGAGACAACTCTGCACGCTGAAGCAAACCCTCAGACTTTTGGAGCAGAGAAACTTACAGGCCTGTATATATGAACGCTTTATTTTGCATTAGTTTATGGTAGTGAGGAAACTGCTATTAATGTTTAGTTAGTGCTTCAAGGAAGCTAGGCTTTGGTTTATATAATTTATGTTTGTACCTGCTTACAAAGTTTTCATTAAAGCTCCTTAAAGCTATAACGCCTCCTGAGCTACTTCATTACAGAGATGGTCAACAGGGCATTGACCCCGGAAGTGGCAGCCAGTCTGTCACAATATATATATATATATATATATATATATACATATATATATATATATATATATATATATATATATATATACAGTGGATAGAAAAAGTCTACACACCCCTGTTAAAATGTCAGGTTTCTGTGCTGTAAAAAAATGAGACAAAGATAAATTATTTCAGAACTTTTTCCTCCTTTAATGTGACCTATAAACGGTACATCTCAATTGAAAAGCAAACAAAAATATTTTAGGTAGAGGGAAGAAAAAATCTAAAAATAAAATAATATGGTTGCATAAGTATGCACACCCTTAAACTAATACTTTGTTAAAGCACCATTTGATTTTATTACAGCACTCAGTCTTTTTGGGTATGAGTCTATCAGCATGGCACATTTTGACTTGGCAAGATTTGCCCACTTTTCTTTGCAAAAACACTCCAAATCTGTCAGATTGCGAGGGCATCCCCTGTGCACAGCCCTCTTCAGATCACCCCATAGATTTTCAATCGGATTCAGGTCTGGGCTCTGGCTGGGCCGTTCCAAAACTTTAATCTTCTTCTGGTGAAGCCATTCGTTTCTTGATTTGGATGTATGCTTTGGGTCGTTGTCATGCTGAAAGATGAAGTTCCACTTCATGTTCAGCTTTCTAGCAGAAGCCTGAAGGTTTTGTGCCAATATTGACTGGTATTTGGAACTGTTCATAATTCCCTCTATCTTAACTAAGGCCCCAGTTCCAGCTGAAGAAAAACAGCCCCAACGCATGATGCTGCCACCACCATGCTTCACTGTGGGTATGGTGTTCCTTTGGTGATGTGCAGTGTTGTTTTTGCGCCAAACATATCTTTTGGAATTATGGCCAAAAAAATTCAACCTTGGTTTCATCAGACCATAACACCTTTTCCCACATGCTTTTGGGAGACTTCGGATGTGTTTTTGCAAAATGTAGCCTGGCTTGGATGTTTTTCTTTGTAAGAAAAGGCTTTTGTCTTGCCACTCTACCCCATAGCACAGACATATGAAGAATACGGGAGATTGTTTCACATGTACCACACAGACAGTACTTGCCAGATATTCCTGCAGCTCCTTTAATGTTGCTGTAGGCCTCTTGGTAGCCTCCCAGACCAGTTTTCTTATCATCTTTTCATCAATTTTGGAGGAAGCTTCAGTTCTTGGTAATGTCACTGTTGTGCCATATTTTCTCCACTTGATGATTGTCTTCACTGTGTTCCATGGTATATCTAATGGAAATTATTTTGTACCCTTCTCCTGACTGATACCTTTTAACAATGAGATTCCTCTGATGCTTTGGAAGCTCTCTGTGGACCATGGCTTTTGCTGTGGGATGCAAATAAGAACATTTCAGGAAAGACCAACTAGAGGAGCTGAACTTTATTTGGGGTTAATCAGAGGCACTTTAAATGATGGCAGGTGTATGCTGACACGTATTTAACACGATTTGGAATGTGATTGCTTAATTCTGAACATAGCTACATCTCCAGTCTTTAGAGGGTGTGCAGACTTATGCAACCACATTATTTTTCTTTTTTTTTTCTTCCCTCCACCTAAAATATTTTTGTTTGTTTTCCAATTGAGTTGTACAGTTTATAGGTCACATTAAAGGTGGAAAAAGTTCTGAAATAATTTATCTTTGTCGCATTTTTTTACAGCACAGAAACCTGACATTTTAACAGGGGTGTGTAGACTTTTTCTATCCACTATATATATATATATATATATATATATATATATATATATATATATATATATGTGTGTGTGTGTGTGTATGTGCATCTTTAATATTCATAAGCAAACAAATACACTCTAGTGATTTTAATATTTTGTAAATATTTGATGCATGTTTGGGAAAACTACAAAATGTTATTATAAGTTCATTACAGGCATTTAAACAGCAGGAGTTATGTCAGAGCTGCTCTGTTTTACAGCATGCACTGGCTCAAGTGGAAAACAGATATACAGTGCCTTTCAAAAGTATGCACCCCCCTTGACATTTTACCTATTTTGTTACATTACAGCCTTAAGTTCAATGTTTTGTTAATCTGAATTTTATGTGATGGATCAGAACACAATAGTCTAAGTTGGTGAAGTGAAAAGAGAAAAAAATATATACATAAAACTATTTTTTAGAAATAGAAAACAAAAAATTGTCATGTGCGTTTGTATTCACTCCCTTTGCTTTGAAGCCCAGACACAAGCTCTGGTGCAACCAATTTCCTCCAGAAGTCACATAATTTGTGAAATGATGTCCACTTGTGTGCAATCTAAGTGTCACATGATCTGTCATTACATATACACAACTTTTTTGAAAGACTAGAGAAGCTGCAACACCTAAGCAAGAGGCACCACTAACCAAACACTGCCACGAAGACCAAGGAACTCTCCAAACAAGTAAGGGACAATGTTGTTGAGAAGTACAAGTCAGGGTTACGTTATAAAAAAAATATCCAAATCTTTGATGATCACCAGGAGCACTATCAAATCTATCATAATCAAATGGAAAGAATATGGCACAACAGCAAACCTGCCAAGAGACAGTCGCCCACCAAAACTCACGTACCGGGCAAGGAGGGCATTAATCAAAGAGGCAGCAAAGAGACCTAAGGTAACCCTGGAGGAGCTGCAGAGTTCCACAGCAGAGACTGGAGTATCTGTACATAGGATGACAATAAGCCGTACGCTCCATAGAGTTGGGCTTTATGGCAGAGTGGCCAGAAGAAATCCATTACTTTCAGCAAAAAACAAAATGGCACATTTTGAGTTTGCGAAAAAGGCATGTGGGAGACTCCCAAAATGTATGGAAGAAGGTGCTCTGGTTTGATGAGACTAAAATTTAACTTTTCGGCCATCAAAGAAAATGCTATGTCTGGAGCAAACCCAACACATCACACCAAAGAACACCATCCCCACAGTGAACATGGTGGTTTCAGCAGCCAGGACTGGGAAACTGGTCAGAGTTGAGGAAAAGATCGAAGGTGCTAAATACAGGGATATTCTTGAGCAAAACCTGTACAACTCTGTGTGTGATTTGAGGCTAGGACGGAGGTTCACCTTCCAGCAGGACAATGACCCCAAACACACTGCTAAAGCAACACATGAGTGGTTTATGGGGAAACATGTAAATGTGTTGGAATGGCCTAGTCAAAGCCCAGACCTCAAACCAATAGAAAATCTGTGGTCAGACTTAAAGATTGCTGTTCTAAAGCGCAAACCATCCAACTTGAAGGAGCTGGAGCAGTTTTGCAAGGAGGAATGGGCAAAAATCCCAGTGGTAAGAGGTGGCAAGCTCATAGAGACTTATCCAAAGCGACTTGGAGCAGTGATTGCAGCAAAAGGTGGCTCTACAAAGTATTGACTTTAGGGGTGTGAATAGTTATGCACATTGACTTTTTCTGTTATTTTGTCCTATTTGTTGTTTGCTTCACACACAAAAAAAAAATACATCTTCAAAGTTTTGGGCATGTTCTGTAAATTAAAGGATGCAAATCCTCAAACAATCCATGTTAATTCCATGTTAGTTACACTAGGACCCCCATGACACTGTAAGTAAAAGCACTACACTAAACTACACTATTCTAATTAAACCCCCAATAAACTAATAAACTAAAATAATCATAAATTAATAAAAAATAGGCCACTAATAATCTCCCCCACTAATAGATAAATAAATTAACCCCCACAAACAACTAAACAAAATATCCCCACTAATAAACTAAATTAACCTCCTCAAAATAATAAAAAAAAAAGACTCCACTAATAAAATAAATTAATGTCCCTCTAATAATTAAAAATAAAACCCACTAATTAGTTAATTCCGACAAATTTTCAAAAATAAAAAAACTACATTACCAAAAAACACTACCAAAATAAAAAAAATAATTGAACCTGTAAAAGAAAATGTTAATAATCATTAACATTGTCTAGACATTGTATTAGTCATTTTTTCTACAGTAGATCATTCTTGAGATATTAATAATTGTTTTTGTATGGTAATTTGTTCAGAATACTAATTCAGAGTGCTTGAGAAGGGTATCCTAACTCTATGATAATATTGAGGTTATTGTTATGGAGCCCCCTCTGGATTGTTCCCTTGTCCTGAAGGGACTTGTGTACCTCAACTGAGCTGTGAGGTACACCATATAGAGATTCCAAAGATGGGCAGGTGATAGCAGAGAGGCCAGACAAATTGCGGTCTACTAGAAAAGGAACTGGCAACCCACTGTAGTATCTTTTCCAAGATAATCTTATGGATAGGCAGGCCCAAAGACAAGATGTGCCTTGTGTGCTGTGGTACTGAATGACTAAACAACAACAAATAGCAAACAGATCATGATACTAGTTAGCAAATAAAAAAGGCTAACTACTACCCAGGAGTAGCTGATTTGCATATTAAAACAGCTTAAGCAATCATGAAAACTCAGAAATGGTTCACTTTAGAACAAAATAGCTAATACAATGTATAGTCAGTTTTTTATGCTGTTTAAAAAAAACAAAAGTTGATTTTGGGGTAAAATATTTTATACACATCTGACACCTGTCATACAAATAATATTTATGTTATTTATAAGAATAATGTAATTTAGAAATATAGTGTTCAGGTATTACAAATAAGTGGTGCTTCCAGTGTATATTCACCTTATTTCCTGTCAAAAAATATTATATAATTAGATAAAACAAAATCTCTGTAATGACAAAAAACCATATATTGCAATTTAAATAGTTACAACTAAATGTGTTGTTTAAAGTTTGTTTTCTCTGATATATTCTGTATTTTGTAGAAATGTTATATTTGTGTTTTTATGACATTGTTGAACAGTCTAAAAAAAAAAGTTTATAAACTGACTTTCACCCTGCACAAAGGGCTGTACTTTTCTAGTTGTGTTATTTCATCAAACAGAAGTTATATTTACAGAATGTATTTACCTCATTTCCAGTCCAAAACATAAACAATAGGTGGTACAGCCCACCCTAGAATCAATTTACCTCAGGGAGAACAGGTTTCCATAGCAACTGAGTCCCAACCATCCCGCCTAAGGGCAAGTGACAGAATCAAAGATGGCCGCCAGTGAGTTCGCCCTGTTACCATGGAGACTATACGACTGGTTCCCGCTCTACTCACGCGCTGCTTCACAACTTCCTATCGCCGTTGGTTGTCAAAGAAACCCTTCCTGTTGCTGAAACGGCAGACAGGAGGATGGCAAGAGCTGGAGGCCGAGCGGGGAAGGTGAGAAAAGGGACGGAGCCCCAATGATTACACTCTGATGAGAGAGGCCCCCAATAGTCTACATACTGAGGAGAGAGAGACCCCAATAATGACACACTTAGGATACATAGACCCCAATAATTAAACATTTAGGAGTGATAGACCCCCAATAATTACACACTTTGGAGAGATAGACCCCCAATAATTACACACTTTGAAGAAAAAAAAACAGTAATATACACACCGAGGAGAGAGAGAGAGACTCCCATTAATATACACACAGAGGAGAGAGAGACCCCCAATAACATACACACCCAGGAGAGAGAGACCCCCAATAATATACACAAAGAGGAGAGAGAGAGACAGACACCCCCAATAATATACACACCGAGGGGAGAGAGAGACCCCCAATAATATACACACCGAGGAGAGAGACACCCCCAATAATATACACAAAGAGGAGAGAGAGAGACAGACACCCCCAATAATATACACACCGAGGGGAGAGAGAGACCCCCAATAATATACACAAAGAGGAGAGAGAGAGAGAGACAGACACCCCCAATAATATACACACCGAGGAGAGAGAGAGACCCCCAATAATATACACACCCAGGAGAGAGAGAGAGAACCCCAATAAAATACACACTGAGGAGAGAGAGACCCCCAATAACATACACACCCAGGAGAGCGAGACCCCCAATAATATACACACAGAGGAGAGAGAGACCCCCCAATAATATACACACTGAAGAGAGAGACACCCTCAATAATATACACACCGAGGAAAGAGAGAGAGACCCCCAATAATATACACACCGAGGAGAGAGACACCCCCAATAATATACGCAAAGAGGAGAGAGAGACACCCCCAATAATATACGCAAAGAGGAGAGAGAGACACCCCCAATAATATACGCAAAGAGGAGAGAGACACCCCCAATAATATACCCACCGAGGGGAGAGAGAGAGAGACCCCCAATAATATACACACCCAGGAGAGAGAACCCCAATAATATAAACACCCAGTAGAGAGAGAGAGAACCCCAATATTATACACACAGAGGAGAGACCCCAATAATATACACACCGAGGAGAGAGAGAGACCCCCAATAATATACACACCGAGGAGAGAGAGAGAGACCCCCAATAATATACACACCGAGGAGAGAGAGAGAGAGACCCCCAATAATGTACACACTGAGGAGAGAGAGAGAGAGACCCCCAATAATATACACACTGAGGAGAGAGAGACCCCCCATAATATGCACACTGAGGAGAGCGTGAGACACCTCCAATAATATACACACTGAGGAGTGAGAGACCCCCAATAATATACACACCCAGGAGAGAGAACCCCAATAATATAAACACCCAGTAGAGAGAGAGAGAACCCCAATATTATACACACAGAGGAGAGACCCCAATAATATACACACCGAGGAGAGAGAGAGACCCCCAATAATATACACACCGAGGAGAGAGAGAGAGACCCCCAATAATGTACACACTGAGGAGAGAGACCCCCAATAATATACACACTGAGGAGAGAGAGACCCCCCATAATATGCACACTGAGGAGAGCGTGAGACACCTCCAATAATATACACACTGAGGAGTGAGAGACCCCCAATAATATACACACACAGAGGAGTGAGAGACCCCCAATAATATACACACTGAGGAGTGAGAGACCCCAAATAATATACACACTGAGGAGAGAGAGACCCCCAATAATATACACACTGAGGAGAGAGAGACCCCCAATAATATACACACTGAGGAGAGAGAGACCCCCAATAATATACACACTGAGGAGAGAGAGACCCCCAATAATATACACACTGAGGAGAGAGAGACCCCCAATAATATACACACCGAGGAGAGAGAGACCCCCAATAATATACACACCGAGGAGAGAGAGAGACCCCCAATAATATACACACCCAGGAGAGAGAGAGAGACCCCCAATAATATACACACAGAGGAGAGAGAACCCCAATAATATACACACAGAGGAGAGAGAGAGAGACCCCCAATAATATACACACCGAGGAGAGAGAGAGACCCCCAATAATATACACACTGAGGAGAGAGAGACCCCCAATAATATACACACTGAGGAGAGACCCCCAATAATATACACACTGAGGAGAGACCCCCAATAATATACACACTGAGGAGAGACCCCCAATAATATACACACTGAGAGAGAGACCACCAATAATATACACACTGAGGAGAGACCCCCAATAATATCCACACTGAGGAGAGCGAGAGACCCCCCCAATAATATACACACTGAGGAGAGCGAGAGACCCACCCAATAATGTTCGCACTGAGGGAGAGACCCGCATTAATGTACGCACTGAGGAGTGCGAGCGAGACCCCGCAATAGTATACACATTGAGGAAAGAGAGATACCCTAATATTCCTTTTTGAGAATAGAGACCTAGTAGAAAGAAAAAAAACATGAATATTGTGTGTAAACAAGCTGTCTTTTGCAGGTGCTTTCTTCTGGACGACTAACTGGACCTGTCAGACTATCGGCTACTAAAAAAAGGTTTGGAACTTTAATTTCTGAAAAGTTTTAGAATTAGAACGATATTGCATTTTTGGCAGTTCTATATATTATTTTTGTACATAGAAATGTATGGATGCTTTGTGCCCTAGAATTGATTGTCTTGTATCTAAACATGCACCTATCATTCTTGGTATCCTCAAAGTGGAACCTTAAGGTAGTTATGATTTTGTGTATACAAAATGAGTTATGATTTGATGGTTATTCATATTTAGGCAGCTGTTTGAAATTAAATGGAACAATATTTTTTTTGCATTTCAAAGAGCATGTTTTACACATTATGAAAGTTGTTTTTGTGCTTTAGAATATTCTATAACACCTGATTAAACTTAATTAAAACTCTGAAGCAATGCGCAGTGCATACTGTGATATGGAGCTCTATTCAGTCGGACAAATATAACTCGTACATCTGTCGGTGTTCATTGGCAGACAGTGACCAGTAGTATAGATGTATGAGAGCAGATTAACATTAGGATTAGTTTATGTTTCTCTAAGAGCCTCCTTTGAGAGAGGATAAAAACACTGACACATTTATAGCAACAACAAAAACAATGTTCTCGTGTCCCTTTAATTCCTTCTTTATGTACTTTTCAGATTTTTTTAAAACTAGTTATCGCAATATAACCAAAATTTGCACAAATTCATAGTTATGCATTTTTCTGACTTGTTTGTAAATCAGCCATTTTCAGTTCCAAAGTTTTGTATCATATTTGAGCACTTTGTGTCTCCTTTTTGTTAACAGACTTAAAACAATCACATATAATAGTTGTCAAACTGTGAGACGTTGTTACGCTTTGCGAGGTGCGTACGACTTAGGCGATGAGGTGAGCCGTTAAACCGTAGCATGCGGCGAGCCTCGCAAAGCGGGGCGACCTGTTAAAGCGTAGCACTTAGCCGATGTAAGTGTCAGCAATGTGTGTAGTGTAAATAGGCTGCGTGTGCAAGGGGAAACCGTTTGTGTAGCTGTGTAGTTCCGAATTTTGTAATGTGAATGTTAGTATGTGCAAGTTAGTGGTGTAAAATGGCGGCGATTGTGTATGTGTTAGGCGGGTCTGGACTATTTCGTAATAGTGTATTTTATAGTTCGTACGGTCCTGTCTAATAGTCCTATGTGCGTGGCGGAGTTTTGCATGTTTAGGGGTCGTGAAGCCTCGTTTTTGGCAGCCATTTTTTCTCAAGTGGCTAAACTCTGGAAATTGGACGTAGATTGACTTGCAGACGTCATGGGTGTCCCTCCTTGCTGTGTGTGATGTTTTAATTTAATTTTTGTTTGTGTTTAGTGTGTTTTTCGGTGTGCGCGGTTCGGCCGTTAAGTTCGTATTTTTTGCTATCTCCACCAGCCCAAGGAGCGCCTTTTGGAGCTCCTTGCCTGGCCGCTTGCCCTCGCTTTGGGAGGGCTGCAGTTTCCCCGTTGCGTTACCAACAAATTTTGGCGAGCCCGGCTGATTACTATATATATATATATATATATATATATATATATATATATATATATATATATATATATATAAACTATAGTATAAAATTAGAGATTGCTATACTGGTCTTGCAGAAAAGACAGTAAAAGAAGAAACATTAACATTTCAGGAAGGTAATAATAATGCAGATTTATTTTATTCCAGTCTGTTCAGTATAAGGTTATGTCATTTCTAAAGCAACCTAATAGATACTTTTTTTGTAAAAGACCATTCTCATTAGAAACATTATGCAAAATGTTTAGATTCTATGTTAGCAACGAATATTCCATAAATTTGTCTACTTTAACCTCCTATTTGTACTCAGAAATATGCAGTTTTGCTTTGCTGCACTGAAACTGATGGAAGGTGACAGACGAGCATTTTGCCACAATGTTGTGAATCCTTTTTTTTATTTTGACATAAATAGTTAAACTTTCACACATGTATGGAGGATTTTCTCATTAACTGATACATTTTCAGCCAAGCGATAAATAACACATAAATAAATATGCATGCCATAAAGGGCCATTGAGGTCATACATTTCTTATATATTATTTTGAGGAACTACACTTGAAAATAGGCAACATGTTTTTACAATAGATAATAAAATAATACAGCCTGTCATATATTTCCTTTCATATGCAATTATACTGCTGTTGGATTCGTCATTTTTGATTTCCTACTGTGGGAATAGATTTAAATTACAGATGAAGTTTCTACCTAAGCCAGAGCTTTCAATAGCAGTTACAGAAAGCTCATTAGTTTTTAGAATCACACACCCTCTTAAAGTAACAGATATAATCCGGTGACAGAAGTAAATGGAAGCCTACAGGAGATATTTTGCTATAAAAGATAACAAAATAATGGCTGTGTTTATTGTTGTTTTTATTTCTAAAAATATTTTTCCAATTATCAAGTTTTGTTATCCAAATATCATATAGTAAAATAAAGTGGTCCTTGTAACATTATATGTAGTGTCCGCTTTCCTATATGCATGTTGACATTTTGATATTGTTTGTATGGAATGTAATATAACATGGTATTTAATTTATTGAATCATTGTAAGAATATCATACTATACTGTAATACCATTCTTTACAAAATGATATTTACCACCCAAAAAGAATAACCTACAGCAGGGGTGGGCAAATTTGGTCCTGTAGGGCCACACACAGGCCTGGATGACTGAAGAACTAATTGACTCACCTGTGCGCAACAGGCATATGTTTGGCCATCAAGGACCAAACTTGCCCACTCCTGATCTACAGTTATAAACACACCATGAAAGGTTGTCTTCAAAAAATCTTTCTGTGTCAAGATCCAAATCTAATGGCAGGAATTTGGTTTTGTAGGGCTGCTGTGAGGAAAGTTTCCACAACCTCTGCAGAATCAGGTTATTCTTTGTGTTCCACAGACTCTGAAGACCAGGTAAAATAATTGCATTGTCTGCATTTTTGTTTCTTTGCTACATTTTCTGAAAGTAACCAAGGATACCTTTTTATTGAGTTAAAATGCAATATTAAAGATCAAAATGACAATATGCGTTTTAGAAGAACTCCACTTGATAACTTGCAAATAGTTTTTAGCAAATAATTAGTACACACTTTAATGTTTTAAATGTTATGCTGCAGTGAGAGCCATCCTTTTTGTATCTGTTTGTTTGTCTCATTCAAGCTGGAGGAGACCTTGAATGGAGGCAGTCTAAACTTTTTTTTTTTTCCCTAGTGCCAGTGCTTTCAATAAAACTAATGATAATCTTAACAATCTACAGCTAAGAAGCATTCTTTCAAGAGATGTCCCCATTTATTATGTCATGAGCATTGATTGCTTGTTAGATGCAATTAATAATTAGAGCTAAAATGGGGTAGTTGAAGATAAAAGCTTATAGAATAGTAAACAATCATAATAATAAAGAAATTGATGAGAGAAGAAAAGCATGATACATTTTAAGAATGAAAATATATGTATATAAATGTATGTTGTTGTGTTTATTTCTCATTATATTATATTTTTTTCTTTGTCCAAAATCAACCCCTACTACTCTCCTTATGGGTCTCATTCAATTGCTAAGTTTTAGAGCTGCGGGCTCGCAAATGGCGAATGCACGCTACTTTGATATTTAATTGCCTTATGTCTGCGGGCTGCGATCTGGTTACGTTCTGCTAGCTACGATTCCTTGCGATTTCGTCAATCGCAGCTTACTTACCTCAAAGCCTTTGATCTTTCACGGCCACAAGAAATCCCTATTCGCTATTCAATTACTCCGATTTACCGTCCGTCAAGCCCTTGAATGGCTAATCGAGAACCACAGGTTACTTACACCAAGAAGGTCCCGCAAAGATCTTTCTTACAAAATGTAGCACTAATTAAGCAAGTAAAAAAGCCATCCTGTACTTTTATTAGAAGTGAAAGTGATGTTTGGTCTTGGAATTAATAGCACAACATTCCCAAAGACTCAATTCCACAAAAATAAATAGTTGATTTCATGTACAATTTTCGTCCTAAAGTCCTACAGCCTTCAACCTCCAAGCCTGTAGGACATTTAAATGCAACCTCCATTTTCTTTCAAAGTCCTACGGGCTCGTATAACTGGTTACAGGCATGGAGGTCATTCAAGCCCTTAGTATTTTGGACAGAATCTAAACGCGAAATAAAGTATTGTATTTTGGAGATGTGCAAGCTTGAGAATGTTGTGCCTTTTACTCCTCGTGTTCCCCATCATTTACAGTGCTGTCTTGAATTTATATTTTCCTTCACAGTTCTCCGAGTTTGTGTGCTTGAAACATGAGTTATGGCCTTGTGGCCGCGATTCTATTCAAGCACACAAATGCTTACTGCCGATAGCAAGGTTTGCGATTAGCGGGAAGGGGTACTTGCGGTGCCGGCCAATTGCATACCAGCGTAAACGTAGTGCTACACAGGGCCGTCACCTGATCTCAAGGAATCGCCGATACTAGTCTGTGCTATTTTAACCTCTACCATCATGTTTTTGGTCCAATTCAATAAATCCAGCAGGACATTATTATACAGAACTCAAGAAGGGAAAGCAATAACTGTGTACCTTTAATATTAATATCCAAAATATTAATATATGTCTAATATTAAGAGATTGTGATTTTCTTCTAGAACAAAGAGGCCAGTAAAACAGTATAACCTAGAGTAAACACATGAGAATTGTGAACCTAAGTTAATTTAACACTTGTACAGAAGTAGTTTTGGTCCTTGCTGTGGAGGCATGTAGAACATGTATCACCATTTTACTTTATATTACTGAGTTCATGTTCAAAATCTCACTTTTTTCTGTAGGTTTTGGTAATCAATAAAGGACTAGATCGATGTGCAGCTTTACTGCAAGACATTCTACAGAGTGATGTGATAGGTATGGCATCTTTCACTTTTATTTGGATTAAGCATCTCATATTTCTAGATTTACTAATGTAATCCTTCAATTTATTCAGAGACTACACAACAGAGTTCAAACAGAGGGCCGACTCCTAACGTGAACACAAGGTCATCCACTATGAAATTGAAAAAGAGTTTTCCAAGAAAGCCCACCACTGCGTCTCACGTGCGCAAAGAAATAGGTGAGCTGCACATTTTACTTCTTGCCAGTTGGTGTGCCAGCTTTACATGAGCATGTTATAGTATTCTTTGCCAAATATTATAAATCTTTGTAATATACGTATATAACGTATTCATTGAAATGGCCACTGAACTCATTCTAAGTACTTTTCATGGTGTGAAAGAGCACACAATTGTATGTTAAAATGATCAAAAATGTTTAATTGCACTAATAACAACTGCAATATATTACATTTTAATAGTGTGTGCACATACAGTCTATTCTGATCACTGGCTGTTGCAAGAGTAATTAGCAGAGTCCAGCGTTGTGTGAGGCTTTATTGGTTGAAGGGTGTGATTGATAGCACAGCTTCTCCATGGGCTCAGGCTACACTACACTGACTAGTTAACCCATATATTTCCTGTTTTAGGTGAGTAACAGTTTTCCATGCCTGGGCAGGTAAATGTGTGTTTGTTGGGATCACTGCATGGAGCATTAACCCCTTCCGTCCCTCTCCCCATGAGCTGGTCAACATACTTCAAGTTCCAGGGAAGCAAGATTGCAAAAACTTGAATTTTATGCATATTATGTCTGTTCCCTTCAAACTGGAAATAAAAAAAGTCTGACAAAAACTTTACCACTAGCTTGAATTTGGTACACACCCCCGCAACATGATTGGTTGCAGTAATGAAGGTGACATGGAGCAGGCTGTGGGCAGACTTCCACACAAATAAACAGACTTTATTATTAGATTTTTCAGTGGAAAATGCATGTATTTCGAAACGTGTTTAATAATGCTTTTAGCAGATTTTCACAGTAATGTGTTACAAATTGTGCTGAATTAATTGGCCCTTTAATAGGTAAGCATGCTACTACATTGTCAATACCTCCCAAGCTTTAGCTGTTCTCATTAGTTCTTTGTTGGATCAAGGTAATTTATTTTGTTTCATCCAGAAATTAGATTTTATTTGTACATTTATTTTGTACAACTTCCATCTGATTTTGCACAGTTTAGTGCTGCCTGTTTGTAAGAATGACCTTTTGTGAGTACAAGTAGTTGTTCAGTGCACAGATCTCCCCTCAATCTCTAGAGTGTGCATTATTGATCTGATACACTGTGGATTCATAGAATTCAGCATTCTTTTATGATGTCCAGAGATTATCTTCTTGACTAAGCACAATAACTCAGCAAGGTCAGCTGAGCAGGTGTTTGCTTTGAATTCCACTAGAAAGATAGTTTAATGAAAGTACAGTTTTCTTGGTAATGTGAGAATGCAACGTTTTACTATAGATATGTATAAGTATCCAAAACACTCTGTCTCTCTCCCGAGAAATACAGTTATTGCAGGGGCATGCAAATGACCCCACATAGTTATCACATGTTTTAAACATGGCTCTTTTTAAGCGCATGCCTGCTTTATGGAACAGCTTTAAAGCATAGAATGGATTATTCAGGACTTAGGAGACCTACCCACACACAGCTGTTCCGAGCTTCATGGTTCTCAGCAGTATGGGGCTGGTACCGAACTCCTGCTATAGATTTGTTGGAGAGATTATAATTTAGCTTATGGTGGCAAGAGTGATAGAACCCTCCACCATACAGAGTACAGTAAACAAATAGTGCATCTGTGTTCACATTTGAACAGCTAAATTAAGCTTAAAAAACATATTTCCTGCTCAGAATTCTGAGAAATACACTTATTGCACTGCATATATATATATATAATGGATAGAAAATGCAATGCTGAATTCATCTACATATCTCAAGCAGGCAAGTAAACCTGTTTTCCCACAAATTTTCGGTGTAAAGTGTTCCCACTACAGTTGAGGGTTTTTGTTAGTGACATGCAAATGAGGTTCATTCTATAACATTTGTGCCTCTATCCCAGTTAGCACTGGATCCATTTTAAGCCTATGAGGACGGCTGTCGGGCAGCCTTCAGAGCATCACCTTGGATTAACATCTGTGCCGGAAACCCACTCAGTTCTTATATGGGGCTCTTCACTACGAGGTTGATTTTGGCACATGTGAAATTAGACAGGGGAGACTACTCAGATTAAGTCACAAAGTAGGATATGGTTTGTAGAAAGGTTCTTGAAATACCCTCCAATGTAGGTGGTATATTTTGAGCTTCATTTGTATTTCACAACCCAGAATTCTTTACTCCTTGCATCTCTTGCAGAGTTTAGATTAGGGTGTATGCACTATAGATTATCCATATAAAGCAAATATATTTCTGTCCCCCCTACAGCTACGCTAAGGAAGTCTGCACCTCATGGCTTGTCTGATGCGGGGAAGGTGAAACCCTGTGGGAGTACTGACACCCGGAAGGCTTTACAATCTCCTGCATTGCAAACGGCATTATGTGAACATGTACAGACTCAGATGTCTCGCCTAAATGAGCCAGCTTCACAACCAAATTGTAATGGGACCCTCACCATACCTGCACAAAAAGTGTCTGAGCAGGGTATGTTCTAGATATCTTTAGATACAAGCATTTGAGTTTCGTATTTGCCATTAGTGTTTTAACCTTGCTGAGGTGACAAACCTCTAGGAAAATAAATCTTAAATTAACCCTAAATCTTGTAAATTATTGTCCTCAGGGCCAGAAAGTGGAACTCTCTTTAATTGCCGATTACCATCATCCACTCCAGCCTTATCGCCTCAACATCCAAGTAGCTCTTTGGTGAGTTTATGCATCACTCCAAAAACATAAGTTTACACATGTATCTGCAGGGATGATGTTTACTGCAATATAGTTTAATTTAAAATGTAACTGTTTGTAAGTATATGTATTGGAAAAATGAAAGTAAAAAATAACTGCTGGGGTGGATCCAAAAAATGTTTTCCAGATAGGAGAAAAAAAGAGACTTGTTATTTTAGGGGGCTTTACCTGAAAACTATTAGCAGAAAAAAACCTTCTCTTGAAAAATATTTGTGTCACTGGATCAGTAAGTGGCATCCACCTTCCTTTAATACAGGCTTGGTTAAAGATGCAGAAATTATTATTTATTTTTTTTCATACAGTTTTAGGGTCTATGTTTTTGGAATGTTCTTGACCATAGTCTATTTTCTGTACGGTCAGTCCATCAAGTTCAACCTTTTTAAGATCTCCTCTGATCTGCAATATGCGGATTAGTTATTAATTAGTTGATGATTAATTATTAATAGTATAGTATTTGAGGATGAATAAAGAGTTTTAGGCCATCAAGTTCAAACTTTTTAGATCTCTCTTGATCTTTTTAATATGTGGACTATTTGTTATTAATTGTTAATTGATCCAGAGGAAGGCAAACAGAAAAAAAAAAACCATTGAAACTTTGCCAATTGTCTCATAAGGGGGAAAAAAAGCAAAATTCCTTCCTGACCCCAGAAACTGGCGATCAAATTTCTACCTGGATCAATATTCCTTCGCTAGTTATCTAGGATAACCTTGAATGCCCTCAAAAATATATCTAACCACTTTTTGAAGTTGTCTATCGAATTCGCTGTCACCCCCTCCTTTGGTAGAGAATTCCACAGTTTAACCACCCTAACTGTGAAGAACCCTTTTCTTTGTTTAAGGTGAAATCTTTTTTCCTCTAACCTCAAAGGATGTCCAGTTGAAAATCTCTTGCTACGAAAAGTTCACTTGACAAAGCCTTATGTTAACCCTGGATGTATTTAAATAAGGTAATCATGTTCCCTCATAGACGCCTTTTTTCTAGAGAAAATAAGTTTAATTCGGTTAGTCTTTCTTCATAACTTAGCCCCCTCCATTCCCCTTATTAGTTTTGTTGCCCTTCTCTGTACTTTTTCCAGCTCTAAAATGTAATTTTTATGAAGTGGTGCCCAAAATTGTGCTCCATATTCCAAATGAGGGCGTACTAGGGATTTGTATAGTGGTAGAATTATATTTGCTTCCCTTGCTTCTAGACCCTTCTTAATACATGCTAATATTTTACTTGCCCTTGCAGCTGCTGCTTGGCTTTGAGCACTGCTACCTAGGTGGTTGTCCACTATTACTCCCAAATCCCTTTTTAATATCAGATACCCCTAGATTTGCTCCATTAAGATTATAAATTGTATGGCTATTGTTAATTCCCCAATGCACAACCTTACATGTATTTGTATTAAATATCATCTGCCATTTAGCCACCCATTTCTCTAATTTATGCAAATCCCTTTGTAGGGAAAGTACATCATTATCTGATTTTATTACCTTGCACAATTTAGTGTCATCAGCAAAAATGGAGATACTACTTTCGAGTCCTACTTCTACGTCATTAATAAATATGTTAAAAGGAGAGGAGCTAATGCTGAACCTTGAGGAACCCCACTTACCACATTAGTCCAATCGGAGTATGTTCCATTTACAACAACCCTTTGCTTCCTGTCTTTTTTAGTCAGCTCTCGATCCATGAGCAGATATTTACTGCAATTTCTGTATCCCTTAGTTTGCACAATAGTCTTCCATGTGGCACTGTATCAAAAGCCTTTGCAAAATCCAAAAATACTACATCCACTGAGTTGCCCTGATCCAAGTTCCTACTAACATCCTCATAGAAACTAATTAGATTGGTCTGACATGACCTATCCTTCATAAATCCATGTTGACTGCTACCTATGATCTTGTTCAAATAGACATATTCTTGTATTCTGTCCCTTATTAACCCATCTAAAAGCTTCCCAACTACAGAAGTGAGGCTCACTGGTCTATAATTCCATGGATTTGCTCTTGCTCCCTTCTTAAATCTAGGTATCACCTCTGCTTTTCTCCAGTCATCTGGTAGAGACCCTGTAGTGAGTGAGTCTTGAAATATTAGATATAATGGTTTGGCTATTACAGAACCCAGCTCCCTCAGTACCCTTGGATGTATTCCATCAGGACCTGGGGCTTTATTAACATTTATTTTCTCCAATCTCTTTTGGATTTCTTCCTGTGTTAACCAATTGTTTCATGATGGTAGTGTAGCCTCATTATGTTGCGGTGTCCCAACCACTGGTACCTCCCTTGTGTGTACTGATGAAAATAACGTATTTAGCTCATCTGCCTTTTCCTGATCACTAATTATCAGATGGCATGTGTCCCATTGTAATGTTCCTATAGCTTCCTTCCTCGCCTTCTTCCCATTAATATATTTAAAAAATATTTTAGAGTTAGTCTTACTTTCTTTTGCAACTGACTTCTCATTTTCTATTTTAGTCAGTATAATAGCCCTTTTGCAAGCCTTGTTGATTTCCTTATAGTCACATAAAGCTGCCTCTGTTCCGTCATTCATGTATAATTTAAATGCATGTTTCTTTTTAAGTCATTGTTAAGCCACATGGGATGTGATTTACTCCTATTCATTTTATTTCCACATGGTACATGCCAATGAGTGTTTATTTAGTAAGGATTTGAATTTTGTCCATTTATTTTCAGTATTTTTCCCTGTAAGTTATTTGTCCCAGTCTTTATGTAGTATTGCTGCCCTTAGCCCATTAAAGTTAGCCCTTTTAAAATTTAGAGTTTTTGTTGGCCCCTTACAACTTTTTTTTGTATTCAATCTCAAATGAGACTGTGTTGTGATCACTGTTCTCCAATGGTTCCCCTATTTTAACATTTGATATTATATCATCATTACTTGTGATGACTAAATCCAAGATGGCTCCATTTCTAGTAGGTTCTTGTATTACCTGGGCCAGATAATGATCCCCGAGTGTACTCAAGAACCTGCTGCTGGTCTCATTTATCCAGTTTATTTCAGGGTAATTAAAGTCTCCCATTATTAGAAGTTGACGTGCTTAGCTGCATTTCCAATCTGTAATAATAATTGTATTTCCTCACTTTCAAATATATTTGGGGGTTTATAGCATACTCCCACCAATATTCGTTTAGAATTAGCTTCTCCACTATTTAGCTCAACCCACAAAGATTCAATGATGCCGTTAGTTCCAGCAGAAATATCTTCTCTGACTATAGGCTTAAATTCAGGCTATAAATTCCTCTTTTACCATTTCCCCTATCTTTCCTAAATAGGTTCTAACCATCCAGATTAACAGTCCAGTCATGAGATTCATCCCACCATATTTCAGTAATGCCTATTAAGCCCATTTTTCTTGTACTGCTAATAATTCTAGCTTGTCCATTTTCCCAGTCAAACTTCTTGCATCAGCAAGCATACACTTTATGCTGTTATGGTTCTGACGTTGTGAAGTGCTTGCCACTGTATTTGAGGCCCCTATTAATACCTCCCTACTGTCTATTGTAACCCTCCCCCTTCTCCTCCCCATGGGTAAACAATTCATCGATTTCCCTCTCTACCCTTTTTACCCCAATACTTCTATATAGTCCCTCCCCCCCACCTACAAGTTTAAAAACTCCCCCAGCGGTTCTACCATACTATCCCCTAGCACAAAAGCTTCCTCATCATTAAGGTGCAATCCATCCCTGCTATAGAGATTGTACCCAAGTGAGAAGTCAGCCCAGTGCTCTAAAAACACAAAACCTGCACTGCACCACTTTTTTAGCCACACATTAACCTCCCTAAGCTCCTTCTGTCTCCCTGGGCTAGTATGTGGCACTGGTAGTATCTCAGAAAATACTACCTTGGAGGTCCTTGCTTTAAGCGTATTCCCCAGTTCTCTAAAATCATTCTTTAGGGCACTCCATCATCCACTAACTTTGTCATTGGTACCAATGTGTAACAAGAACACCGGTTCATTACCAGCCCCTCCCAATAATTTATCCACTCGATCCACAACATGCCGAACCCGAGCACCTGGGAGACAGCAAACTGTTCGATTGCTTGGATCTGGGTGACAAATCACCCTGTCTACCTTCCTAATAGAGTCCCCTACAACCAAAACATGTCTGTTGCTCTCCCTATGCTGCCCTCCCACTCATTGGTGTTTGCCATCTCAGAACTGGCCTGCCTCCTCCTGTTCCCCCTGATTCCCCTTCTAACTGTAACCCAGCTACCTCCCTGGACATCCTCACTAGCCCCAGCTCCTCCCTTCATGCTAGGCCCATCTAAACTGTGCTCAGTGAACCCCAACCCCCTTTCCAGTGGAGCAATATCACTAAGTGCTGCAATTCCCCTCTCTAGTTTTTCAATTTGAGCTTCCAGAGAGGCAACATGCTCACACCTGCCACAGAGGTATGGACCATGGATCATCTGTTCCAGTAGTGCATACATGTGGCAGGATGTACACTGAGTGAGGTTGCCACTGGACTGACTCATGTTTATCAGTTACATTGATTTGTTTTCTCACTGTATTTTTGTATTTGTATGAAGATTGCTTTTCTACACCTAAACCCAAACAAAACAGAAAAAATATATATGTTTGTTTTCTGTTTTTTCTTATAATACCCCTTTTCTTTGAATTCCCTCCTTTTTATTCAATCTCCTACACACTAACTACACTTACACTAGAAATGATTGCAAGCTCCCAAGCTAGCTCTTCCCTTGTTAAAAGACCCTGCCTAATCACCTGTACAATAAATGAGCACAGGACAGAAAACACTGCCCTGCCTCACAGAACAAATTCAAACAGACAAAATGCACACAGATAAACCTTTACACAGGCCAAGCCACACCCACTCTCACCTGGACACTGATTACAGAGCACAGGACAGACAACACTGCCCTGATTTACATAGCTGATTCAAACAGAACCTCACACAAATGCACACATATACCTTTACACAGGCCAAACCACACCCACTGTCACCTGCACACTGATTACAGCAACAGGACAGAAAACACTGCACTGATTTACAGAACTGATTCAAACAAAAAAAGCAATTAAGTACATTAGTTCTGTTACTACAAGGAATTGAACCACTTGAAAAGCAAAACAATGGTGTGTGAAGAGTATTTTGTTTCTGCTTTGATAAATGATGTATATATCTTTTTATAAACAACTTTTTATTATATTATTATGTGTAACGTTCTCCCTATGTGTGGATTGTAAGTAATAGCGTAATGCAAAATGTTGGTGCTTTATAATAAAAGTTGATGATAATACTGTACATGGTTTATTTTATGTCTGTTGCACAGAATTCTGGCCATGAAGGTTATAGCCAGTGTTTGCCACAAGGGGGAGCTGCTCACTATCCATCAGGCTGTATCACAACTGCTGCACATCAGTTGATGTCCTATGTACCAGCACCTGGACAACTCAACGCAGCGGCATCCACCTGTTACCAGCCACCTTATCAGGCAGACATGTTGTCACAGCTCAGAAACAGTGAGAACCCGATCAAAGAATCAGACCTGCTTAAGCACCTAGCAGCTCATTTAACTCAGCTACAGCGATCTGAGACCAGTGGCCTGAAATTCCAGAATCACAAACCAGAGGATGTGTCTGAAACGGAGACTGATGAGACCTCCAGTGAGGAGGATGATGGCAGCTCCTTGGATTTCGCACCAGTGAGAGAGGCCAGCTGTCAGACAAGTTTTGACAATAATATCTTCAAACCAAGAAGAAGCAGTCCAGAAAAAATGGAGAAGAAAATCAAAACTGTGAAATATCTGCTAGGAGAGATAAAGGCACTTGTGGCAGACCAAGGTGAGCAAAGTTTTTTTATGCAACATGTCTGTCCTGCCTGGCACGGTTATTAAATAACAAACCAATCTGATTCATTTCAGCCTGAAGTGGTTCTATATTGCCGACTGATATGTGTAGATGCGTTGACCGATAAAAATAAAGTTACTTAATTTGTCATGCTATTTCTAAAGGCAAACCAGTGTTTAAATATTAAAGTATTTTGGTGCATCAGAGGAAACGTTAAAGACTACAATTATGAAATGTAGGATTTGCTGTATAATTCAATCCCAAATCAGTCAAACCAATTTGCGCATTTTGGGTCTCTCAATGTATTAGCATAAAATGCCTCCTAGTCATCTGACCGTGATAGAATGTATTTGTTTTTTTACAAGATTATTGTAATTCAGTATTCTAATTACGGAAACCTTTTTGTTTGTAGATGGTGGAGAAGCCCTGCGTTTGATTACCGAGCTTGAACAAACTGTCTCTGTGTTACCTGCTGTAGTTGGAAGCACAAATGTACATGCTGAAATAGCCCTGGCACTGCAGCCACTGAGAAGTGAGAATGCCCAGCTGCGCAGGTGAGTGTCCACATAGATAAAGGTGTAATATATATGCAAAGTCAAGCACTGAGATGTCGATGGTGGAGAACTATTCTACAGTTTGCAATGCTTATGTATTAGGGGAAAAAGCCAAGTTTACATTAAACTAACAAAGAGAGTGTAAATAATGGTCATATATCTTTAAAATAGAGTAACACGTGAAGTAAACATTATTACAATTTTAATTAAGTCAGGGCACTTCCTAGGCATCTCTCTGCCCCTAGGTGTGTTACTGAATAAATTATTTTTTTTAGTCTGTTTAAATGTATAGCTCCACCACACAGAAAACAAATTGAACTGCTGCACTTTAAAAGTAACTTAATTCAAAGTCCATGAAGCAGGATTTCAATTATCAAGCATTAACGGACATATCTTCTGTAGGAGTGACCTTTTATATAAAATGAATATAACTTTAGATGGACATTGTCCTTTCAAGAAGCTAGGAATCATATTCAATTAAATTCAGGCATTGTGAGGTTTGGTTTAGTTATTTAGAATAATTTTCTTAAAAGCTAAACCTAAAAGAAAGTTGTTGTTTTTTTTTACTGTAAATAATTATTCTGTGATGACATTCTGTCAGAGTGACTTGTTTAAGTCCCAGAAAATATATTTTTATTAAACACACATAAAAATATCACAACAATTTTCATTGTGTTCTGCTATTACTACAAATTGTATATTACATCTTCCTATTTAATTTTTTTTCTTCTACCCAAATCTAGACGATTAAGGATATTAAACCAGCAACTTAGAGATCGGGAGAGAGCTGAAAAGGCTTCTAGAACTGATGACGAAAACTATGAATGTAAGTGCCCCTTTGTAATGTGTTGCATACCCTATCTATGTTGAAATTATTTATTATCAGATTTGTATTTGGTGTGGAGGATGAGTATTATTATTATCCTTTATTTAGAACGTGCCAACATATTCTGTACAGGGGTTAAGTACAAGGCAAGAACAATTTCAAACAGTGCAAAGGATGGAGGACCCTGTTACTGAGCTTTCAATCAGACACACACAGTGCTTTCCCTAAAGCACCTAGCGAGATTGAAATCTTGCAAACTTACATTCTAAAGGGAAGAGATTTTGAAGGATTTAAGGCATGGGGATAATCTAGTGGGGCAAGGCAAGGAGTTCCAAATTATAGGGGCAGCACAAGAAAAGTCCTTTAGGCCAGAGTGAGAGGAGATGACGAGAGGAGAAGAAAGTTATTAGCAGAGCGAAGAGGGCGGGTGGGAGTGTATTTTGAGATGAGCAGAGATGTAGGAGGATTCATTATTGTGGAGGGCTCTTTATGTTAGGGTCATAATTTTAAATGTTATTCTTGGGACTATGGGGAAGCCAGTGGAGAGCCTGACAGAGGTGCTGTGGACACTGTGCATTAATTTTGGTAAATGCGTCTAGCGGATGCATTTTTAATATGGATTGGAGTGGAGGGAGACTGGTGATAGGAAGGCCATAGAGGAGAGAGTTGCAGTAGTTAAGGCGAGATATGATGAGAGTGAATTAGAATTTTTGTTGTGTCTTGTGTAAGGTAGTGACGTATTTTGGATCTGTTTTTTAGGTGAACGTGACAAGATTTTGAGTGATTGAATGTGAGGAATGAAAGAGAGGGCAGGGTTCAATCGAACCCAGAGACCGCAGGCCTGGGAGGTGGGAAAGATGATTGCATTATCAACTGTGAGGGATAAGTGTAGGGTGGAAGCTGGGGAAGAGGGTGGAAAGACAAGGAGTTTTAGACATGTTGAGTTTAAGTTGACGGGTGGACATCCATGAGGATATGCTATAGAGGCAATGGGCAACATGAGCTAGCAGAGAGGGTGATATTTCAGGTGCAGAGAGGTAAATTTGAGTGTCATCCGCATATAGATGATACTGAAATCAAATTTTTTTTTCTTGACTATATATTTCTTGTGGGGAATTAAACAAAACGGAAATTCAAAAGTTGAAAATCGGTTTGCTCTTTTGAGGTAGGGCCAACTTTGTGTCCTAGCTCTCCTTGGAGTAATTCAAGGATTTCTCTTTCTTTACAAAAAACAGCTTTAATTCAGGTTCAACTGTGGAGCAAAGTACAGTATTTCACACAATTGACGTATTTGTGAATCCTTAACTGAGTGCAGCTTACATGAAAATGTCACTATTTATCTCTGACAAAATTATTCCTTGCCACTAGATATATAACGTCGTTAATGCATAAAAAAAAATGTTATTTAAAGGACCGCAAATGTCGCCATGTGATAAAACATGTGGAAAAAGTATTTTCCTTTTTTTAAATCGACGCTGAATGAGCGCAGTTATGATCAATAATAGACTGTTTCAGTGTGTTGCCTGTACTTGAATGAGTAATGAACTCTGTACCATGCGGGGTCTAATGAATATTAATTAGAATCAGGTGTAGAGGTTTACAATGAGGCACTGGCTAAGTGACTTTTAACTACTTGATTATATTCTAGCAGCTAGTGTAGTAACGGAGCAATGACACCATAGGTAAGTCTGGTGGTGAAGTTCCTTGGTTCAAAGTAGTGTGTGTTGGTGTAGTGGCAAGTTTCTCTTTTTTTTTGTTTAGTTTTTTTGTTTCATAGATTGCTTTTATTGGTTCTAATCCAGTGCCTATTATTTGTTTCTAATTCGACTAATATATTGATTAACACACCAATGATTGAATTGGGGGATATATATATCTCTCATAACACAAAAGTAGAAGGCAAGGGAATTGAACCTTTGACTTGAATGGAAAAAAAACCCTCAAAAGCAGAGGGTTTTGCTGTAGTGGCAAGTGTATTTAAAAGTGTATGTAAACCTATAAAAGAATGTGTAATCTTTATAGACTCCATCTTTATTATTTACGCAGTCGTGAGGGAGGGCTTCAAGGGCAAAACTAAAACGACAATGTCAGTGCTCCTCAACTCCAGTCCTCAGGGCACACCAACAGTTCACATTTTAGGTATATCCCTGCTTCAACACAGGTGAGCTAATCAGAGGCCCAGCAGGGGGTTAAACATAATTACTGATCAGCTCTCACCTAGCTCAAGCAGGGATATACCTAAAATGTGAACTGTTAGTGTGCCCTGAGGACTGGAGTTGGGGAACACTAATCCAGATAATGCAGAGTACAAAATAACTTTTGTAGTCCTTTGACTCATTAAATATGCCTTTCTTAATTCTAGTGACTTCTCTTCAGTCTATGAATATGACATTACAACATCAACTAAATGAATCTCAGAGGAGTATAGAATCTCTGCAGAGCAAAAATGAAGAGCTGCTGAACATCATGGAAGTTCAAAAGGAAGAAAATCTCAAGTTTGCTCGTGTCATCCAGGAGAAAGAGCTAGAGCTGATGCAGATTCGGCAGCAGAATGAGATAGCAGCTACTAAAGTGAAGATAGGCAAGTGTCCTCTAGGGAATCTGATTGAAATATGGAATAAAGTTCTTGCCCTTATGCCCCTGTGTTTAACATACATTTTCCATGGGACCTTTAAATGTTCAATTTTGTACTACACAATCCACATTCTGTAAGCATAAAGGATTGTACATTATAATTCAAATTTTTAATCAGAGGGGGAAAAAAAACAAGTGTTTAGGTTCATTTGTATACAAATTAAGTTTGTATTTTATGGTAAACAGATGGTGTTTGTTACTTGCCTTATGAAGCTGTTCATCTTTTATTTCAGATGTAGATGATGCTTTTGGTAAAATGAAGAGTGTTCAGTTTAAGTTGGAAGCATCAGAAAAGGAGAACCAGATTTTAGGGATAACTCTGCGGCAGCGAGATGCAGAAGTGAGCAGACTGAGGGATCTCACAAGGTAACAGAACCACATTTTGTGGATTTTACCAAATAAAACCTCCTATCTCCACTCTGGTCCTCACAATTGACCAGCAGGATTTTAAAGGGATATAATATACCTGTATCTCTATTAATGTACCTTATTTTATTAAGAACTGCTCCGTTTTTACGGTTTAAAATCAAACTGTCTTTATGAGCTGCAGAGGGCAGACCCATACAAGGAACTCAGACTCTGTTGTACTTGTTTTGCAGTGTATCATACTAACCAATCAGTGACTACCTTACTACTAACCTAACTCTTTCCCCCTCCCCTGTCTCTCTTTCCCCCCTCCCCCTCTGTGTCTCTTTCCCCCCTCCCCCTCTGTGTCTCTTTCCCCCCTCCCCCTCTGTGTCTCTTTCCCCCCTCTCCCTCTGTGTCTCTTTCCCCCCTCCCCCTCTGTGTCTCTTTCCCCCCTCCCCCTCTGTGTCTCTTTCCCCCCTCCCCCTCTGTGTCTCTTTACCCCTCCCCCTCTGTGTCTCTTTACCCCTCCCCCTCTGTGTCTCTTTACCCCTCCCCCTCTGTGTCTCTTTACCCCTCCCCCTCTGTGTCTCTTTACCCCTCCCCCTCTGTGCCTCTTCCCCCCTCCCCCTCTGTGCCTCTTCCCCCCTCCCCCTCTGTGCCTCTCCCCCCCCCTCCCCCTCTGTGCCTCTTCCCCCCCCCTCCCCCTCTGTGCCTCTTCCCCCCCCCCCTCCCCCTCTGTGCCTCTTCCCCCCCCCTCCCCCTCTGTGTCTCTTGCCCCCCCTGCGTCTTTCCCCCCACCTTCCCCCCTCTCTCCCCCTTCCCACCTCTCTCCCCCTTCCCACCTCTCTCCCCCTTCCCACCTCCCCCCCCTGCGTCTTTACCCCCCTCCTCCCCCCTTCTCCCCCCCCCTTCTCCCCCCCCCCCTCTCCCCCCCCTTCTCCCCCCCCCCTCTCCCCCCCCTTCTCCCCCCCCTGCGTCTTTACCCCCCCCCCTCCTGCGTCTTTACCCCCTCTACATAAGACTACACCATTTTTTACCCCCAAATATCTGTATTTAAGCAATGAGTGCCCATATTAACATAATTTTCTATTAACAGAACTCTACAGGCCAGTATGGCAAAGCTTCTCACTGACCTAAGCAAAGATAATGGCAAAAGTAAATCTGGAAACAGCCTGACTAAGTCCATGCTGGATAGCTATGAAAAGCAGCTCCAGAGTGACCAGTGCCCAGCAAGTTCAACCATTATGAGTTATCTGAAAAAGCTGGAGACAGACCAAGTGTTTCCTCACACTGATACTATATTTATTGATAAACCTGTTCCTTCCAAAACCTGTGGTAACATTTTAACTCCAGACATCAATGAGGACTTTGCTGTCAATAAAGGTATTGACATCTCCAACCAAAATAAATACAGCCATTTGGAGAACCCTCAAAGGCCTTCTTACATTCCTGAAAAGCACAGAACTGTTGCAGAGAGTGAGTCTGGAACTTTAACAGGTGAGGAATTCAAACCTGATGAAACTACTTACCTGCCATTAGCAAGCAGCCCATACAGAGGTCAATTTGTCACAATGGGGAGGCAGAATTGTACCCCTCCTAAAGCAGTTATGGCTTCCAGAGTATATGAAACCAGCTCGCCTCATGCAAAACTTGGTGAATTTAGAGCATCAAAAGATTCAAAATTTGATTTGGATCAAGAATTTGGCTTTAAACCAATTTTATCAAATGTTCCTATGTCTCCAGACCGAAGCAGCAAGCGATCTGAGAGAATTTCAAACATAGAACATTGTCCTCAGAGGATCTTTTCAGCAGATGCTGCTTCAGATGGGCGTCCTCCTCTATTACAACAGATGAAAAATCTGCAGCTCAGAGATCCCAATGACTATTCCACAGTGGACTTTATGTGTGGGAAGTCAGACTGGAGCATGACATCCTTCTCCACCTTTACTACACACGATGAGCAGGACTTCAGGAATGGCCTTGCAGCACTAGATGCCAATATCGCTAAATTGCAAAGGACATTACAGACTGCAGTCACCAGGAAGTGACACTTTTTTTAAGCTCAGTATTCAAACTGTTTGTTCATTTTTTTAAGTAACTTATAAATTGTTTGTTAAATTATTTTTATAATTAAATTTTTATAATAAAATACATTCTTTAGTGGGATTTCCAAAGGATAAGAACTTTTATTATTAGTTCATTTTGTATGAGTTATTTAGAAAAACACTGAGCAAAAACATCAGAACCAGGTTTCTACCTTAAGTCCATCATTATTGTGAAAAGCAAATAGAACCTCCAGTAGTTATCCTGATTCTAATGGCTTAGGAAGTTTACTTTCCATTTTTCTGCACATAAAATAGATAGGTTAAAAATATATAGGACTATCCCACATCAAACATGAATAATTCTGGATTTACTGTTGAAGACTATCCAGATTACACTACAGTAATTTTTTGCTTCATAATCTACAATCAGGTGCCATCAAATCATAACCTCTTCTATATCTGTAAATGTAACTAGGTAGTAAATTGGGGGGTGGTAACAGGACATATCTTTGAGCCATTAGCTCTTGGATTTTACCATATGTTATGATTATACATCACACATAATTTTGCCTTTTTAAAACCTAAAAGGTATATACAAGTTAGGTAGGTTATGAATGCATCCTGTAGAACTGCAAAAAAAAAAATGTGCTGGGGGTGATGTAGACACTACCAGCAATGCACTGCCCATCTAGAGTACTTCTTTAAAAGAAAATGTACCCGATTTTATAAAAGCTGCTAATTGTCGAAAGGAAAGTGTCTGAAATTATGTGACTTCCCACAGTAGGGAAGACTATGAGTGCTAACTGAGCATGCCTGTACAATCCCCAGGCCAAAATGATACAATGTATTACTTATGCTAATATTCCCTAGGAATTTCAGGGGGTGTCAACATCGTTAGAAAACAGTTCGCAAATGCAAGAAATTCAGCAAACGTCAGGCTAACGGTTTAACTGTTTACTTTGGAATTTTTTCAGACACTATAAATTCTCCTCTCAGATGCATTAATAACCCAGCTCACTCGCATATGCTGAAGTATTTTTGTAAATATAAAAGTAGATAACATTGAATGTATTTGTATTAAATATGCAGCTCACACACTGACATTTAATTTACATTTTAGATAATATGCTACCACAACTTCAAGGGAAAAGGTTTATTATATATATATATATATATATATATATATATATAATTATTTTTTTAAAGCTCTTTAATCATATTTAAAATTCCTTTTAAATTTGCTCTTTGCCATTACAAAGGTGCTTTGGTGTTCTGGAATTTGTTTTTATAGACTCAGAAGAAAAATATATGTATAAATATCTTATACCTGTGTGTGACTTGTAATATCAGTCTGCACAGTTGCAGATGCATTACTCATTTATGGATTACTTTGCAGTAGTGCCCCACCACTAGCTACTCCTAGGAATTTAACAAATGAGCTGCATAGGAATGTCAATCTACTGTGCATTCCAACTGTGATTTGATAGATGCTGCACTCCCACATCAGGCCCATCTGTGTGCATGGTTTGGATATTTCTCAATTTTATTCTTCTGTTTATAAACTACAATTGGAGAGTGACAGAGCTTTTCATAAGGAGGGATGTGTTGGAAATGCTAAACATTAACACATTCTTAACCTATCCTCTAAGAAGCATTCCTATAAGATAAATATATGTAACATATTCCATTGCCTTATCTCCACTTGTGTGTTAAAAAAAGAACAACTAATTTGATGGATAAACTTAAATTTGCTTTTCAACATTTCATGAGCTAGTACAGTGCTGAAATGAAAACTTTTGCAGAGGGGGATAAAAGTGCAAAATTTCCAGAAATCTTATGAATACATGATACCATAAAATCTGTGTGTGTGTGTGTATATATAAATTTTATACAGTGTATAAAAATCTGCATCAAGGGAGGATGGAGGTCAGGATTTGTTAGATAATTGGATCAGATTGAAATAGATACAAATCCCATTTAACCTCACATGCCAGAAGCAGTTTGCTTGTATCAACAGATGCATGCACTTCTCTCCAGCAATGCTAATACCCATCTCCCATACTCTTCACCATCGTGAATGTTTCCAAACAGAAAAATTATGTTCTTAGATGCAAAGTTTTCAAACATTTTCATTGCATGGTGGTCCTTAAAGCATTGATGCAAGTTGCCACATTTCAAGGACTATCAAGTTACAGCTGTAGCAAAAGAAGGCTAGAAGCCACCTTGAAAACGTGAATCTTTCCTACTAGTATCTGTACCAATGTTTTCATAAATCTAACCAAAAAGTGATTTCTAGATTGTTACAGCTGTGACTTTTCATATTAATGTGATGCAAGCCGTCAAAGATATTAAGAGTATAATGAGGCAGGAAAAAATTTGTCCTTTTTAATTAGCAGAAAGAGGTGAATGCTCAGTTGGGCCCTGGAAGCATTTCTGTATTTTCTACCAACAGAAACAATTAGCTGGCAGAGGCCAGCATACCGGGGTTCAAGAAATATTAATTATGGTGTGTGTAAAATATATATATATATATATATATATATATATATATATATATACACACATATATACACATATATATATATACATATATATATACACACACATACACCTCTGAACTAATTATGTTGCTTTGCAAAGGAGGATGTATCCTTGTAAAAAAAAAAAAAAAATTCATAGAGACATTTGAGTTTCATGGGTTAATACATTTCTGCACTCCTTCAGTAAAGCCCAGCCTTTATATATGCAGCACATTTCATATATATTTGTTTTTATTTGTAATATCTAACAATACCTCTGTATGCGGACATCCTTAGGCATTTCTACACAAGCCCCTGATCCCCATCCAATCAGCATTAGGGGGGCAATTTTAACTAGTTAGACACCTTCTTTGTCTCACAGCCAAAAGGTGAGTCCAGAAGTCACCGCTGGGATGTGCTACCTGCTGCAGTGTCTGCTCGGTCTGTGCTGCCCATGCCCTTCAAAGACACTACAGATCCCAGGCTGCTCTGCAGCATAAACAGGAACCCCAGAGATTAATTCAAATGTATCAACTGCCTGAGCCTCTTCCTGATTGGCCAAAATTAATTATTTTTTGCTAATTTAGCCTGGGTTTTAATTGGGGGGGGGGGGGGGGGTAATGCTAATTTTCAACTGTCAGAAATTAGAAGACATTTTATTAATTTCAAGGTATGTTTTTAAATGTTTATTTTGGGGGGATTTCCATGCTAATTCGCTATCTGATTACATTAATTATCCAGGATATTTAGATGTTCCTTTACCTTATGAAAAACAGTTGCAGTTTCCCAATTCTTTTGATATAAAACTGTCTGTATTGAAAGTCCCCTCTCACATTAAGGAGATAAATGATAGATACCCCACCGTTTTAAATATAGAACTAAGGAGCGCCCATTTAAAGTCTCTTCGTTAAAATCTCACAATCACCCTACTGCAAATGATGTGATGGGAAGATTTTCAAAGAGATCTGTACAGGTAATAAGAGGTAGACTTTTGCAAACAAACTCTTACAAGCACATTTTGATTTACAGTTTAATAGATCTTTTAATTCTTGGTTAAAGAAATAGTTTTGCAAGAAACAAAAAAAAAGGAAATATTACTATGCTGCATTAAACAAGTTGGGATAAATATTTTATTTCACCAAAAAATGACCACAGTAAACCACCAAACGGCACGTAGCGCTGCTCACACCCCTGCCATGGGAGAGAGAGGAACAAGCTCTGAACTCAAATATTTACAAGATACATAAATAACATTAATGGTCTAGTTTTCTTCCATTCCTGGTTTGTTACACAGCAACATAGTTCTCTTTAAGCATCTTCACCAGTAAACAGGAGAACATAATTCCAAATATCTGTAAAAAAATAAAAAATGCTTACACAGTACAACTTAAACCCAATGTTCATATAAATGTAGAGTCTCAGTGACTGACATACTCATGATTAACCTAAAGATGTAATATTTAACCCTACTTGTTTAATGGATCACCGGCCATCTCAAACTGTTACTAAATGTTCAGTCACTGATTCGCTATTACTATAAGCACACACTATGCATGAGTTACAGGGGGTAGACTTTTGCAGCAACTGTTTGGCAGATGGTTCTCTTTTTTCTGTCTGGAAGGTTTTTATTAAGTACAAAACAGCTTTTATGCACCAAGCAGTCCCATTGATTGAAATCTAGATTTTTAACTCCAGATAAAAGGTCTTTCACCAGCATACATGCAAGAATGTCTTGTTTGTCTTCCAGTCTGTTTTTTCTTACCCTTAGTACCACATTGTATGCTGGTCCTTTACAGATAAGATAAAGAAAGTATCGATCAGCTCTGTTGTTATTGTAAATAAACCTAGTTTAAATCCCTGAGTAAAGTCAGCTATGACACCATACTGCCCTCTATGCAGGGATGTTTACAAAGTGGTACTGTATTGGTCCGAATATAAGCCGCACCCTTAAAGTTCAAGGAAAAAAAAAAAAAAAAAAACGGCAGTAATTTTGCATTCGAGAATAGAAGTTGCACACGTTACAAGCAAAGTCTGCAAATCGGCAATGATTTTTTGACGGTCGCAAATGTAAAAAATAAATAAAAATCGGAAAAAAGGTGCAGCTTATAGTCGGACCAATACGGTATGTCAGGTGCAGTTAATCACAGGCTGCTCAGCTAACCTATTGAGCTCTACATAGACCGATCTCTTATTTTTGGGGTAAGCAGGCTTTCAGAAGTGGGGTCCAGAGACTTCAGCTACTTAAATCACATTTAATGTATGTATGTATGCATTTTATTTTATCTGCCTTTCAAACATGTTTAGGGAGTCTAGTTAATAGTGTGCCGCTTATAATCCCTTCAAGAGCTACTTGTTGCAATTAGTTTGGGAGCATATGTCTATGTACTGTAAAGGATTCCTGAATAGAATAACTCTGCTGGTGTAGTCTGACCAAATCTAAATACAGTGCACAGTAATTTTCCTATGCAGATTTTGGCTTTAAAAAAGAAAGCCAAAGTATGTAGAAGTTGGATTATGTGGGAGAGGTGACTCTGATCTTTTAACACCCATATTTTAGAGATTCTATGTGCACTGGTGCATAGACCCTGAATGTACAGCCCATAGAGGGGCCCCTTCCATGCTGCTGCACCATCCACAATTTTTTTTTTTTTTTAAATGCAATGCTCTTCTAAATCCCTATATACACGAGTATGTTTTACATTCTTGCCCCCATAGTAGAGAAGAAAAAAAAAAAAACCACAGGAAGGGATCCTACAGAATTATTAATGTTTCAATACCAGATAAACTTTACCTGTGCAATCCCCATTCCAACACCCACGGCACCAATCACCCCAATGTGGTCACCAATCCACTTTCTCAGTTTTTCAACACAGCCCTGCAAAACAGTAAAGAGTGTACATTATATCTATATCCAACGTGCTTTACAAAACAGAAACCATACAATTAATCAAATTACAGATGTTTGTGTAAACTGAAATATTGGGTGTAAAGGACAGAATGTGACCGAATGGATATAATGTGTGGGTGGCAAAAATTACTGCGAGGATATCTGATAGCTAATTTGGGATACATCGACTAATGCTATCACATATATAGTTGTGAGCAATACGGGTTGTTGCTAATGTTTGCGGGCTCGCATAGCGAGCCTGCGGCCCTCCTGAAGAGAGGGCCACAGTTGCTGGCAAGGTGCGCCAGTGGCGCTCACTTCGCTGGTGGAGATGAGCGCTATAGGCACTCATCCCTACCACCCATGTAACTAAATATCAATTACACAATGAGAGACCCGTAGCAGTTTGAAGAAAAAAAAAAAAACGTGTAGAAAAATTACGGCCCGTAACACTTGCAAAAAGGAAAGTGGCACGTAAAAAAATAAAGATTCCAATCCGTGGCCCTTAGAAAAAAAATAAAATAAACACCCCACAAAACATTACCAAAAATCGCCCAAGCGAGAGAAAAAAAAAAAAATGGCGAACGAAAAAAAAACGAGGCTACACGATACCCAAGCACGCAAAACACAGCCAAGCACATAAGACTTTTACACAGGCACCTACGAGGTATAGAATACACTATTAGGGACAACAGAAAATGCTCCACACCCGAGTAACACATAAACAATCGCGGCCATTTTACAACACCAAAATTACAAAATGCCCAATTACACACTTAAACGGTTTCCCCCTCGCACACGCAGCCTATTTACACGGCATACATTGCTGACACTTACACCTCAGCTCACCAAGAGTGCAAATGTACATTGTATGCTGCAGGAACATCAAAACAGATTGTTTGCCTATTTGTGATATATCCAGCAATCCATATCCTGTAGAGCTAAGTATATTAAAAGTATTATTTCATTGATTTATTAGCATTATAAAACAAATTATATCTATACAGAGATAGAGCTATCACATATATAGTTGTGAGCGTACGAGTTGTTGCTAACGCTGCGGGCTCGCTACGCGAGCTGCGGCCCTCGCATAGCGAGGGCCGCGGCTCGCACAGCGAGCCGAGGCCCTCGCGAAGCGAGGGCACTGCCCGAGGGCCTCAGTTGCTGGCATGGAGCGCCGTAGGCGCTCCATGCCAGCACCTGAGGACCTCGCAAAGCGAGGGCCGCAGTTGCTGGCATGGAGCGCCGCAGGCGCTCCTTGCCAGCAACTGCGACCCTCGCAAACTTCACGTCGCAACCCAAACAGTACGACACACACATTACGACACTCGCAAACAACATACGACACACGTTCACACACATTACGGACTCGCAACACTCGGACGCAACTCGCGAACATTACAAAATGTAAAACACAATACATACACACACCACATACATAAAAAACTTACCTACACCAAGAGGGAGCACCCAGCACCTCAAAAATACAACTTACACCTCGATTTTACTTCAAATAAAACAGTTTATAGACTAAAAAAAAAACGAAGCGAGAGAAAAAATGGCCGCCGAACAAAACGAAAACGAGGCTACAGCACTCTAAACTCGCAAAACACCACAAGAAACTCGCAAAACACCACAAAACACCTACGGATATTCCGATACAAACGTATAACACACATTACTCGCCATTTGACGCCAATGCGGAAGTACACGACAACGGTTTGGGCTCGCGCACGCACAGTGTTACACTGCACACATTCAGCACGCTTACACAGCAGATCCACACCACTAATGCTGCAGCAACATCAAAACACATTCACAGCTCTTCCACACAATGCTTTAAAATAGGTAAAGTATATTCATTTATTAATGTATTATATATTTCATTATTACACACTAAACAGCATTAGTTACCTTACAATTTCATTGCCGTCATTTTTTGACGGGCAATTCGCTAGTATAATATAGTTGTCAAACTGTGAGACGTCACGCTTTGCGAGGTCCGTACGACTTAGGCAATGAGCGCTGCAGCACTTAGCTGTTAAAAATATGAGAGCTTAGCGGCTAAACAAAAAACCCGAAACACACCCCAGAAACATCAGACAGCATGGGGCAACAGCCAGGACGTCTGAGTGAGGTGGAACGCAAATTTAACTCCATTTAGATGAAAAATCGCCTAAGAGGAAAAAAATTTAAAACAAGGCTACATGACCCGGGACTGCAAAGAACACTGCAAACCGCGTAGCACATCACACTACGGCCTACAAAATACACTATTACAAAAGCCGGAAAATGCCTTAAGAGACGCGTACCACATTAACAACATTACAACTATACAATGCCGCTTTACACAATAAGCCAGCGGCTTTACCTCGCGCACGCAACCTATCTAGAATGCACAGTTCAAACAGTCATTACACTTTATAAGCAGGGCACTAACACAATGTATATTCTATGCAGACGCAAAATACAAACAGATTGTTAGCTCTTCAGCCTATTGCTCGCTGCATATATCAGTTACAAATAAACTATCTTTATTTATTGAATAATTAATTAATTCTTAATATATATATATATCACATATTATAATTGTCTAACTGCGATTCGTCGTCACGCTTCAGACGAATCGCAGTTTGACAATTATAAACTGCTGCTCATTGCGCAGAGCGCGGCACGAGCCGCGCATGCGCAGAGCGCGGCGCTTCGAGAGCAGATGAAAGAGTGGGGAAGAGTGGGGGGTAGAGGCACAGAGGGAGAGTGGGGGGTAGAGGCACAGAGGGAGAGTGGGGGGTAGAGGCACAGAGGGAGAGTGGGGGGTAGAGGCACAGAGGGAGAGTGGGGGGTAGAGGCACAGAGGGAGAGTGGGGAAAAGACACACGGGAGGGAGAACAGGGGGAAGATACACACGGGAGGGAGAACAGGGGGAAGATACACATGGGAGGGAAACAGACACAGGGGGAAGGGGGAAAGAGGCACAGAGGGAGAGTGGGGAAGAGGCACAGAGGGAGAGTGGGGAAGAGGCACAGAGGGAGAGTGGGGAAGAGGCACAGAGGGAGAGTGGGGAAGAGGCACAGAGGGATAGGTGGGAAAGAGACACAGGGGGAGGTAGATGAGGGGGAAAAAAAAGACACACGGGAGGGAGAACAGGGGGAAGATGCACATGGGAGGAAAATGGGGGGGGGGGAGAGGGGAACAGACACAGGGGGAAGGGGGAAAGAGACACAGGCCAGGGGGGAAGAGGCACAGAGGGAGAGGGGGGAAGAGGGAACAGAGGAAGGGGTGAAGAGACACAGTGGCGAGACACACAGAGAGAGGCGGGGGAAGAGGCACAGAGGGAGAGGGTGGAAGACACAGAGTGGGGAGAGACACAGAGGGTGAGGGGGAAGAGACAGGGAGGAAGAGGCACAGAAAGAGTAGGGGGAAGAGACACAGGGGAGAGAGTGCAGGGGGGGAAGATACACAAGGGAGGGAAATGGAGACACGAGGAAGGTCGTAACAGACACAGGGGGAGGGAACAGACACAGGGGAGGGTTGGGGGAGACACAGGGGGGGGGGGGAAGAGACACAGGGGAGGGGTTTAGAGACACGGGAGGGAGAGGGAGGTAAAAACACAGGGGGGCAGGAGATACAAAGGAGGGAGAGGAGGGGGGAAATAAGACACGAGGGAGGAAGTAGACAGAGGGAGAGACTTGCAATGAGCACCAAAGGCGCTCATCACAAGGCCAGTAAAGTAGAGGGGGAGAGGCTTACATTGTGTGGCAAACAGCATTGCCAGGCTTTAGTTTTTATTGACGTCATTTTTGACGGGCAAGTCGCTAGTATATATATATATATATATATATATATATATATATATATATATATATATATATATATATATATATATATATATATATATTCTCAGAGGACCAAAAAGTAAACAACAGGAGAGGCTCAAATTTTATTTGCACCGTAATTTGACGTGCAAGTCGCAAAAGGCGCCCAGCGTCGGGCTCACAATCAGAGCACAGGGCGCTCAGAAACCCCCCAAAAAAGTAAAGTAAAGCAGAGGATCGCAATGAACACCAAAGGCGTTCAGCATGGAGCTCACAATGAGCACTCTGTGCTCAGAGGAGAAAAAGTACGCGAGGGGAGAGCCTCGCAATGAGCGCCAACGGTGCTCACACCACCAAAAATTACACGAGCGGAGAAGCTCGCAATGAGCGCCAGAGGCGATCAGTGCGGGGCTTACAATGAGTGCAGAGGGTGCTCAAAAAGGAGCAAAAAGTACACCAAGGGAGAGGTTCACAATATGCACCAAAGGTGCTCAGCGCGGTGCTTGCAATGAGCGCTAAAGGTGCTCAGACGACCAAAAATCTTACATTGTGTGCCAAACAGCATTCCCAGCCTTACAATTTTATTGACCGTAATTTTTTCTTGAGCAATTCGCTAGTTATATATAAAGAGAAAAAATGGCACAAGTAACAAAAAATAAAAAAGATAATCAATTTCCTTGCAAGTCCGCACTAGCAGGCAAGCATTCTGTGTAACTGTATCAGCCAACTCTTTATGGTATGCTAGGCAAAGGTGACCACTATCCCTCACAGTTATTATGAAATATCCAACACACATAAAAATTATATCAAATGAGGTATTAAGGAATGTTTAGTAGAGATGTCGCGAACAGTTCGCCCGCGGACTATTCGCAGCGATTTTGGCATGTTCGGATCGGACGGCGAACACATGAGCTTTTGGGTTTGCCCCCTATTCTTTATCATTGAGGAAACTTTGACCCTGCACCTCACAGTCAGCAGACACATTCCAGCCAATCAGCAGCATAAACCCCCCTTCCATCTGAAGGACAGCATACATTTTAGAATCATTCTGAAGCTGCATTCGTTGTGAGAGGACAAATAGTGTAGCTGCTGGAGATTTAATAGGGAAATAGATAGCCAGGCTGTGTATTTAGCTTCCACTACAGTTAATCTAATGTCAGTTGCCTGCCTGTGTCAGGCTCACAGCTTATATTGTGCTCAGTGACATAAAACAACACTTTTTTTACTGTTATAGATTGAATAGCAATTGCCTGCCTACAGGTGTGTGTGTGTGTGAGGCCTACAGCACCTACTCTGCCAACGCACATTGACACTCATATCTGGTGGCACCTTAGATTGCACGCGCAGTGCCCCAAATTTGAAGTAGGAGGTCCGACCAAGCATCTTTTTCCATCTCCCTGTTCCAAAAATCAATGCCATATACACGTCCCCTAATAGTGGACGTAACAGGGATTAAACCAATAGGAATAGTACTACTTAACAGTACACACCTTATAATAATGCAGAGAGAGGAGTCTGAGGAGGAAGGTGGCTTTGAGGAGGTGGAAGACCAAACACAGCAGGCATCCCAGGGGGCTTGTTGTCACTTTTCGGGGACCCTTGGTGGCTGGGTGTAGGAAGAGACCTTCAATGACATCAGTGAGGACAAGGAACGGGACATGGCTAGCTTGGTATCCAACCTTGTGCAAATGGGGAGATGCGGTTGTGCAAATGGACGGTTTGTGGTTGTTTGCGGTGCATTAAACGGGGAGATTGGTCTGTTACTGTGAAGCGGGTGTCACCCTTACACTACCTGATCGATACAACATCATACCTGATGTTTTAAAGCATGTTATTCCAAACAATTTAGGAATGTTAGGTGATTTATGCCCTTTATGGCTTAAAACCAGACTCTGCATTAACTATGTAATTTTCCGTGGGAGTTTTGCCATTTATCACCCTCCGGCATGCCACAGTCCAGGTGTTCGTCCCCTTGAAACAACTTTCCTATCACTATTGTGGCCAGAAAGAGTCCCTGTGGGTTTTGAAATTCGCCTGCCCATTGAAGTCTATGGCGGTTCGCCCGTTCGCGAACATTTGATTGAAGTTCGCGTCCGATGTTCGCAAGCCAAAAATTTGATGTTCGCAACATTACTAATGTTTAGTTATATTCAGAACAGCAGATCCAACAGAATGGGCAAGCTGGCAACTCAGAAGCTCACCAAGTCTCACGGTAGCAGTCGGAAAGATAAACACACTAGGATGAGCCAATTAGTGATATTTGAGCGCTTACCTCTTGATAGATATTCTCTGGGTGCTCAAATGGACGGTCCCCACAATCTTTCATAATGTTCCTGCAGCAGCTTGTGGGCACGGAGGACATGGATATCCCATAAGTGCTGTTGAACCAGTCTGTATAATTCTGTGCTCCACAACAATGGAACTGAATGAAATGAAGGACAGTGAGAGACTGCGACCCAACATCAATATCCGCTTATATTTATACAGAATCAAATAAAGGCCATTCAAAGAATTTGAGGATCAAGCAAGCAATCCATTTAAAGTAAAAGTTTACATTAATACACAATCAGCTTTTGTAGTTTGGAAATTCTACATACACTTTTTTTTGTTTTTAAACTAGTCCCCTATTAGAAATCACTTACATCTGAATTGGTCTGCAGTGTCAACAGTTCACAGAAAAAAAAAAAAAAAAAGATCTAAATTATAGTTCTATGTACACCACTGGTCACCTGCCACAGTTGTGCCACCATCACTCATCCCTTTCTGTCACTTCAGGAAGCAATATCTATAGTTTGAAATCCCATCATGCTTGGTACCTCCATTGGCCAAAGTGACCATAGTAAATTGTATTTAATAGGTTATCAAATATTGTATCCATTAATTGTAAATAAGTCATTCCTTAGACAAACCTGTCAACACTTATGGAGTGTGGCCACAGCCTAATGCAGGGTGAAAGAAAAACAAATATATATCTCTCTAGCTTCCAAAATACAGTCTTAAAAATGCAAGTATTCTTAAAGGGCATATTTTAGTTTATGATGGGAGTTTTGACTGGGAAGAGGGAGAGGGAAAAAAAAAAATGACAAAACCTGATGTTATTGGCGGTTTGACTTCACGAGTCACAAAACATGGTCATTGGTCACTCTTATTATATTGGTACAAGTTACAAATATTTTGTCGCTGATCAAAGTGCTTCGCATCAACTGAAATATTGTGTCACTTTGAGAGCTAACTCAATGAAGAGAATCAAAACTCAAGAGTAAAACATGCTCTGGTTAGGTTAACCATGGAAATGTCTTAATATGAAGAAAAAAAAAAAAAAAAAAGTTAAATAAATATATTTAAAAAAAAACAAATGAATCTGTATGTACACCCCCTTTGTATGAACTTTGAATCTCCGTGTATTAAAAACACAAATACCACACTTTTTCCTTAGGCTACAAAGCAACAGTTGCAGTATCCATGTCCTGTATCTGTCCCAGCCCACATCTGGTCACAGATCTGAGCTCATCATCAATTTGTACAGTAGGAAGAACATGAAATAAAACGCTCCAGAGATGAAGCAGAGTGCAGGAAATGTAATAGAGCTCAAGGACAATGTTTTATGGGACATTTAGTAGCACTGTAAATGGCCTAGGTCATGTGTATTATGTCAAGTCAAGCAACCAAGCATCTGGCAACAAAAGAACCATCTCAGTTTATTGTTTGTCACAGTCTGCCCCTCATAGCATGGCCCCGAAGCAAAACCAAAATTAGCATTAATATTACAGACAACCTCATAGCAGGTCAAGCAGATGTGAAGAGTTCCAGTCATTTCCTTTAGAATTCCCAGATTTGGGAAGGCTATGTGCGTTAAAAGACATGACTGGAGAACATAACTATATAATTTCCTGCTTTATTCTCCCAGTGGTGTCAGAAGTGTGGGCTCCTTTATTGTAGGTCACCATTTACCCTAAACACAACTGTACAATATCCATGTCCTTCGCTTACAGTTCATTAAAACATGTTTCAAGGTCAGTAGATTTTTTTTTTTTTTCCAATTAGAATCTAAAATAAAATTAAAAAACTTTTGTGAGAAATTTTACAACAGAAATTACTTCCTTCTTTTAAAACTTTTTAAAATGTATTTTTATTTATTGATAATAAAAATACCTCTTGATTTGTACCCATTTCTTTAAGGCACAACTAAAGTGTCATATTTATATGTATTTTTGAACAACATTTAAGAATGTGCAAATTGTTGTTACAAAATCGTAACTTAAATACAGTCTAATTTTTACTATTCAAGTATGGTTTACCAATGTCTTTGTTTTTAATAGGTTTACACACTTTGGAGGAGTGAGAGGAAATGTGGAGTCAGATAAGATCTTTGTGGAAACGCTGCATTATGTAGGACACTTGACAATAGGATCAATAGAAGTGTAGGCCCGTCTGGGATAACCCTCACCTCAAGCTAAAGGAATAATCGAAGAGGGATTCCCCCATGACACAAGTAGAGTCAGGGAAATATATTTTCTCTAAAAATGCTTATGTTGCCAATTAGTTACATACATCACAGACATATGACGTTTTTATCAAACAGTGGTCCTTTTAACTTGCCCTTTGAAATAAAAATAAAAAAATCCATAGGAACAACATTTATAAATCCCCCTGGACATTAGTGATTACTAATACATCACTTACATTTTGCAATAATGGATTTGGATCCCAGTTCTCCCCCGGGGGTCTCACCTGCTGTTGCATGTGGTCCAGTCCTTTGGCGATTTGTGGGTTGATTCCATACTGGTCTAGAAGCTTGAGGAAGTTCCAAGACATATTATTGTGCAGCTGTGGGAGGAACAAACATGATTAGTAGCAGAGTTTATATAGGGAGGTAAGCAGTGGAAAAGTGACATTAATCACACTACAGAAGAGCTTGAGTACCAAGGGACGCAGCCACCAACACACTAACAAATAGTGTATCTATACACAGAGCCAAGTTCTGCTATGCTTAGTGTGTAATCCAGACATCTTATGAAGGAAATACTTGTATCCCTAATACCTTCAGACCAGCTGTTTCTACACATCTGGCCCCCCTGTAGGAGCCTTCATTTAAATGAAAACATGTTTGAGATCTTTTGATATGTTAGGGATAGAGGCCTCCATGTTTCACCTTACAGTCGGGGGGGATTAAAGTAGCACAAGTACATTTATGCTCTTACATGTTACAGCTTGAAAATAAACTAAATAGGATATCCCAAGCAGGCAGGTTATGGCCCAGGAAATGTAATGTAAATCAATACTCTTCTTGTACTTCATGCAAAAATATTATATATATATATATATATATATATATATATATATATATATATATATATATATATATATATATATATATATATATATATATATATATATATATATATATATATATATATATATTACACACACACACGTAACAAAGCTACACATACAAGCCCTCCAAACTTGTATATGCCCCGTCTAATGATGGGTAAGAGTTTCAGGCATAAAGGCTCCTTACCTCGTCTCTGTAGGAGTATGCAGATATTCCTACTACAATCTCAAGGATGAAGAGCAGCAGCATGATGGCTGAAAACTAGAGTCAGATAATAAACATTGACATATTAGGATACATTTATACAGCCTTATTAAATTACGATTCGGCAAATTTAAAAGGGCTCTATTTAAGCACAGAGCATAATTTTATTTACAGAAGTTTTTAGTTAGTGAAGACCTTGCTTTTGGATAGAAGTTCACTAATAACTTCTGTAAAAAAAATAAAAAATATGCTGTGTGCTTTAATAGAGCCCTTTAGAATTTACCAAACCGCAATTTAATAAGGCTGATAATGTTGAGGCTATAAACTAACATTCCACATAGCCATAAAATATTAAGAATAAGGGGGCACACTAATGTAACTCCATCTTAACAGACTTTCAATAAAGTATATATCCCTACTCCAATCTGACCCACTTCCACCAGACTTATTCCCGTCGGCCAGTGCTCATCGGCTTGCTCCCGTTTGGCAGTCCCTACATTAGCTCCCTATCTGGTCTTGGATACAATTCAAAATCCTAAGCCGATTTTACAAATCTCTCAATATCACTGCATCTCAACTCTGGGCTTTAAATACACTCCAACCCACCTTCTCTGCTCTGACAAGGATCTCATCCCCAATAATTACCTCTTCCCAAACTCGCTATAGCTGCACTCATATTTTTAAATTCCCTAAATTGCTTTCTTGTCTTATCTTCATATATTCAAATATTCAGAGCAGCATGCGACTCCCCTACATAAAACGCCACTACTCATAAACATGTATTTTCTGGTTATTTCACCAATCAGTCCTCTAACCTTGTATATCTATAGAAACATGTGGTCAAGTCTTATTTATACAGTCTTCAAATGCATTTATGCGTTTATTGTATCCTTAGACATATGGAATCTCCTGGCCCAATACCAATACATAATAGTGATGTAAAATTTATACTTGAATGCAGACACACTTACAGATATGACCATGGTATGGTGTTCCTTCAGCACGCCCACTGCTCCAAAGCCAGAGAGGAAGAAGATAATCATTCCTAAAATGGTCAGAACCACTGGGGCCCCTGCAGATGTCTGAGCCAGGATGACAGAGACATCAGACAGCCCTATTTGTATAGCCGCTCCGATACAGATCAGGGCAACACCAGTCACCTAGTGGGAGAGAGCACTCAAGTAAAAACACAAGACCTCCTGGGTGTTTGTGTCAGGAAATGGCAGAGAAGATGCAGAATCCTACATACTTGTTGTGTTTGTAGAATATACAAATAGTGGACACTAGACAGGGCCATGGACACAGATTTTGTTCATGCATCGTCTATAGGAAGCTACAAAGACTTCTAAATCTGTTTTTAGAAGCTCTAAGATTTGTGTTTAGAGTTTTATGCTGTAATAATGTAGTGGGGTACCAGTGATGCAGGGGCCAATCGAGGCCTTCATATAACCACCAGCTTCTTCCACAGCACACAATCCACTTGTCTTCAATGCAACGTGTCCTACAAGTCACTTTGCCTCACTATATATTCCCTCAAATCACAGTAATGATGCATTTTGATATGTAACCCCAGTCTTATGCATTGTGTTGCCCTAGGGTCAGCACTGATGCCTTGTGAGACTCTCTCATAAAATAAATGACCAAACAGATTAGTATTAGAGTTGTTGGCCCTTTCCCTCTTACCCTATTCAAACCATGGACAACTGCGGTGCCACTGCCAACCGCTAGATGGTGCTGCCGAATTTCCGACAGTGCTGCACAATGTACATAAGGCGCACTGACAGAAGAGGCCTTGAGCTATGAGTTCCCGCGCCGAACATAGCAATGGCCTCGCTGTCGATTCAGCGATGTCGAAGAAGGGAATAACTTTTGCCTTCACTTAAACCAGACGGCGCCATCTAGCAGCTGCTTGATGGTACTGCAGCTGCAGTACACAACGGGATAGATCAGAGTCCTTTTACTCCACTGACATCAACATTATGCAGAAGAAAGTATTGTAATGATAGGAACAAAGCCTGCTAGGAACTGTATAATGTCTCATTTCTAACATTATCTGGATAAAATTATTATCCACAAAAGGTTTGCTGAATATCAGCATTAACTGTATAACAAAACATGGTCCTTTCCTGTTATAGTTACTGCACCAGTCCGCCACTGCAGTGCGGTGACCAACCGCTAGATGGCGCTGCCGATATTCCAGTGTCATACAGAGTCAAGGCTTAGGTAAAAACTGTTAGAATAGTAGCCTAACCTTAGAACTACTCTAAGATATCAGCAGCGCCATCTAGCGGTTTGCCGCCGCACTGCAGCGGCGGACCTGTGCCGTAACTATAACCGGATAGGTCCCAAAACATTGTTCTAGACAATTATTCTTAATTGTGGCAGTCATTGCCATGTTTGAGCAGCCTTCTTGGCAAGGAAGTCCCATAGAAAACTCATTTGATTTCCACTGGACGTATGAATTACCACATTTTATTTCTACTCATTGAAAGGCTTCTCCCACCAAAAAGATCAGTAGAAACAAAAACATGACACACAAGAGAAATTAAAAAGCATATTGTAAAATAGAGACCAGCCCAGTTAATTTTAGAGTCCGGACTCCCTGTATTATATCCACATTCAAATAACTTATTGTATTATAAAAAATAAGTTAGATATGGAAATTATTACTACACAAACTCTTTATGTTTTCTTGATGTCAATGTTAAAAAATATTTCTATATTGATGTATAAATGTGCAAAATAGATGTTGATTATCTGTGTTTTTCTAGTGTTACAATAATAAATAAAAAAATATAAATAAATAATAGAGACAAGATGATAGGTAGACCTGCAGAAAAACAAATAACCAATAGCAGGAGACATGTCTTTTTATAAAAAAAATGTTTCTTACCCAGAAAAACAATATAACACAGAACAGTCCAGCCTTGATGAAAACAAGGTGCTCCTCTGTGTCCAGCTTCTTCATCATTATTACAGCAGATACCTCTCAGAGCAAAGAAATAAGACACTCAACAATGCTGTTTGGCATATGAGCTAACACTCTAATCACAATGTAATTTGGTCTGACATGAACTGATGATCTCTCACTTCTGAATCTGGCATTTGGAATACTTTTCAGAATCAAGTGTGCAAAATCAAGATGTGTTTGTTTCTTCTTAATGATTTACCAACAATCAGGTGTGCAACTATTAACCCCCTCAGCACAGACCAAGCATAGACCTACTAGTATTCTGAACAGGCCAAGGTTTAAGGTTATCCCTACATGAACACAGGTGGGTTAATTAATTTACTCACTTGGGTTCAAGCACAGATAGTCTTAAAGTGTGATCCATGGCCCTAGAAACAATAATGACTTTGGAATAAGGGTTCAGAGGGTCTGTGGGATTTAACCACCTCAGTGCTGGGGGAGCAGTTTATTGCTTGGTTATGGTGAACAGGACTTGGTAAGTTTTCAAATTTAGTAATAAGCCATCAGAAAAGTGTGCAAACTGTGTAATGTGGGGCCTTGAAGGACTAATGCAATTTATAGTATGGTCTCTTTAAGTACTAGATGTGGTAATGGACACATTGTTTTCAATGTCCTTTTCTATTTCATAGCCACACAGATTCAGAACAGTGGGGTTGAGCTCTGCGCCTCTGCACCACCTGGTGGTGTAAAAAATTGACTGCAGGCAAATAACTATTCCATCCTCTAATCTGGCTCATAAGGCGCGCCAACAAAAGAGGCCTTGAGCTATGAGAGGCGCACCCGAGGCCCTGGGGGTGCCAAGTGCCCTCGCTGAACATAGCGATGGCCTCGCTGTCAACTCCGCACCATCAAGATGAGACCCGTCGGAAGGGTGGAATAGTTATTTGCCTGCAATAAATTTATTACACCACCAGGTGGTGCTGTGGCGCAGAGCTCCACCCCACTGTTCTGAATCTGTGCGGCTACGAAATAGACTAGATCCGTTTTCAGTAGCTAAAACATAAATACAGACTTTGGTCAAATTGTGTCATTTTCATAACTAATCTTGGATATGGGGAAAATGGTTTTAGAAAGCCAAAAAACATACAAAATGTTTTTGGACATGTTTAACTTTTATTTGAAGTTAAGCTTTTTTGTGTGCACCAATTTTTTAAAGATGTTTTTGCCTTCTGCTTTCTTAGGAGTGTGTATTCTTGTAAGCTAAAAAACATTTCCATTCATTCTATTGGAAGCACTCTCAGTTTTAACTGCCACATTATCTTTCCTGTAATCTGTCCATCAGTAGGTGGTGAGCTGCCACACATTGCAGATTTTGTTGAATTTGTTCTTAGGGTTAGGCTAATGGCAGATAATACATAGTAAAATAGTGGCACGAGCCACTATTTTACTATGTGTTATCTGCCACTACCCTAATTCCTAAGAACAAATTTGAATCTTGCCCTTTTTGCCTTCACCGCATCACTAGCAACGCAGTGAGCACGCCTGAACGCTGCACCACAGTGTATTGCGATGTTAATATGTAAAAATAAAAAAATAATAAGAGGACCCTAACTGGAGGCTATGCCTAACCTCTAACCCTAACCCGTAAATCTATGCATAATCACTAACCCTATGCCTAACCCTAACCCTTCTCCCCTACATCAATCCATTTAAAAATAGATTGCTCCCCTAGAGCAGTCTATGGTCCTTTTCTGTTATGTAACCACACAGATCCAGAACACTGCGGTTGAACGCTGTACTGCAGGCAAATAACTATTTCCCCTTCCGATGTGGCAAATTATTTCAAGGAGAAAAGAATTACAGTAAAAAGATATAAAAATAGGAAAATGTTATGTAAAATGTAGTTGTGTTTTTCTTTTACTGATATCATTTATACTGAAAAATGTGTCAATGGGGGTATGGGAAAGATACTAAAATAAAAGGGGAAAGGGAAGCTGATGAGTTTTTAAATCAATAATATTGTTTTTTTAAAGATTGCAGGAAGGTCTGTAATTTTTCAATGAAATTAAATAAAACCTTGATTGTATCCAAGGACCCTTTTCTTTGACCAGACAAGTAATAAAATACAGTAATGGTGGCCCACTAAAACAATATGTAATATCACATAAAAGTTGTTAATAAAAAAGTATTTACTAAGTCAGCTATTAATGGGTTACTATAGTATATGGTGTTTAGTGGTGTCTGACTCTCCATGACGCTATAGATCACAGCATGCCAGGCACATCTGTCAGCCACTGCTTCTCTGAGCTCCCTCATGCCTCAATGACCTCATCTATCCATCTCCACCTCTGCTGTCCTCCTTCTTCATGTGCCTTCAATCTTTCCCAGCAGCAGAGTCTTCTTTAGGTAATCCTGTCTTCTCATGATATGGACACAATATTTGAGCTTTTAGCCTCGTGATCAAACCTTCCAGATTTTTCTATGTATGTATAAATAAGCTACCGGTATTTCATGGCCTGCGTATACAAGAAGTGTTTTCTCCCCAGAATTATTCTGGATCCTACACCCCTGGTACAGCCTCTTATCATTTGCCTGCAGGTGTCCGTGTCTATACTGCTCTTTGCCGCAAATGTTCTCACTTTTTGATAGATCACATTGCTCCCGATATATGTATACTGAAAAGCAACATTCATATACTACACTGTGTATTACTTTAGGTTACAAGCCTCCACAGGCACAGTCCAATTATATGGTGGCAAGTGATAGATCCATTGTGATCTAGCCTTAATTAATGTTCAAGACCCTCCATTCTTAGAGCTCTTCACCTGCATGAAGTCCAGACTGGAAACATGTCCAAATCGCTACTCTGGTTTCTATTCAATTCCAAGCAACAACACTTTCTCCTGTCCTACTCCCCACACCAGCTTTTTTTCCCCAAATCACTTTGTTGGTCACCTCTACCAAATCCATTTACTGTATCCAACTTGCAAATATTAAAACTGCTCCAGAATCCACATAGGCTCCAACTCCTAAATCACTAAACTGCCTCAACAGCCTTAACCACCTTGCTCAATCCATATCAAGAGTCCAGAGGTGTTAGAGCCAAAATAATTATAGGGGATATTGTTTATTGTATACTCAGACCAGAAAACAGCTCCTATGCACATTTGTATACATACATTTAAAAATTTGGTGGGGTGGGGGTATTTGTCCTCCTCGTGCCCCCAGTTCCTACACCCATGCCAGAGTCTGTACCATTACTCAATTTTCTCCCATAACCTCTCTGTTTGTCAACTATAATAATCAGTCATCCTCTTCTGCTGAACCATTCAGATATTCTTCATAGTTTTTTCTCTAGATTGTAAGCTCTTTTGGGAAGACTCATAATTATTAACTGCTTGCTGTAATACTTATCATTAGTCTTCCTGTTTGGGTTCGATATATAATAGGCTGGTGCTTTATAGTTAAATGACTGATTACATAGGGAGATATCACATGAACAAAAACAAAAGTTTTAATGGACAGTGATGACAATTTTCCATAAAAGGAAATCTACAGCTCCAGTATCATAACTTATCAAATGTGACTCAACATCAGCCATCAACCAGAGTAGAGCCATATGGTTTATGATCTGTACCCAAATACAAATGAAATAATTCAAACTTTTATACCCTCTCACTTTATATATTTCTTTGCAATGATCACAAACATCCTTTAAATTGAGATAAGCAGACAAATGTGCGCCGATGCATGTGCACTGATCGCGACTTTTAAAGCGCTACACAAATGCGCACTGATGCATGTCTGCAGAGACAAAAGCGCTCCCGTCGATAGCGCACCCGACATCAGCGCGCAGGAGTTCAGGTAAGGTGAGCTTAGGGGTGTTAGGTTTACAGATTTTAGGTTTAGGGGTCTTTGGATTAAGGGTTAGAGTTAGGCTTAGAGGTTAAAGGGTCAAGAGTTAGGCTTGGGGGTGTAAGGGCTGGGGGCGTGCAGGTTGAAGGGTTAGGGTTAGAGGGGATCACAGCGTTAAGGGATACAACTATTACAACATTGCATGCTTCTAATGGCGCGCATTCAACACTGCGTTCCTAAAAAACGCGCTCATGTCGGCGTGGTGATGTCAACATGCTGTTGTCGGCGTGCTGTTGTCAACGCGCTGTTGTTGCCACGCAATTGTCATGTGTGCTAAAGTCGGTGGTGCCAAAATAAAAATGTAAATACTTACCTTGAATGCCTTGTAATTTCTGAGTTGAAAATTAGGGTTAACACCCGCTCCAAATCCAGGCTAAATTAGCATTAATTTCATAATTTGTTTTGATCAATCAGGTTAGCTGAAACGTTTGATTTCAATTCTGGGGCTCCTGTTTGTGCTGCAAAGCAGCCTGAGATATGTAGTGTGGCACTATGTAAGGTGCTATGGCAGCACCACAGCACAGACAGGAAGTAGAAGAGAGTCATATCCCAGCAGTGACTTGTTGGCTGACATCAATACTCTCCTATTGGCTGAGGAAGAAACAGCAGGTGAATAATGGGTTAAATTGCTCCACTAATGCTGAATGCTGATTGAGTGAGGATCAGAGGCCTGTGTAGAAACCCCTCTTGGGGTCAACATAATCATTAGGGGGATTTTTAGATATTAATAAAAATAGAATGTTTTAGGAGATGTGCTGCATACATATAGGCTGCTTTTTGCCTATAGAGTACAGAAATGTATTAATCCATGAAACTTGGAAATGCCAAATAGAGAACCTATAGCTAGGAAACAAAGAGTGAGTACAGACATTTTTTTCAATACTACATTCACATTTATTATGAGGTCATCATTTCCTCCATCTCCATTGTCTTTAGTAACAGAAATAAAGTGTATGCCGCTTGGTAACTAGGCTTCATAAAAAAAAAAGGAAGTGGAGATATTTGTGCATTTCTTCACTTTTAACCTTATTTTAAAAAAATATATCAGAATGATTCTTCGCTCTGACAGAACATTTTCCATGTATCATTATTCTGGTGGGATTGGAGGACCAGAGGCCAATAATTTCACTATATGTTATTGTAACGGAACCCTTTTTCTCAGCCTTGGTGTTTGGCCCATTAAGCTCATCAAAGCTCAGGCTGATTGGCTCCAGCCACTGGATTATCTGTATAAACACTTCCATTGTTTTTGTAAATCTGCTTTGTTCCATTGTTTGCCAAATATAGTTAATCCCATCTGATATGTGCTAGAGAGTGCAGGATGTGGATTGAAGGCTAATCCTATTGATCTCAGGAAGTTACTGCCAGACCCCATGTGGGGTCATCTCCTGTAATTGTTTGCTACCCCCCTTCGATTGTTGCGCTGTGTACACCCCCTATGCATCTACACCCTAAAAATACTGCTGTCATTTAAAAAAATAAATCAGTTCACTTGGAGGCATATAGAAATTGTATGTTCCCTTATTTGGTTCCTGGTGGCTGCGATACTGAACCTACCCTCTGTCTCCACCCTACAGGTAACCTGTCCTAGTCACTACCATAGGAAGGTTACTGGAACTCCTGGAAGTGCTGATTTCTGATGGAGAGGCTCAGACTGATACTGAAGCCAGATATCAGGGTGCTGGTGCCGAGATTTCAAAGAAACGGTCCTTGTGGGTAGATAATCTGTAGTCTATAGCAGGTGGCCGTGGGCCTTTATAGCCCCTACTCACGGATCTTCAAAACTGCTCAGCAGTGGTGGAATCTCAGTGCAAGAACCAGCAGCAAGGATAGGATATGGTGATCTATGCAGTTTTGAAGTCCAGTACTTTCGTCAGCTTGTTGTGGAAGAAGAAACCACTCTGGGATTTTGCAAACCTTCAAATCCAGGTCCAAGTCCAAGGAAGGCTAACCCTGGATAGAGGGGATCAGGGACCACATGGAGGCCTACAGAGCAGAGTTGATCAGGGAGAAAAGGAGCCTCATCACCAGTATGCTGAAGCACCGAAGGCAACGGATTGCCACAGACGAGGATAGGAGGACAGCTATTCTAAATCAGCAGATGATTTCCCTTGGGCTCCAGCCGGGTGAGAAGCTAGCAGAACGGCTTGAGGACCTGGTGTGGTTAGAGCTTAACTTGGAACATAAGTATGTGGACCTAATGCTTCCAACTCCTGCATGAACAAGGGCCCCCTTTCTACAGGCTTGGACTGGTGGAAGGGCTCCCGGATGTGCTGCAGGGAGATCCAAAGTATGGCCTTGGAACCGCAGAGTGCTTGGAAATCCTATTTGCACAGCACCGAAAGGATGTAAAAATTGAGCCAGGTACAGCAGAAGAAATGCTGCTTAAACTGTTGGTCCATAAACAAAATTGATTTAGAAAAAGAGTATGAGGAACTGCTTGAGGAGGTGGGCCCAGGTGGGACCTGGCTCAAGTACTTGGAGCTACCCCATGCTTCCCAAGATGAGCTAGCAGAGGATACACTGCAAGAGGAAATGGACGCTTGGCTACACCCCTATAAGGTGGAGGAACGAAACCCGAAGGTACCTGGAGATCTGGCCACTACAGAACAGGTAAGATCAGAAGGACTGCTGGGAACTCATCAGGATAGGGAGGCCAGAAGAACAGTCCAGACCCTGGTAGATGCAAGACTGGGGAGCAGTGTAAAGCAGCACCAGCCACTGGGAGATAGCCAACAACCAGAGAAGATCCAGCCGCTAACCATGGGCGAGGAGCTGGAGACTGAACAGTTGACAAAGTGGGATACTCACCCTAAGGAGCTACTGACCCCAGTGAAGTCTGCTACCCCAGGTGAGCCTCAGGCAGGAAAGGGTCTCCATCCAGAGACCATAATTTTAAGTCCTGCTCTGTTTTTCCCCAACTCTGCCTTGACAACTGACCCTAAGGAGATTGTGCCAATGGGGAAGTGTTTGTTACCCCTACCTGAGCTGCTCCCTAGTTGGGATACCCCTGAGCCACCTTTTGCCTGTGGCCAAGGGGGTAACAGGATGCCCCTGGATGATATCCTAGTTTCTGAGACCAGGGCTGTGTCCCCAAGATTTATGCCTGCAATTTAGGGTGGGTTATTGACGGAAATGAGCTGGGGTTGGGCTGTGTTGTTACCTGGGACCCTGAGGATTGGGATCCCAGATGTTGTGTAGGAAAAGGGGGGAGGGAGGCTGAGAAGTGGCTGCTAGCCAAGATACCCCTGGAAGGACTGTAGAAATGGACTATGTGTCCAAGTCCCTACACAAATTGAGTTTAGAGACTGTGTACACTTTCCTGAAGGATGGGCAACCACCACCAGACCGGGCAAACCTACTACCCCCTCCACGAGGAGGTCAGGATCATAGCCACAGAACTGCTGTCTGGAAGGGGGGAGTAATGTCACGGACCCCTTTTTCTTAGCCTAGATGTTGGCCCATTAAGCTAATTAAAGCACAGACTGATTGGCTCCAGCCACTGGATTATCTGCATAAACACTTCCATTGTCTTTGTAAATCTGCTTTGTTCCATTGTTTGCCAAATAAAGTTAACCCCATCTGATATGTGCTAGAGACGGCAGGATGTGGATTGAAGGCTAATCCTTTTGATCTCGGGAAGCTACTGCCAGACCCCATGTAGGGTAATCTCCAGTAATTTTCTGCCACCCCTCTTCCATTGTTGTGCTGTGTACACCCCCCCCCCCCCCTCCCCCCCCCCCCTGTATCTATCCCCTTTAAATTCTGCTGTCATTTTAAAAAATAAATCCGTTCCCTTGGAGACATATAGAAACTGTATGTTCCTTTATTTGGTTCCTGGTGGCTGTGATACTGGACCTATCTCCACCATACAAGTAACCTGTCCTGGTCACTACCACAGGATGGTTACTGGGACTCTTGGAAGTGTTGATTCCTGATGGAGAGACTGATACCGAAGCCAGATATCAGGGTGCTGGTGCCGAGATTTAAAAGAACCCAATGGTCCTTGTAAGTAGATAACCTGTAGTCTATAGCAAGTGGCCCTAGGCTTGTATAGCCCCTACTCTTTGATTTTCACAGTTATACAGAGTTTCCTAAAGAGCCACTGCACAAAAAAAAGTATGTTTGAAAACCTTGACTAAGAGCATAATTATTCAGGACAAATGCCATTTAGCTAGTTTTTTAATTAATAAAATAAATGTTGATCCCTCAGCTGGACTCTGCATGCATCCATGATGCATTAGCTAAAATTGTGTCCGAGAGGGCATTTTTCATTCTGGATAGCTGTAGTTGCATTTCCTGAAGCAAAGTGTCTGCTTCTGGGTCAGTGAGTGACTAGTGATGTTCTTTTAAATTGTTTCTAATTATCTAACAAAAGTTCTGGATTTCTCCCTGTTCCCTCCTCCCACACCTCTCCCTTCACTGATAACTATAAACATACACATAGTCCAGCTCTCACAATGTGATATAGCAAATACAAAGTTGATTCCTATACTCAGAGACTACAAAAATTAAGCTTTTCCCCCCCAAAAGATTTATGTCCGTGTCTAACACAGATGTTAATATTTAGCCCCATTAAATTCGGGCTACGTGTAAAAACGTAGCTCCCAAGACTTTGAGCTATCAAATTGGACTCTTAAAGCAGCCTGCAGACAGCTTGTGGTTTAAGACGCAGGAAGGCTGAAAAAAGCATAAGGAACGTGGAAACGCTGCCGCAAATCCTTTGTTCTTTCAAGCACATAACCGCTATGTTCCCAGTTGAGCTATTAAATTGCATCAAAATCTATTGCGTTCAAACTCGTAACTCCAAAATGGAGCCAAGAAGCCAATGAGTTCTAGAGAAGACCTGCAAGGGGGGCACATATACACACACTACTGTACTTTTATTAAAAGGGAAAGTGATGTTAGGTCTTACAATTAATAGCACAACATTCTCAAGCTCGCAAATCGGCCCAGAAAAATACTTTATTTTTCAGGGCAGGCAATCAATGTGTTAATGCATATACTGTAACTCGCATGTGATAGAATATCATATTTATGGCTTTATGAATATTGCATTACATCTGGAATGTGGGTCCGATCGTAACTTGTAATTGCAAATCCAACCTCCCTTTTTCAGTGACGTAATTCTGATGATCTCTTTTGCCACTGGCTGCATCCCAACTCTACGAGTTAGAATAATTGATCACGTTCACAGCCGCACATCTGATGAGCGAAGGATGGTTTATGGGTTTGCCTCTAAAGCCCGTAACTCGCAGCATGTTCGAATTTAATAGCCCCGTAAATCTGCAACTCTTCAATCTTGCAGCGGTTGTGAGCTTCACGTTGCACTTACGGGGCTGGAATTTAATTTGGCTAATTGTTAGTTTGGTACATACTTGATAAACAAATGTTTTTTATTCTTGAACTGCAGGGATTCTTTAACCACATAATCTTTGAAAACCATTGATAAAGGTATAAACAGTGCAGCAAATACAGTAGACTCTCAGTTCACCAGATCTCTCAAGCAACCAGAAAAAAAATCAGTCCTACAGGGCTCAACAAATGCCAGGAGCCAGCGAGGGACGCAGTTTCGCGAGGGTCCGCATTTGCAGAAGGTGGAGGCTCCAACGTCAGCTGCAATGAGCTGAAGGCTCATTGAAGGCCACAAATGCGGACCCTCGCGAAGTGGAGGCTCTACAGTGCCTCACAATTGCTTACAAACACACACACACCAGCGCCAAAATACGAACCGCGGCTCTTACATCGCAAAATTTACGGACCACAGTTAGGAGGGAGGGCACCCAGGACCTCTGCAAGTGAAGTTACACCTCAATTTAAGTCCAAATCCCGAGTTTCAACACACAAAAATCCCCTAAGCGAGAGAAAAAATGGCAGCCGAAGAAAACGAGGCTACACGACCCTAAAGCCGCAAAACAGCACCAAGCACAGATGGATTTTCAAAAAAGCTGTATGAGGTAAAGATACACTTTTAGCAAGCACTCTAAATCCTCCACACACGCGTACCACATACACATTCGCCGTCATTTTACAACACAAACTTACACAATGTGGAAGTACACAGCTACACTAACAGCTTTCCCTCGCACACGCAGCCTATTTACAGTACACACTGCACACATTGCTGACACACCTCAGCTCCACAACCCTGCAAACCTACATTGTATGCTGCAGGAACATCTAAACAGATTCTCAGCTCTTCAGCACAATGCTTCCTGCATATATTACTTACTTAGGTAAAGTATAATAATTTATTAATTTACTCCTTATTTCATTGGCATACTTTTTTTTGTGTATATGTATTTTTGTATCGCAATAAACACAAAAGACATTCAGCGCGAGCCTCACAACCAACACCAACGCTGCTCATACCACACAAAATACATCAGGGGACAGCCTTGCAATAAGCGCAAAAAGCAAATCCGCACCGAACTTACAATCACAGCAAAAGCCCCTTTAATACCAAAAGAAACAAGATCCATGTTTGCATCTATGGGTGCTACATTAGCTGGTAATGTTGAAGGACATGGCCCTTACTGCTTTTAGTAGAAGGGCAAATTTGCTCTCCTTCCTCGGGGTGTAAATGGGAAGTATGGTGGTAAAGAAAACTTGCTCAACTATATATTTGCTAGATACAATGGAAGCTGTGAAACAATGTATGCAGCTTGCTGAAAATACAAAATGCTTAGCCACTGTTTTTCATGAGCGTGATAAAATTATGGGAAAAAATCCCTATACTCAATCTTATAAAAAAACTGTCAGAGGTTAAAGAACAACGCATTCATGCCCAACAAAATCAGTTGCCAATACCTAGCCAATACCTAGAGTCGCAATGGTCTTTCAAAATGATGAGGGGGAACCGACCCTTTCAAAGGGATATTAGCATAAAACCAAGAAATGAACAGCAACCTTTCATTAACATCAATATATTAAGTATAACATTTACATCCAATGATGTATCCAATTTTGTACCCCAGTAGTGAAGCAGGATGGCAAACCAAATTAATACTTGAGAGTTATCCAAACACTAAACGTGTCAGAAATAATATTTCCATTTTTGAATTGTAAGTGGCTCAAACTGCCATTAGGGATGAATTTAATCCCATCTTAAGTGCTGTAAAACTGACACAACAATGGATCATTGATTCATACCTGCAAGTAGAAGCCAATAATAAAAATGTAATCAAATATCAACAACATAAACTACGTGTTGAACAGTATTGTGGCCTTCTTCATGTTGCTGAAGCCGCTACAAACCGTGATCTTGCAGCTGGTTGAGCCATCATTTTACCATCTTCCTTCCAAGGATCTCCTCGCAATATGCGAGAAAGATACAATGATGCTATGGCTACTGTAACAAAATTTGGCAAACCAGATTTATTTATTACATTTACATGTAATCCTCAATGGCCAGAAATATTTGATAACTTCAAACATGGACAAAATGCTTCAGATAGACCAGATTTAGTGGCTAGAGTCTTCAAAATAAAATTATCAGCCTTAATACATGACATAACCATCAGTAACTTTTTTGGAAAGTGTTTGGCTTATGTTTATACCATCAAATTCCAGAAAAGAGGCCTTCCACATGCACATATTTTTATAATACTTGACAAATATTCGAAAAGTGAATAATGCTGAGAAAGTGGATTCAGTAATTACTGCTGAACTACCACATCCACAAAAACATCCCACTCTATATGACATTGTAACACATTGTATGATTCATGGCCCATGTGGATAGCTAAATCCACAATCGCCATGTGTGGGAAAATTAAAAAATGCACAAAAGATTTTCCAAAAGAATTGAGAGAGAGTGCATCAGAAGCAATGTGGCGACTTCTTAAATTTTGAAATGCATGATCGCTCACATGCAGTATATAGATTTAGCTGTACATTTGCCACAAAGTCAATTCATTTACTTTCATACTGGCAATTAAAAAAATGCTCTTTCACAAAATGGACTTCGACAAACTACACTTACTGCTTGGTTTACATTAAACTGTAATGACATTGCGGCAAGGGAATACTTATACAATGAGATTCCATATCACTTTGTTTTCGTCAATGGCTTATGGAAACAGAGAAAACAGGGTGGAAATAAAATTATTCCAAGAATGTATACAGTAAGTCCAAGAGACATTGAACATTTCTGCTTACATTTACTACTTTTAAATGTTCCTGGTGCACAAAGTTTTGAAGACTTGAGAATGGTCAATGACAGACTTTATGACACATTTCAATTAGCTGCCAGAGATAGAAACGTTCTTGCTGATAATACAGAATGGAGGAGATGTCTAGAGGAAGCAGCACTAGGTAAAATGCCATGACAGATGAGGGAACAGTTTGCATACATTTGCATATTTTGCAATGTTCATAATGCATTAGCTTTGTGGGAAACATTCAAAAAGTCTTCATACATATTTATTTTAAGCGGATATACGGAGTCCATTGCTGAATTAAAAGCATGAATGGAAATTCAACAAGTTTTCCTATGTCATGGATTAAGTTGTGCAACTTTTAATCTCGCAGATCCAGAAATTATAGATGATGATAAACTTCAAGAACTATGACGCTGATGTGGAAAAACAAAAAAACTGAAGAAAAAATTGCCACTTTAAATGATTTGCAATTGCACGCTTTCAATGCAATACAACAAGCACTAGATGATGACTTGCTCAAAGAGCTTTATTTTATCTAGATGGACCCGGTGGATTTGGAAAAACTTATCTTTATAATTTTGTTAATGAGTTTGATTAAAGGGAAAGGTGAAATTGCACTTCCCTTTGCAACAACTAGAATTGCTGCACTATTGTTAGAAGGTGGCAGAACAGTACATGGTGGATTTAAGCTTCCAGTTCCATTTTTGGAAACATCAGTGTCTGATATTAGAATGAAATCATCTCAAGCTAAAAAAAATCAGAAATCCAAATTAATTATCATAGATGAAGCCACTATTATGTTGTGTCATGCTCTGCAATGTATTGATTATTTTATTGCAGGAAGTCATGAGTAATGATTTGCCTTTTGGTGGAAAAGTCATATTATTAGATGGGGATTTCAGATAAACATTACCTGTGGTTGTCCATGGAAATCGCACAGACATTGTGGAAACGTATATAAAGTCAAGTCCACTATGGAAGGAATTTACACACCTTAGATTAGAAAAAATATGAGATCTGAAGGCCAAAATGAATTCAATGATTGGCTACTTAAAATTGGTGAAGGAAAACCACACAAAATACCTAATTTACCTGATGATACTGTTGAAGTACCCGCATAAATTATTTGCAAAGATTCACTCATATCAGCTGTATTCCCAAATGGAATAATTACAGACCATTCTTCTGAGCTTACACAGAAAGTAATATTAACATCCAAAAATAAAGATGCTTTGGATCTCAATAAAGACATTTTAAAATTAATAGATGGCACACAAAAAAAATGATTACAGTGCAGATTCTGTTCTGGCTGATGACAAACAAAGTGAATCTCATTTTCATCTGAATTTATAAATGTATTAACTCCATCTGGAATGCCACCACATGTTTTGCAACTTAAAAAAGGAGCCATTGTCATGTTATTGAGAAATATGAACCTGAAAAATGGACTTTGTAACGGACCAGATTAACAGCCCTATTAAATTGTGATTCAGTCAATTTAGAAGGGCTCTATTTAAGCACACAGCATATCTTTTTACAGAAGTTTTTAGTTAGTGAATGTAACGGAGTTGGAACACGAATCCAATATCTCTGCTGGTATACTGTAAAATACCCAAGAGGCGCTACAGTTTCACCATCCCCGACCTCCCATATTGGACGACACACAATTTGGGAGTCAAATGAATACTGACTTTATTTTGTTGTGCAGAAATACACACCTCCCCTGTGACCATAAGCCGGCATACACAGTCTGATCCCAACGGATCGGCCTGGGGATGTCCGAACAAAAATATTTGTTGGTCAATTCTCTAGTTTGACAACCCATCAGCATTACTGCAATTCACATTTACTCACATTTCACATATCCCCAGATAGCTGGGATCTGAGCGCACAAAACTACTGAATAGCGCTCAGATCCTCTTCACACAGTTCAATTGCCAGGTAGCTAAAGTCTTTCCAATAGTCTTTCATTATATGAATGGGCTCCATGGCGTAGCTATCTGGGGTATCACCGCTCACACAGGGCAAGTACCGAATGACCCCCCTGTATGTAAAGGGCCAGAATGAGTGACATACACTCTGGTATGGCCGAATACTGTGTTTAAAGGGCAATATGTACCAGGGCCATAGTCGCAGGGCAGGAGGCTGGCAATAAGTCCTCTCCAGGACAAAGTGGCGATGGGCACTTCGTCACACATCTCCCCTTTGGGGGGAAGTCTAACCAGGCACCTGGATATTTCGCTGTGGAGATGGGGCAACACGCTGAGGGGACTTGAGGGGCAGAGGCCAGCGGCCTGATGCCAGCTCTTCTGCCGGTATAACCTGCAGGACATCCTGCTCTGTACAAGGGACAAAGGGAGGGCAGAGGCCGACTGCACTCTGCCCTGCTGTCAGCTCTTCTGCTAGGGTACTTGGGACATATTCCGGCTTAGTAGCCAGGGAAAGGTGGGGGTCAGTGGGGGTTAACATTTCTCCTGTTAACCCTGGGGCCACATTAGGAGTTAGCTGGGGAGGGGAATTTGTACTTACCCCCTCCTCCGGTTGTCCCAGTGAGAGTAGTTGGGGATCTGGACAGGCTGTACAGCATCCCGGTAGGTCAGGCACAGAGACCACGGTCCCATCTCCGCCGTCTGGGAGATTGGTGTCTCCCCTTGTTAGGATAAGCTGTTGCTGGGGGGAGAGGACGACACCTTCTGCTCCCTGGGGTACACACTGCCGCTGGGGGGGGGGAAGGATGGCACCTTCGGCCCCCTGGGATACACACTGCCGCTGGGGAGGAAGGACGACACCTTCTGCCCTCTGGGGTTCACACTGGTGCTGGGGGGGAAGGACGACACCTTCTGCTCCCTGGGATACACACTGCTGCTGGGGGGGAAGAACGACACCTTCGGCCCCCTGAGGTACCCACTGCCGCTGGGGAGGAAGGACGACACCTTATGCTCCCTGGGGTACACACTGCCGCTGGGGAGGAAGGATGACACCTTCTGCTCCCTGGGATACACACTGCCGCTGGGGGAAAGGACGACGCCTTCTGCCCCCTGGGGTTCACACTGCCGCTGGGAGGGAAGGACGACACCTTCTGCCCCCTGGGGTTCACACTGCCGCTGGGGGGGAAGGATGACACCCTCTGCCCCCTGTGGTTCACACTGCCGCTGGGGGGGAAGGACGACACCTTCTGCCCCCTGGGGTTCACACTGCCGCTGGGGAGGAAGGATGACACCTTCTGCTCCCTGGGATACACACTACCGCTGGGGGGGAAGGATGACACCTTCTGCCCCCTGGGGTTCACACTGCCGCTGGGGGGGGGGAGGACGACACCTTCTGCCCCCTGGGGTTCACACTGCCGCTGGGGGGGATGGACGACATCTTCTGCCCCCTGTGGTTCACACTGCCACTGGGGGGGAAGGACGACACCTTCTGCCCCATGGGGTACACACTGCCGCTGGGGAGGAAGGACGACACCTTCTGCCCCCTGGGGTTCACACTGCCGCTGGGGGGGAAGGACGACACCTTCTGCCCCCTGGGGTTCACACTGCCGCTGGGGGGGAAAGGACGACACCTTCTGCCCCCTGGGGTTCACACTGCCGCTGGGGGGGAAGGACGACACCTTCTGCCCCCTGGGGTTCACACTGCCGCTGGGGGGGAGGACGACACCTTCTGCCCCCTGGGGTTCACACTGCCGCTGGGGAGGAAGGACGACACCTTCTGCCTCCTGGGGTTCACACTGCCGCTGGGGGGGAAGGACGACACCTTTGGCCCCCTGGGGTACACACTGTCGCTGGGGAGGAAGGACGACACCTTCTGCTCCCTGGGGTACACACTGTCGCTGGGGAGGGGAGTTAGTTGGAGTATTCTGTTTCTGGGACAGTCTCTTTGCATGTGGCCCTGATGGTTACACGTGTGGCACCTGATGTACCGTGGAGGGGTTTGGTAGTTCCCACCACCCGGACGCAGTGCTGGGGGGGGGGGTTAATGGTGGGAGGTGGGTTAGCAGCTCCCAAGATGGACCGCTCCCGTGCCCGCTGCTTTTCCATTATGTATTTGTGGACATCTGTCATTAACCATTCCAAGGTTTTTATGGGAAGCGTACCTGGGAAAAAGGCCAGTCTGCTTTGGAGTTCTCTTCCAAACTCAGTCTGTGTGGCATTAAGAAGTACTGTAACCGCTACCCGGTCTCCCTTCATGAGTTCCTTTCTGTCTGCATCCCTGTAGTCCGCGGCCGGATCCTCCTTCTCATCATGGAACGCTGTCCGAAAACTAGCCGCTTCCATCCTGCTGTAGCCAGGGGCGCTGTACGGATACTAGCGTTGCCCTCAATTTGTACTCCAAGGAATGGTGTCTCCTGTAGCTGTCCTTCTGACTGTGGGAACAATTCCGCCACTTGCCACCAAATGTAACGGAGTTGGAACACGAATCCAATATCTCCGCTGGTATACGGTAAAATACCCAAGAGGCACTACAGTTTCACCATCCCCGACCTCCCATATTGGACGACACACAATTTGGGAGTCAAATGAATACTGACTTTATTTTGTTGTGCAGAAATATTTATACACATCTCTTCCCACAGGTAATACACATGCCCATATTTGGCCGCACAATACACATAAAGAGAACAATAGATGGGTCACACCTCCCTGAGGCTACCTGGTAACTTTGATACAATCAGACATTGATTAGATCATCCTTCTTTGTTCTTATGGCTGAGAATGAAAACACTTTATACAATAGACTTCCTTATCTCTGGAGTCTCTGTAATAGGATTATCTATTAGCCAAGGCCTGCAATAGTCTGGGCTAATATTCTGCAGAGCATAAACCAACATACATATAGTATAACAGTAGGATCATATTTAACCATAAGAAATAAACAACCATAAACAGGGTAAAACAGTGATGGGTTCCGTTACAGTGAACTTCTATCCAAAAGCAAGGTCTTCCCCAACTAAAAACTTCCATAAATAAAATATGCTGTATGCTTAAATAGAGCCCTTTTTAAATTTACAGAATTTCAATTTAATAAGGCTGTATTTGTTCAGGATTTAAGAGACCATTTCATACATGTACCCATAAAGGTGAAGCAGTATTCAAACCAAGAATAGATTTGCAAGGGAGACTAGCTTGCCTTTTGTACTTCAAGGGAGACAATTTCCCATTATCATGGCATAAGCTATGACAATTAATAAAGGACAAACTTTTAACCCCGTTTACAAGAACCAGTATTTGTCCATGGACAACTCCGGGTCATTATCCAGATGCAAAAATCCAGAAGAAATTCAAGTTTCATAAAAAAAAAAAAAAACTAAAGTCAAGGTGAAGTATTAGAAGATGGCTTTTATTTATTGAAAACATTGTCTATTATGAGGTGTTGTAAATTAAAAAAAAATACAGAACAGTTGTTGTATCTCGAGGACTAACTTTAATGTCTCTTGGGCTCTTTTTAGATGACCACTTTATCAACAACAACAAAAAAGAAAGCATAGTACAGTGGTTACATCCCAAAGACAAAATGATTTGTCTAAAGGGCTCTTTTTAGAGGAACCACTAATAACTTAAACACATAAATACATTTACAGCAAATAGGCCTTCACAAAACTTGACAAAGCACTCCAAAAAAAAAATTCAAAACAATTGTTAAGACCCATCTTAAAGCATACAAGATGTTTGTACAATTTAATACTTATTGGTTTCATTTAAAATATATAGTTAGTACTTTCATTGTATCTACTTATGAGTGTTAATGTATGTATTTGAACTTTGTTTGTCCAGTTGTTCTGCATTTCATTGATTCCAATTATCAATTGGATGGTTTGAATGTATGTATTAAGTGTTTTTTATCTTTTAATGTATAATTGCAGAGAGAGTATTAATCCAGGGAGTAATCTGGCCACCAGTATCTGGGGTCAGGAAGGAATTTATTTTTTTACCATTTGAGACAATTGGCAACATTTTACTTGGATTTTTTCTGTTCACCATCCTCTGGATTCAATATAAATATTTACACATGTGTTAAAAAAACATTTAATGCTTTACAATAAACATATTGTATCAAACAAAACGTACACACTCTTATAATATTGATGTATAGGTTGCAATAAAAAAATATTACAAAGTTATGAAAAATATGGTTTCTGAGTTGTTTAAATATATAACTATACAAGTTGCTTGTTCTAAGAATAAACACATTAACTTCTAAATCCATTTATTGTTGGAGTTTTTCATACAAATGGAATATGACATGCAAACTTTAGAAATATATATATATATATATATATATATATATATATATATATATATATACTGCTCAAAAAAATAAAGGGAACACTAAAATAACACATCCTAGATCTGAATGAATTAAATATTCTTATGAAATACTTTGTTCTTTACATATTTTGTTGTCAGCACATTCAACTCACAGAAAAATGTAAAACTGGAAATCACATTTTTCAACCCATGGAGGTCTGGATTTGGAGTCACCCCCATTATGAAAGTGGAAAAACACACTACAGGCTGATCCAACTTTGATGTAATGTCCTTAAAACAAGTCAACATGAGGCTCAGTAGTGTGTGTGGCCTCCACGTGCCTGTATGACCTCCCTACAACGCCTGGGCATGCTCCTGATGTGGTGGCGGATGGTCTCCTGAGGGATCTCCTCCAAGACCTGGACTAAAGCATCTGCCAACTCCTGGACAGTCTGTGGTGCAACGTGACGTTGGTGGATGGAGCGAGACATGATGTCCCAGATGTGCTCAATTGGATTCAAGTCTGGGGAACAGGCGGGCCAGTCCATAGCATCAATGCCTTTGTCTTGCAGGAACTGCTAAATACACTCCAGCCACATGAGGTCTAGCATTGTCTTGCATTATGAGGAACCCAGGGCCAACCACACTAGCATATGGTCTCACAAGGGGTCTGAGGATCTCATCTCGGTACCTATTGGCAGTCAGGCTACCTGTGGCGAGCACATGGAGGGCTGTGTGGCCCCCCAAAGAAATGCCACCCCACACCATTACTGATCCACTGCCAAACCGGTCATGCTGGATGATGTTGCAGGCAGCAGAACGTTCTCCACAGCTTCTCCAGACATGTGCTCAGTGTGAACCTGCTTTCATCTGTGAAGAGCACAGGGCGCCAGTGGCAAATTTGCCGATCTTGGTGTTCTCTGGCAAATGCCAAACATACTGCACAGTGTTGGGCTGTAAGCACAACCCCCACCGGTGGACGTCAGGCCCTCATACCACCCTCATGGAGTCTGTTTCTGACCGTTTGAGCAGACACATGCACATTTGTGACCTGCTGGAGGTCATTTTGCAGGGCTCTGGCAGTGTTCTTCCTGTTCCTCCTTGCACAAAGGCGGAGGTAGCGGTCCTGATGCTGGGTTGTTGCCCTCATAGGGCCTCCTCCACATCTCCTGATGTACTGGCCTGTCTCCTGGTAGCGCCTCCATGCTCTGGACACTACGCTGACAGACACAGCAAACCTTCTTGCCACAGCTCACATTGATGTGCTATACTGGATGAGCTGCACTACCTGAGCCACTTGTGTGGGTTGTAGACTCTGTCTCATGCTACCACTAGAGTGAAAGCACCACCAGCATTAAAAAGTGACCAAAACATCAGCCAGAAAGCATAGGAACTGAGAAGTGGTCTGTGGTCACCACCTGCAGAATCACTCCTTTATTGGGGGTGTCTTGCTAATTGCCCATCATTTCCACCTGTTGTCTATCCCATTTGCACAACAGCATGTGAAATTGATTGTCACTCAGTGCTGCTTCCTAAGTGGACAGTTTAATTTTACAGAAGTGTGATTGACTTGGAGTTACATTGTGTTGTTTTAGTGTTCCCTTTATTTTTTTGAGCAGTGTATATATAATATATATATATATATATATATATATATATATATATATATATATATATATATTTAAGAGGGTGAGAGACTCGCTTTGGGTGGCAAACAGCATTTCCAGCCTTTCAATTTTATTCCCGTCATTTTTGATGGGCAAGTTTCTAGTGTGTGTATGTATGTGTGTGTGTGTGCGTATATATATATATATATATATATATATATATATATATATATAATGTCATGGATTTCCCCAGTGCCCAGCAGAGGCATCAAATTTATGTTTATCAATGTGCAGTGGCCCTTTAACTCACATAATTAGTTTTTACGTGTGATACAAGTGATCATGATTTATGTTTGTGTCACATATACTCGCTGCCCTCCCATAGAAAAATATAAATAGTATGGCCCAACATCAAATGCATTTAGTAAGCAAGTAATAGCTCGGTGTGTGTATGAGTAGCTATGTTGCTAAAATGGCTGTTATGGGAAAATGTCAGTGATTTGCTCACACAGCAAGAGAGCGACATACATACACATAAAAGAGATGTATGCACTCGCAGGGGCTCCTCCACATCACTGCTCCGGGGCTCCAAAAAGGTAGATCCAGCACTGACAACATATCCTATACAGTGAGCTTCATATAGGTACAAACATTATGTAGAATATTGTGGAAATCATTTAGAAACTGATAGTGTATATATAGTGGGTTTAATACAGATACTAGTAGTACACCGTCAATTTACTTAAAACACAACAATATATAATGGGTCTCTTATAGACACTGACAGCATAGAGTGCACAATGTGCTGCACATTGTCATGACAGTACACAGTGACACATATTTCCTCACACAGATACAAGCAAATCATATTAAATTATATTTACCAATAGAGATATCCGGAAAATCGTATTAAATAAATGTACCCTATTCCAGTGGAATCAGATTCAAATTGTACTATCCTACATAGGTACTCATCAACTCAGATTAAACACATAGGCCCCATTTAGTTGTCCAAATTGCAATTACGCAAGCCCGTAATGGAGCCCGTTAATGTTACTGATATTTAATTAGAAAAAGTAGAACATAGTGCACAGTAAAATTAACAACAAATGAGAATGTAAGAGAAAGAAAAGTAGAGATAACACATAGGAACAGACATTGCAATGGATAGTTAAACCATAGTATTGTTAACTAAATATATAAACTTCTAAACCATATACTGTATATACTCGACTATAATCCGACCCAAGTATAAACCGAGGCACCTATTTTACCACAAAATACTGGGGCTCCTGTGAATGGAAAGTCTATTGTGTAAAGTGTTTGTGAGAGATAGCACAAAGAGAAGGATAATCTAATCAATGTCTGTATTGTATAAAAGTAGCCAGGTAGCCTCCGGGAGGTGTGACAACACCTAGTGTCTCTCTGTGTATTGTGTGGCCAAATAGGGGGATGTGTATTACCTGTGAGAAGAGATGTATATATACTTCTGGATAACAAAATAAAGACTCCCAATTGAGTGCCGGCCAATCTGGGAGGTTGGGGCTTGTGAGACTGCAGTGCTTCTTGGATATTTTACCATATATCAGCGGAGATAATGGACTTCGTGTTCCAACTCCGTAACAACCACCAAATGTGGATGTGGTCCCCCACTTGTTGGCAGCCTCTAAAGCATTTATTGCTCTCATGTGGCTTAAACTTCTGCAATTTATTGGGCGTACAGTAGGCTCTGTGCAATACTTTAACAGCCGTCTCTAGCAGAGCTGCATTGAGGGAACCTCTGAAGAGGTTGGAGCAAGATTCTGTCCACTTGTCCCAATCCCATTCTACCCCCAGGTCCTTTTCCCGTTGCTTCATAAATTTAGGTTTCTAGCGGCTGGTGGAGTCTCGAAAGATGCCATAAAGCGAACCCAAAACCCCTTTCATGAGAGGGAGGCTTCTACATACAAAAGACATCCAGGAGAGCCTAGGGGTCCCAATTCTCTCAGAGTCTTGCTGGCCCAACTTCTAATTTTCAAATAATTATAAATTTCCGTGGCTGGTAGATCGTGGGTCATACAGAATTGGTCGTAGGTCAACAGTCTATTGTTTAGTACCCAGTTCCCTACCCGGTCAAGGTTTCTAGAGGTCCACCAAAATTTGGAGATGGAGCTCGTGTCTTTTAGGATTTGTGGAAAGGACGTGACTGATAGTAAGGGAGATAAACCCGCGCTAAGTCGACACCTGGAGTTGGCCCACCCCCAAGCCTGAAGAGTTAGGGAGATCATAGGGTTGTGATGCATATTAAAGGGAGTTAATTCCTTGGGGATCCAGATCAACCTATACGAGCTGTGCGGAAGCATCTGCTGATTTTCTAAGAATACCCAGGATGGCTGGTGGGTAGCAGAGTGTAACCTGGGTAAATGGGCCAATTGAGCTGCCTTAAGGTAGAACCTCAAGTTGGGACACACTAGTCCGCCTCTATTTTTATGTCAAAACATTACCTGTCTGGAGATACGAGGACGCTTATTGCCCCAAATAAACCGAAACATGCTGTTCTGGAATTTATCATAGTTACACATTACATAGTATTTAAGGTTGAAAAAAGACTTTCAGTCCATCAAGTTCAACCTTTTAAGATCTCCTCTGATCTGCAATATGTGGATTAACTATTAATTCATTAGTTGTTAATTAATTATTAATCAATTATTTAATTATTTTTTTTTTATTATTAATTAGTCCAGAGGAAGGCAAAAACAAAAAAAACAAAAAAAACACAAGCGAGACTTAGCCAATTGTCTCTTACTGTGTAGAACCCTTTTCTTTCTTTGAGGTGGAATTTTTTTACTTCTAACCTCAAGGGATGTCCTCTTGTCAGTTGAAAACCTCTTGGCACAAAAAGCTCCCCTGACAAATCTTCATACTGACCCTGGATGTATTTATATAAGTTAATCATATCTCCTGTTAGACGCCTTTTTTCTAGAGAAAATAAGTTTAATTTGGTTAGTCTTTCTTCATAACTTAGCCCCTCCATTCCCCTTATTAGTTTTGTTGCCCTTCTCTGTACCTTTTCCAGCTCTAAAATGTCCTTTTTATGAAGTGGTGCCCAAAATTGTAAAATTGTACTCCATATTCCAAATGAGGGCGTACTAGGGATTTGTATAGTGGCAGAATTATATTTGCTTCCCTGGCTTCTACACCCTTCTTAATACATGCTAATATTTTATTTGCCTTTTTCAGCTGCTGCTTGGTTTTGAGCACTGTTACCTAGGTGGTTGTCCACAAGCACTCCCAAATCCCTTCCAATATCTGATACATCTAGATTTGCTCCATTAAGATTATAAATTGCATGGCTATTTTTCCTTCCTAGATGCATAACCTTACATTTATTCGTATTAAACCTCATCTGCCATTTAGATGCCCATTGCTCAATTTTATGTAAATCCCCTTGGAGGGAAAGCACATCATTATCTGATTTAATTACCTTGCACAACTTTGTGTCATCAGCGAAAATGGAGACCCCACACTCCAATCCTACCTCTAAGTCATTAATAAATATGTTAAAAAGGAAAGTACCTAATACTGAACCCTGAGGAACCCCACTTACCACATTAGTCCAGTATGTTCCATTTACAACAACCCTTTGCTTCCTGTCTTTTAGCCAGCTCTCAATCCATGAGCAGATATTTACTGCAATTCCTGTATCCCTTAGTTTGCCCAATAGTCTCCCATGTGGCACTGTATCAAAAGCCTTTGCAAAATCCAAAAAGACTACATCCACTGAGTTGCCTTGATCCAGGTTCCTACTAACCTCCTCATAGAAACTAATTAGATTTGTTTGACATGACCTATCCCTCATAAATCCATGTTGACTTCTACTTATAATCCTGTTCAAATAGACATATTCTTGTATATTATCCCTTATTAACCCTTCTAAAAGCTTCCCACTACAGAAGTGAGGCTCACTGGTCTATAATTCCCCGGATTTGCTCTTGCTCCCTTTTTAAATATAGGTATCACATCAGCTTTTTTCCAGTCATCTGGTAGAGACCCTGTGTTGAGTGAATCTTGAAAAATTAACTATAATGGTTTGGCTAGCTTAATGGCCGTTCCCCTAATAAAGGCCTTATGGGCAACCCAGAACCAGCCGGCTCCAGTTTCAGGAGAGACATTAGTCACAAAAAATAGCTTATTGTCCTTTGCAATTACTTCCGCGCTATTCTGATTGGTCAATAGGAATTCATCTATTCTCCAAGTGTAGGGGGGTTGTAAATTTGGCCCCAGCTCCATCTCCATGAGTACTAAGGCATGGTCTGACCAGGGGCAGGGTACAAACTCAGCTCTCGAAATTGAGTCATATAGGGAGGGGGGAGCCAACAAAGATAGCATCATTTCTAGAGTATGTCAAATGGGTTAGGCATCGACCAGCCCCAGGCTATCAAGCAAGGACACAATCTGTTTGGTTCTGCTGGGGAATCTGTTCTTAGTGGGCTTCCCTGACCTATCCAGAGTCGAGTCCAAGGTAAGGTTTAGACCCCCCCCCCCACAACTATCAGCCTTCCCAAGTCTTGGGATTCAATTGTTTTCAACAAGCCAATCAAAGTTGTGTAGGGCGAGGTCGTGGGAGAGTATAGGGAAACTAAAGTCATTCTGACCCACTCGATAGTACCAGTCATAGTTCCCCTCTTTGTCAACAAAGTTACTTTCTACCTGAAACAGATTTTTTATGTAGGAGGATTGCACAGCCAGCTCTCTTAGTAGGAAGGGTGGCCAGGAAATAGGTGGGGTAATCCCTGTGTAGGAATTTGGGTTTGTTATTACGAGAGAAGTGGGTTTCCTGCATAAGAATAACTGCGGTTTTATGTTTTTTAAAGCATGCAAAAGCCTTCCACCTCTTAAAAGGGGAATTGAAACCCTTCATATTATGGGTTATTCGAGTGTAGTTAGACATAGCCATTGAAAACTTGGTGTGGGACCCCAGGTGTATGAGTCTTTACCTGAGAGGTGATCTCGTAGGAGGGAGGGCAAGGAGGAGCCCCGGACGCCAACAGCTGCACTATCAGTTGGTCTGCGGCTGATAATCCAATTTTCCTGCTATCTAGTGGGAATAGAAAAATGCAAAGAAAGAAAGTCAGTCGTGCTTCAGCGAGGTATATCCGTTTAGTTAGACTACAGGGTGATACCAAGTTAGCCATTAGCTCTTTTCTCGTGATGTAACTGTGGAAAACCAAAATTAAGTGTTTTAAACATTTAGTCTAAAAAGTTACCTTCATCAATTTCTCCAAATAGTAAAGAGAAATCTAATCCACATAAAGTTAGGAACATAATAACCTGGCAATCTATAACAGTAATAACAGATTAGGTCTTAAATTATTCTTTTAATACAAATCAAAGCCCTTAATATGGGTCTATGGGCCCTTAACAGAAAACTTAGCCTTTATCTGAGTTCTATCAGAGTCCCCTGAAGGAGAGGCCAGTCGGGTCAGGAGCCCGACTTGACCTCCGCAGCAGGGCCACCATTGTCCGTGCGTGTCTTGTGCTTATTTGTAAGCCATTGGCACTGTCCAGTAAGCTGCTTGGTTCCCCGGAGCTGTAGGCTTGCTTGCCCTGGATCTGGGCTGTCACTTGCGTCCACTGACGTCTAGGGATGGGCGGAAGAGGTTGCTCCTGCCCCAATTCCATTGTGGCCTCCATACATAGATGTAAGCGCTTCAGCACTGACAAGCAGTCTTCTGCTGTAGGTTGCACCTTGAAATGTGAAGGTGAGGGCGAATGGAAAATTCCAGCGGTATTGAATCTTGTGTTGGAGAAGAATAGCAATAGACGGTTTCATCAGTCTCCATTTGTGAAGAGTCTCTGGGGACAGGTCAGCATAGAACTGTAAGGGTGATTCGTCAGGCCCCTTCACCGTGTGCAGCTTCCTGGTTGCAGATAGTAGTAGATCCCTCGCCTGTGGCCTCATGAATCTATGACATCTTTAGGGGCATCCGGGCTCCTCGTGCCTCCTAGAGCTCTATGAACGCGTTCAATTTCCCACATAGTTTCAGATTGGTTGGGAAGAATCGCCTCCACGGTATCTCTCAGGTAGTTTGGTAGGTCTTGGATGGCCCTTGGGATGTCTCTGACGTGGATGTTGTGGCTGCGAGACCGGTTTTCAAGGTCCTCTATCTTGTCTGCAAGATAGGTTATACGGGACATGTTCTGCTTTATAGAGGATTGGTCTCTTTCCTGGGCCTCCACTACCTGGTCAGTCATTTCTTCCAGGAGCTGAGTGCGCTGTCCCAGGTCTTTCAGGTCCTGCCTGAGGGGTTCAATCGCCTTTGCCAGAAGCCGCTCAATCGTGGCCACTGACCTGGTCTTTTGGGGTTCTCTTCCTGGTCGGAGCATTCCGATTGTTCTGAAAGAGTCACCAGGAGACATGTGCCGGGCGGCCTTTGGTGGAAAATGCTCCCGTATGCCCTTCGCTGAGGATGAGCGTTTGGGTTTCGGCATCTCAAAGGGTTCAGATAGAGGAAACCGCTGAAAATCCGCTGAGGATTCTGCCCAGTTCAATATGCCGTGAGAGGCTGCGCTTAAAACGTTGCTAATGGCTCCAGTGAGTCAGATTGTATCATATGTTAGGCTCTGTAGGTGTAGTGATGACCTCTGCTGGCTGTGTTGCCGGGTCCGCTCCCCATTTTGCTCTTAGGCCATGTTGAAGGCCTAGCCCTTAGTCAAGAATTCTGGAAACAAGCCAACCCTGCGCCTGCCTATGTAGGCAAAATGCTCTTGTATAGATATTGCACAGAGTCTCGCCTTTGTTTTAAGGCCTGTTGGATTAGGGTGACACGCCAGTTAGCGTCTAGAATGGGTCCGTTTGTAACACCCCTCTATGATGGTTGACAGTGTTGCATCCAGCAGTATATTATTCATGTATTGCCAGGTTGTTTCTGTAGTACTCCACAGGTCCACCATGTGGGGGTAGAGATGTAGAAATGCAGCAGTGCAGGCTGCTCAACCTTGTCTTTATATTTGCCTATCAATAGGCAGATCACTCTTGTCCTACTGATTCACAAAGTATTGCCCAGTGAGGAGCTGTTTATATGCAATTAGTTGAGGTAAAATAGGAGAAGTGTTTATTGAAACATATGCAGACCGTCTCAGATGTAAGGGAAGTAGGGATGCTGTCTCCCTCGGGTATTTGTATACACTGGTGTCCCAAGCACTTGAAAGGGTATCTGTTAAAAGAAAATTATTGTGAAGCAAAAGCTGCATGGGCTATATTAGAAAAGTGTCCAGGCATTTGTCCAGGATGGGAGTATCAGAAAGTCAGTTGGGCCTTAGCTTAAGCTTATTCCCCCTCTGTGATGGAAGGTACCTGCAGGCCCACGTGTGAGGGCACCCAAGATGGCCGCCGTTCGCAGGCTTTTTTTCTCTGCTTCTGGGGGCTCTGTCCACCTCTGTATTGCCCCTGTGACCCTCCGGTCGGAACCAGCCATCCCCGGAGGTCTCCCCAGGTTCGTCCGTGGTCTCCTGGGCACCAGGTTATGACTCCTGGGCTCCCGTGGAGGCTGTTAGCCACCTCCGCTACCTCCCAAAATGGCCACCGGCTCCACTGCGGGCCTTCTCCTCTCTCTCTCACCTCCCTCTCTCTGTGCCTACTCTCCAGGGGGTCCCCCTCCGGCTTGGTCCACTTTCCATCGCCCCTCTCTCGAACCGGGGCTGGTAGGGTGGCTTTTCTCATGCAGAAGTGCTCCCCTGCTGGGGTTGCACGCCTCTGCCTGCTGGGTGGCTGGCTGGTCTCCCGGGCTGCTCCAGCCTCGGTGCAGGGAGTCCCGCGGGGGATCGGGATCACCTCCCCCTCCTTTCCCTGATGTTCCTGGGGTCCCCTCAGCTAGTTGGGCCAGATATAGGCCCCTGGTTGCAGCCAGCAACACGGAGCTCCCACAGACACGTCCGTCTCGTTCGGGCGCTAGCTCTCCCCCCCCCCACTGCTATTTAATTTTACATAGTTTGCTACTCACAATCGATTTGCGAGTTACACTCTCAAAATCACTGCGGTTGTCAAAAACTTAACTCTGTCCTATCTCCTCCTCGGATGTTTCAAGCCGCACATGTTACCAGTGCTAAAGATTCCAAATCCATATTCAATTACAACAATTCAAGAAGCCCGCAATTGCCTTCTAACCGGTAAATTACAAATGTAGCGAAATTGTTTGAAAAATATTACAGGTTCCAAATAGGACTCGCAGAGGCTTTTTCAAAGACGTAAGAGTGCACTAACAGACAGTAAACCACTTTTAAACAATACATAAGCAGGGAAGTTCATCAGAATTAATTGCACAGTATTCTCCAATGAACAAATAACATAAAAAATATATTTCTGAAAATATGTTGGACAGTAAATATGTCTAATAATTTGATAAGGGTGGCACACAAGCAGACATTAGGTGATATGTGCAACAGTATGTTAATGTATGGACTATTCTCAGCCGTATGACCCTGGTCTGGGGCATCATAGTGGCGTTCCCCGATGTATTAGAGTTCAGGGTGTATGGTGACATATATGTTGTTTCATGGCTCAATTCCATCGGTGTATCATTGTTCCAGTGTATGCTGATTATTACATGTATTACATTTAGGTTGCTGTATTAATATGTTGATGTTTGCTTTCAAACTTTTGGTCTGTCCCCAAAGAAGCTAATAAAGTATAGGGATGGGCTCACAGGAACATAGGGAACCAGAGTGACAGATACTGGACATAAGGGGTTCACTCTGCACAGAAGGACAAATGATGTTCCAAAACCTTAATCATTGAAAACACACAGAAGCAGCGATAAAGTTATAACAAAAGTTTATTATATACACAGAGCACAGTCAGAAATGTATACGACTCTGCATTAATATCATGGGTGCGGTGTGGGCAGATACCAGAGGGGCAAGAGGCTGTTTTGGAAAAAGGGACACCTAAAGGGTTAAATGTAATACTGTATAATAATTATGATGCATAGCATCTACTAGGACAGGAAGCAGGGGTGGATGGCCAGTGAATCCGGTGCAATGCACTGGGGCCCTGCTCTAGAGGGGCCCCATTTATTCAGGGTCCTCAAAAAATGTTTTAATGATATTATAATTAATAATGTATGTCTCTATGCCAACTTATATATATATATATATATATATATATATATATATATATATTTATATTTATTTAGACAATTGTGTTCACATTTGAATGTCTAAAACAATTTAAAAAAAATTGCTTTCCTTAAGCATATGCCAACTGTATCTTACAGCTTTGAGCAAAGCTAGGGTTGGGTTATACACAAACTAGGAATCCCATCCACGTACAGACGTTTCATGGTTACTGACTATCATCAGCGTGAGGCCCAGGTTTCCTAAATGCATTAAGGTATGGGTAAGGTTTCAGAACAAGATGGGCAAACTAAGGCTGGAAGAACTGACAAAATTGTAAAGTTAAGGTTGCATACAACCATAAAACCCCTTTCGCTTCAAAGGTTTTTCTGATTGAATAATTTATGACATCATCTATGACATTACGTGACATCATTCATGATATCACATGTTACATATCTCACATGATAGTAAAAATTACATCATCCATGATATTACTGATGTTATCACATGAGACCTCCATGTTGCCACTTAATACATACTTCCAAATTCTCTGCATTTTTTCAGCCGTATCCTGCGCTATAGTTTAATGCAGTTTTTTGCCTATAAATAATTACATTTATACATATACCGACAGATATATAGATATATATATGTACACAATACTTGTGCTCATTTTTCTGCCACTTTGATCAAGGAACACAACACAAAAGGCTGGAATACTTTTCCAAGTTTTACTACAATTTTGGCCAGTGATACAAAATAGTAAACCAAAACAATTAGAAAATAACGACCCTAGCTTCCATTGAAGCACTAATAATAAACCAAAACAAATGGAAAAGAACAGGCCAAGCTTGCATTGAAGCACTAATAATAAACCAAAACAAATAGAAAATAGCAGGCCTAGCTTCCATTGAAGCACTACCTTATCTGATAACAGCTCCCTCACTAACCAGCTCTCATCCAGCTAAACCTGGGTGAGGCAAAACAAAATAAATAGTCCAATAGTTTGTTCACAATCACTGGCTTGTATTCTTCAGATGATCATACGCTGCGGTCTCTCCATCTGTGCTTTTCTCCAGTACAGAACTCCAGGTCACCACTCCAAACGATCATAAGCTGCCGTCTCTCTGTCTGTGCTTTTCTGGAGTACAGACACCTTGCACATAGGTTCTCTCTTTTTCTAGTTCAGACAACTCAACATGCTTTTCTCTGTGGGTCTCTTTCTTCAGCTTATACACAATTCTGTTTGTGTGTTTTTTCTCCAGCTGCAAAATAAAAACTTGGTTTAACCGTCAATGCTTCAGTTAATCTGACAACTAAACACAGCAAGTACATCCTCTGACTCGCACTTGGGGATGAATATGATCTAATGCCTATAACTGCCTAAATGATTAAATCATTGAATACTGTAGTGGAGGGAACCTAATAAATGATTAAGTGAAGTGAGGTGTGTGGCTTAAAATGTGACTTCCTGTTGGGCTTGATTAGAGGGTCAACCCTTTAAAGAAAAAAGCTTAAAAGATATGGGGGAGATGACAGATGAAGGCGGGATGGGTTGCGAGACTGAATGCTTGTTAGGAGGGAGGGGTGAAAATATAAAGGTCTTACAGGACTATCGTGACTTAGGGTTTAATTATAGGTGCCATGGAAGTCCTAACTCCGTAGCTTAGGGGTTAAAATTACACAACAAATATGATTCGGGGTTAATATTACACAAAGACTATGGGATCTCCATAGCTTAGGGGTTAAGATAACATAGAAATATACAATGATAATTACTGCCCCAACAATGTATAATGGTATATGATAGGTAATGAATTAAAGACTGTATGTGCCCATTTGCTCATTACACGTCTTGTTCATCAAAAATATATAATTTAAATGTATGGCTATGGTATCCTTTAAGGTTTTTGTACATATGCCATGTTTAATTCCTTACATCTATATATTAATTGAGCTTTGTACTGTTATATGTAGATATATCTGCTATAGACCTAGTTAATTAATAGACTGCAGGTAACTAACTGTCTGGGGTTGGTGTTAACATAATTATATGATACTAATTGCTCACATACATAGGTGACAAAATTTCCCCTTTAATGGGAGACACCTCTAAAAAATACACATTGCAGAGCTACGTTAAACAAAGTCCATCTTTGCCATTACAATTAATGGTGAGAAATGGCCACCATAAGTCTATATAGTTGAAACAAATAAACTGAAGGAAGTTCAATACGCACCTCACAGATATATTTTCTCACATATGTAATGGTTTCTTATTTATAGTGAGATGCTGCTGCCTTTTCTGTAGAAAGAAACAAGGAGTACAGTAAATACATGAGACTTAAGACTTTACAAATCTAAATACAGTAAAACCCCTGTTATCTGGCATCCACAGGGACTCCCTATTGCCAGATAACTGTAGTTGCCGGTTAATCGGGAGCCCTGAATTTAAGGGTCTAAACGACCCTTAAACACCCCAAAAACCTCTCAATATGTCTCTAAAATGGCATCAGCACCTAAACTGGGCCATTTAGGCCCAGAAAAAAATAATTAGAAAAAAAGTTAGCATTTTTTTTTTTTGCAGTCTCGAACTCCAGATAATGCCGGTTATGCCGGTTTAGTGGGAGTAAATTTAAAATGGGAAATTGGTGCAGGTTGCTTGAGAGTCCCAGTTAGTTGGGTGCCAGATAACCAGGGTTCTACTGTATTGTTGTTGTTTTTTTTTTATCTGATCAGTTGAGTCCATCTCTCTGTGACCCTATGGACCCCTATGGACTGTCTCTGGTCATGCTTACCCATAAGGTTTTCTTGGCAAAGATACTGGATTAAGTTGACGGTTACTTCTCCAGTGGACCATGATTTGTCTGCGCACTCTGCTATGACCTGACCACCTTGGGTGACCTAACATGGTATTGCTCACAGCTTCATTAACGTACACAAGCCCCTTCATTACAACAAGGTAGTGATCTAGAATTGGAATCTAAATATAGAGTAGTAGAAAGTTGCAAGAATTAAAATAAATTGTGGTTACTCGACAATTGGTATACTGTACTTTTTTTGTCTGTACAATTCACCTAATTGCCCAGTTATTAAACTTTACCTGTAAAAGCTCTCACTTCCAATGCACAAGGTAGAAATTGTTCCTTCAAGGCTTCCTATAGTCATGTTTGGTTATCCAGCTGCTCATCTGTTGGTATTTCTGTTGTGAATGTTTTCCATCCCACTACAGCTCCTTATATAGGGCCCTGGGCTCCTGTGACATCACCTATTATGACATATCTCTGATGTCAGAAGTCTTTGTTACCTAGAGGGCCCAGCTCAGCCTTGTGATATCTGCCATTAGATAACTCACCATAAAGTGCTTTAGAAATACCCCAATTATTTGTGTTAATGTTCAACAGAGGTTCCTTTGTACACATACACATGTAAATGGCATCATTCAGTCATGTGCGACTATCCGCGACAACACAACATGCTGATCCACTTGGTTTTCATGGCAGAGATACTGGAGCGGGTTGCCAGTTCCTTCTCCAGTGGGCCACAGCATACAGCTCCTGGTATTCTCAGGTGGTCTCCCATCCCAGTACTGACCAGTGTGACCTCTTGGTTCCCTGGCTGGATTGAAACCCAGGATGCTGTGGTGAAAGCGCCTGCATCCTAACGACTGGGCCACCTACACCTACACATAAGTGTGCACAAAAACATACAAATGTAGAATCCAGAATAATTTTAGAATCTGGTAACACAACAGGATTTACTTAATATACAGCATTTAACAGAATCTAGAAATAACCCCCGTGAGTCTACACTTTGTTTAAGTGTTCGCCTCCATCTTTACTTCTTGTTCTACTTTTTTCTTCCTGTTCCCTTCTTATTAACTCCTTGTGACAATTACCCTCAACTGTATGAGTAAGAATTGAAGGTAATTTTAGGTAGGAGGGTTACCAGGCACCTGGTGTTTTACTAAACTGTCCTATTAAAAACCTAAAGAACCACTGTGGAAATACTTTTTCTATATGGTCTTTTTAATAATTAAACATGATAATGGGCAAAATACTATTAGATTTAAATACAGCCTTACATTGTGGGTTTTATACCAAATTATTGAGCTTTCTATTACAGATACTGAATTCTTGTAGATGCCACATTCCTGTTATGTAGTAATGTGCAATCAAAGTCTTCTGTCACCTAAGGATGATTGACAGCAACATAATTGTACGTAATATATAACAGGTTGTATTATTTTGTTTTCTATTTAAAATGTTGATATTTTCGAGTGTAGTTCTTCAAAATAGTATTGTTAGAGCATAGTTGTGCTTTAATAGTTAAAGGGACTCTATGAATAACTTAGTTTTAAGAGTGTGGCAATACCCCCATTTATATACAAGTCCAAGTCCCAATTAATCTGTAGGTGAATTGTAGGTATGTTAGCTTACCTGTGATATCATAATGTGGCCCTATATGCAACAACAGCTCTTGGGCGACATGAACACGCTGCTGCTGCAGAGTCACACACGAGCGGTCACATGGCCTCATTACCAAAATTCAGATGTTTTCTGCAATACAAACCATCTAAAAAAAACAGTTCACAGTTGTGTTCCAGTGCATAACGCTAATAATTACTTATGGAAAGCCACATTTTTAAAACAGAACCTCTTTACTAATTCTTGATAAAACCGGAAAAAAAATCACATAACAATCCACTGTAGGACGATAAAATGCCAAGATATAATGGTTGTTACTAATATTAGTCTGCTCAAATCCAATGGCGGCTGGTGGAATTTTAGTTGGTGGGGCGGAAGACCAAACTCTGCTACTATAAAGTGCTCCTCTTATTGTCTGACTACATAGTGACACAAATGCCACCTCTTCGACATTACCCATACTGCAATACTCTTTCTTTTCTCACATACAAGTATCACAGATGCACAAACATTACCTAAACAAACAAAAACAACACATTTATTCTCTCGACATATGAGATTTTTCAACACAAGGCTAAGCATATTGTCAATCATACTAGTATTACAGATACATACATTGGTTTCATTTGAACATATATACCCATGTCCATATAAACACTGAAACCATGTCATGGCCTAAGTTCCTGGTCCCTTAAAGGCATATCTAAGTTTGCTAGATTATGAATAGAGGAGAATTAATAGTGTATGCAAACATTTTTGTGCATTACAAAATACACAGCACCCAGACTTTAGCGAGCACGACAATTGCGCGGCGACAACAGCACACTAACCTATAGCTGAACAGAACCTAGAAGAAGCCCACTTTGATTTAGGAAGATATGGCAGCAAAGGCACAGGCATCACAGACCCATTAGATCCATGTACCTGTGTGCTAATAAGTTAAAGTGATTTTAATTAACTGGGTACATATCTGAATGTGGGCACCCCAACTTTATCGCGAATGACAATTGAGTGGCGACAACAGTGCGCCGACATCACTGCTAATATACTGCTAATAAGTTACAGTGATTTTAATTAACTGGGAGCATATCTGAATGTGCCTAAACACTAAAGGCTAATCTGGAATTGCTTATGAAAATTAGCTGCTTCTAGGTTCAGACAACTGTAAATTACTTGACAACAGAACAAAATAAAAGTGTAAGTCTGTGTAGGATAACCCTCTGGCTACAGGTTGGCTACCAGTCCTAGGTGGAATCATTGGCAGAGCTACTGCTTGTGCAAGAGGTACAAAGCACTAGGTCCACGACATTGTAGGAGCCATCTGCTACTAGCAGTACTTGGATACAAAGAGATTCTTTACTTTATTAGTGAAAGGGGAGATCATTCTTATAGAAAGGTGATCTGACCAACCACATGTAGGTTTGGCTTTTAATTCACTCCTACACGTGTAAGTTGTAAGGAAGGACCCCAAATTGGTTTGCAACTTGGCCCTCCATTTGCTAGCTCCAATACAAGGTGGAATTCCCTATGACCCATTAAAAGTAAAATGCTTTTGTCCTCATGGCTATATTGTTTAGTCATGTCCAATCCTATGGGCTGCAGCATGCCAGGTATATCTTGTGTCTGGTTGAGCTAATCCAGAAGGTATTCTTGGCAAAGATAATGTAGTGGGTTGCCAGTTCCTTTTTTCAGTACATGGTATAGCTCACAGCTTCATTGAAGAACACAAGCCCTTTCACCATAACAAGGTAGAGATCCAGAAGGTGGCTTGGGACTTAGATAGCTGCTAATGTTGCTGTTTGCAACTTGCTTCAGCGTTCTATAAATCAAACTTTCACCATTCATTTGACATGATGAACATGCCAACAGAGCCCACACAAAGTGTTTTTATTTATTGCCATATTGGTTTGAAGTGGTATCAAATTCTTCACAATTAATTCACTGCATGTGTTGGTATGTTTCACTCTGCCCATCCTGTCCTGGACATTACATTTCCAACAGCTGCTGGCAGCAAAGGGTTAAATATCTGAACAATGTTCCCATAGTATCAAACAAAATGTGATGTGAATTATCAGAGCACATAATGTTCAGGAGTTTGGGCCAAGAATATCCCCAGCCCGCTGTCTATAAGTGAAAATATATAATGAGGGTTCCTGGGACTCTCTGCTTCCAAAAAAACATCATCGGCCAGCAGCAATTAGGGAGAGAGATGCACCTGACCTAGAAGGAAAAATCCAGCTTTTAACCCTTACAATACTGTGCTCGCATCTATTAGTGGAACACTGAGCCAGAGATTTTAGGGAGGGGGGTGTTCACTAAGGTATTGCACACAAAGGAAATAGAGCACATTGAGATGTTTCAATGTGTGTGTGTTTATGTGTAGAGAAGCAGCTGTGTGATATTGTTATACTAAATGTGGTATCCCCCCATATTTTCTTTGGCTCCTAAATGCTCGCCAGTAGGGTTTATCTGCAGCAGGTCCCCCAAAGGTAATTTGCCTAAGCAACAATAGACATACATTTGGCCTCTCTTGGGCCTAGTCAGTAGGGAATAGCTGAAATCCATAAGGCACAGTGAGCAAGTGGGCCACGTCTGGAGCCCCCCTATCAACCTTATGGAGACTAAACCCTAATCATCAGTGATTTAGTAATTTTAATAGTGCCACTTCCAGATAAAGTTATTCTCAAATCTGGTATGTAGGTGCAGGGCTGGATCTATTTTTTTGGAGCCCCTAGGCAGTGAAGTGGAGGAGCCCTACTAGAGAGTATGCAAGGTATGCACTGACAAATTCTTGCCTTTTCTGTACGTGTAAGTTCCCTTTCCTATTGTAATTGTCTTGTCGTAGGTGGTTACCCCCTAGTAGCCAGTCTATGAACTGCAACATTTCATTTTTTTAAGCCAGTGAAGGGGTTAACATTGAAATGGTTAACATATTCTGCTGATGAAGGGGTTAACATATTCTGCTCTATATATTCACGAGATATTGCCTAACCATAATATCACATTCCTATCCTTGAGATGTCTAACGACCTTACTAACACACAAAACATTTCTAGTTGTTCTACGAAACCGAAAAACACCTGATTATTTGTCCTCGTACCAACTAACATGACCCGTAAAGATGCTGCTAATATCCGCCTTCTTTTGCAAGTATATAATCTATGCTCTGATATAACAATAAACGAATTGTGCTAACATAACACTGTGTGTGTGTTACTTTATCAGTGCAATTCCTCAGAATTCTGACTAAGGCTTGAGGCCGGAGTTCCAAGCTGCCAAGTATACGAGACTGTCCCAACAGCCAGGAACCATTTTTTTAAAGAAGTTGCGCCCCTCACAGAGAAGCACCCTTGGGCGGCTGCCTAGTTGGCCTAATGGGTAATCTGGGCATTGAGGGGAATTGTCAAACGCCTCCGAAAACAGCAGCCCTTCTGTACTGTGGAGCATAGCCCAATGTTGGGGTCTTCCAAGAACACTGCCTTTTTTGCATCCTCTGTTTTAAATTGAAAATATCCTGGCCTGAGGTGCCCAGAAAATACATTTACCTCTATTATAAATTTGTACATTGCACAGGTCAGCTGACATATTAGAAACATGTTACTTTTAAAATCATAATTTAGCACCTGTCCACACTAAAAGGATTTCAGAGTCCTGTATATCAGGGGTGGGCAAGTTTACAAACACACACAGGCCTGGATTTGAGGATTTATTTTCTGTGCACATGTGAGTCAATCAATATGACTGAAGTAGATATAGTCTTCGCTGTAGGGAGCAGGCATATCCTCAAATTCACACCTGTGTGCGGCCCTTTAACATTGAAATTGCCCACCCTGTTGTATATGTATATGGGAGGCTGGTCTTATTCCATGAAAATTTGCCTCATTGGAGACTGTTAGAATACCCAAAGCAGGTCAGCTTCAATGTAAAGCTGCTTAGTTCTGAGAGCACAAATATGACAAGCAGATTTCAAACACTATAAGAGTTTATCACTGCTGAAAAATAACTGCTGTAAAGGTTAAGCAAACTTACTTTTATACCTCTGGAAAGGCAAATGTATCTGGGTCTTACACCAGATGAGTTATGGAGCTCTATGAAGAGATCAGTTATGCCTGCTCTACTTACTTACTTGATACATCCAAATACATTTTGTTATATGGGGGTCCAGACATCATTGCAAAAGTGTTTTTTTTTTGTATATTTTGAATTTATTATAGCACTCATTGTGCATGCAATACAATCATTTGTAATGTTTAAAAAAATTCTTTGGAATATATAATAGAAAATGTGGAACATTATTGTCCCTGTCACAACATGCTACCTACTAGCCTGGAATCATATTAATTATTTTGTTCATCCAGTCTGTCCATTTTCCATTTTGTCTTAAACCTCCAACTCATATTTGATTCTTGCCCATATCATATTCGGGGTGGCACTATGGGAGAATATTTAGGATATTTACTATGGTATCTCAAGAGTTATGATGCCAATTTTCCCCATGGGAAATAGCCATTGTAGCGTTATGCATACTGCAGGCTAGGCCAGTCCTGGAGGTACACACACAGACAAGGATTTGAGAGTTTCCTTGTTGTGCACAAGTGAGTCAATTGCAAAGGCTGAACCAATGATTGTCTGACATTTACATAGCAGTGATATCATGGGCAGATCTACAGCAAGTGCAGGTGGTGACATACACTGGGGCCCTCCTCTGGTGGGTCCAGTACACTTTAATTTTCTAATGTATTTTTTTTTTAATTCTGCAGTGTGATAATATATACTAAGTTGGTACCTGAGGGGAGGCATCCATTCCCTAGCTCTTCTACTAGTGAGTGATATCCTCAAACATTGACCTGTGTTTGACTCTCCAGGGCTAAGATTGCCTTCCCCTGTCTGTGCATAGTAAATATCCCTCCGTGTCTCTCCGAAGCACTGTATTTCCTTCTCTTTGTCTAGGACACAGCTGTTGTTTTTACGGATTTTGATAGATTCTCCCCAAAATTCCAGACATGAGAAATCTGTAATCTGCATAAAGAAGACCGTGAGTCCGATGTGATTTGTGTTTAATAAGTGAGATGAATCTTGAGGTTTAGTCTGATTACAGACGGCGCTTCCGTTCCAGACGTGCAGAATAAATATCTACATCTGCTATCTCTTGTGATCTTGTTATACAGTGTGAGGAACTGAGCTTACAGATGTGTAATTATGATAATGAGGATCCAGGGAGGGTTCTTCAGCCAGTATTATCATCCCTCATATCTGGTGATGATCCCCCCCCCCCCCCTTCATGTACAAGGACAGACATCCCAGAGCCTGACACAAACCATGAACTAAACTTAAAAATAAGCAAATAATACTGTGTATCTACTGTATATATATTTATCTTACACTTGTGTTCACATTTGAACATCTAAAACAAGTTAAAAATGTGTTTCTACTCGGAAATTCTGAGAAATACAGTTATTACACTGCATTCTGGAAACTCGGGCAGGGACATGCAAATGTGCCCCCAAAAATCTTTGCTCTTGCAATCCATTACCATTTTAAATATGGCTTCCTTTAAGCATATGCTTGCTGTATTACACAGCTTTGAGCAAAGCAAATGATAGATTGTACACAAGCTCGGTATCCTACCCACGTACAGCTGTTTCAAGGTTACTGCCTTTCATCAGCGCGGGGCCCGTTCCTAGCTTGTGGTAGATATTTTGAGGAGGTAGTTTACCACAACAATTATTTAATTTATAGTGGACCAAAGAGTGATAGAAGCCACCCACCTTACAGTATTACAGTATATAAATTTGAATGTCTAAAACAAGTTAAATATCTTGTTTCCTGCTGAGAATTCTGAGAAATACAGTTATTACACTGCATTCTGGGAACCTGGGCAGGGACATGCAAATGTGCCCACAAAGTCACACAGTCGAGTCACACCACCAGCTAATATCCTGAATAACAGCAGTGAACAGCACTGACAGCAGCTAGACGGTGTGGTAGTGAGACAATAAGATGCTGGAAGATTGGCAAGGGTTTCTGAAACCATGCAGACTGCAATACATCTGACATCTGCTGAAGAGTGCGTGGTGGAGGATCCATACGGTGAACATGGCAAATAAGGTGGTTCTACAAGTGCTCAATGGGATTCAAGTCTGGGGAAATTGAAAACCAGAGAAGTACTTTGAAGTCTCTTTTGTGCTCATCCAACCACTCCCGGACAATTCTGGCCATATGATATGCACTGTCCTGCTGGAAGATCCCATCCACTCAAGGGAAGACAACATGTATGGGTGCTCTTGATCTGCAAGGATGGAAAGATAACCCAATCGGTTGTGAGTGCCTTCCAGAGGTATGAGTCGACCCAGACAATGCCAAGAAAACATTTCTCAGACCATAACTCTGCCGCCACCAGCTTGTGTTCTTCCAACAATGCTTGCAGAGTGTTTGTTCTCGTCTGTCCAGTTGATGGAGCAGAAAATGTGACTCATCAGAGAAGGCAACCCTTTGTCAATCAGAAGAGACCCAATTTCGGTACTGTCATGCAAATCAAAGCCGTTCCTGATTATGAACCCTCGTCACCATGGGTGCAGTGACCAGCCATTTTCTTTGGAGCCCCATAAGCAACAGGGCTGGCTGTACTGACACACGTCTGGTAGCCGCCTGGTTCGTCTGGATGGTGAGTTGCTCAACTGTAGCATGTCGGTTGGCTCTCACACACAGCTTCACAGCCGACGTTCACCTCTGACCTCAATGGCATGTGGTGCTCTACAGTTTCTGCACAGTTTCTGCACAGTTTCTGCGCTGTTAATTCACAATGGTGTCATTGGTCCAGTCACTGTACACTTTAACCACAGCAGTACATGAACAGTTCCCAAAGTGCGCTGTTTCAGAAATACAAAGTCATTGAACACCCCCTTATCAAAGTCAGCTAAAACGCAGGGTTTTACCCATGACAGCGATGGTTGATATGTTTGCAGAAATCCTACATGTCACCTTTTATATACATACAAAACCAGCTCATGACACGTGCCGTATTTGATTGGCTACTCGCTGCTGACTTCAAAAGTAGGCGGTGGTCATAATAAAGCATATATACTAAATAAATAGTACATTTAAATGTCTAAAATAAGTTAAAAAAACTTGTTCCCTGCTAAATATTCTGAGAAATACAGTTATTACATATATAGAAATTATCAACTTTTATTCGCAATCATGAGCAATCTACAATACTCATTCCTGCTGCAACAGGTGGGAGGAAAACACTGTATGCAGAAGAAATGTTTATTTGTACAAAGAGCATGTGACATCTAAAACTGCCAGTGTTTCAACAAGATAAATTGAAAGCTTTCATTAATTGAAAGCTCAAGGACACACCCTACTAAGGGAGCAGAGAGAATCAGCTGAGATATATAAATGGAACACTGCAGTAAAAATGTAAAGGTTGTATTTTTGTATTTCTAAAAAATATTATCAAGTTCAGTTATTCAAAAGAAAATATAGAAAATATATGTCATATATAACCCCTATGCTATTACCTATGCCCATATACTCCAGACCTCTCTGGCAGACAAATGGTTACACTGATGGGTCCCCTTATCACACACAAGGTCATGGATACTTTTCCTTGGCTGGGCTCTTGTTTTGGCTGCCAGTTTCTGGCTTTTAAAGAAAATTGCTCAATCTCCTTTTGTGTTTATAAATATAAACTGGAAAAGCATTCCACACAGAAATATGTCATGTCCCACATTTGCCCATATAAGGGCCCCGCTCCTGCCCTGTGTGTGTGTGTGTTGGCTGCAGACCTGGGTGTATCACTAACTGCACTTATGGTGCTAAACTTCTGTGCTGTGTTAACTCATTGCTAACTATGTGGCGCTGAATGGCATTGCACAGCAAATCATTGTAAGCACAGAGGCTGACGTGATTAGTTTTTATGCAGCCACCCATCACAACAACCCCCTTTCCTCTTGCCCTTTAGATGATGAGTTGATCACACCTATATAGAAAATAAGTGTATAACTGTCACTGGAAATATATACAGTAAGTCAGAAAGTGCCAGGTACACATACAGATAGCATATTATTTGCATACTAGTCATTTACCAGTCATAAATGACGGTATAATATTACTTTTCCCCCCTTCTCCCTCCCCTGTGTCTTTTCCCCCTCTCCCTCCCCTGTGTCTCTTCCCCCTTTCCCTCCCTGTGTCTCTTTCCCCCTCTCTCTGCCCTGTGTCTCTTTTCCCCCTCTCCCTCCCCTGTGTCTCTTTGCCGCTCTCCTGAAAATGTGCTGCCAAACGGCCAGGGCCAAAACACTTCCATGTTTTTATACCAGTGGATCAGAGCTCCTTAAAGGGATATGAAAGGTTTCTGCATATTTCTAGGTATATAAGTGTTATATATAAGTAATTATACTAGGTTGTATCTATTTACTTTTATGTACTTTATTTTATTAAGTAGTGCTTATGAGCTGTTTTTACAACTTAAAATCAAATAAATAGTTCCTATATGGGTCTGTCCACTGTATTCTATGCAGACACAGATTCGGGCTTGATGTTTAATTTAGTGTCCTAGCCTATCAGGGACAATGTCTCAGTAGCATTTTGCTGAAAGATGGTAACTGATTGGTTAGTTTGAAACACTGCACACCCAGCCCTAGAGTTTGTGTCTGCATATGCTGCAATGGGCAGACTCATACAGGAACTTTGTATTTGATTTTAAGAAGAGCCTATAAACACATCTTAATAAGTATAGTACCGTACATAAAAGTAAATAGATACACAGGTATAATATATACCCAGTGAAATCAAGGATCCTTCCATAGGCCAAAATATGAGGGTACACCGGCTTCAGATCGGTTCTACTAATCCATAGCTCAGTTCTGATTGAGTTGAGTTACATGTTTGTCTAAAATCCTGACCTGCTGAGGGCTGGACTTGGCCCAGTCCTCAAGAATCATTAACATTATATATTAACTAGCGACTTGCCCGTCAAAAATGACGGCAATAAAAAGTGAAGCCTGGCCTCATGATGAGCGCCTTTCGCAGTAAGTGCCTTCGGCACTCATCACATTGCGAGCCTCCACCCCCTACCTCTCCCACCGTCTACTTTACTGTCCTCGCAATGAGCGACCTGCCTACTTCCACGCTTGTGTCTCATTTCCCCCCTCCTCTCCCTCCCTTGTGTCTCATTTCCTCCCTCCTTTCCCTCCCTTGTATTTCATTTTTCCCTCCTCTCCCTCCCTTGTGTCTCCTTTCCCCCTCCTCTCCCTCCCTTGTATCTCCCCCCTGTGTTTTTACCTCCCTCTCCCTCCCGTGTCACTAACCCCCTCCCCTGTTTCTCTTTCTCTCCTGTGTCTCTTTCGCCCCTCTCCCTGGCCTGTGTCTCTTCCCCCCTGCCCCCCCCCCTGTATCTGTTTACCCCTTCCTCTTGTCTCTCCCCCCCATTTCCCTCCCCTGTGTATCTTTCCCTCCTCTCTCTCCCCTGTGTCTCTTCCCCCTCCTCTCCCTCCCCTGTCTCTTCCCCCTCCTCTCCCTTCCTGTGTCTCTTCCCCACCTCTCCCTCCTGTGTCTCTTTCCTTCCCTCTCCCCCTGTGTGTTTCCCCCCTCCCATGCATCTCTTTCCCCCTCCCCTGTGTCTATTTCTCCCCCTCTCCCTCTGTGTCTCTTTCCCCCCTCTCCCTCTGTGTCTCTTTCCCCCCTCTCCCTCTGTGTCTCTTTCCCCCTTCTCCCTCTGTGTCTCTTCACCCCCACTCCCTCTGTGTCTCCCCCTCCCTCTCCCCCTGTGTCTCTTCCCCCCCTCTCCCCCTGTGTCTCTTTCCACCTCCTCCCTCCCCTGTGTCCCTTTCCCCCTTTCCCCTGTGTTTCTCTACCCCCCTACTCCCTTCCCTGTGTCTCTTTCCCCCTCTGTCCCTACCCCCCCCTCCCCTTTGGTGCCGTGTTGTGTGCATGCACTTCTGGCACCGCGCTATGCGCATGCGACCTGTGACTTGCACAGAATACGTACAAATAATTTCGGTAGTGCGCATGGAGATTTATGTGTCATAAGTCTCTTTCCCCCACTCTCCCTCTCCTATGTCTTTCCCCCTCTCCCTCCTCTTTGTCTCTCCCCATCTCCCTCCCCTGTGTCTTTCCCCCCTCTCCCTCCCATGCGACTCTTTCCCCCTCCCCTGTGTCTCTTTCTCCCCCTCTCCCTCTGTGTCTTTCTCCCCCTCTCCCTCTGTGTCTTTCTCCCCCTCTCCCTCTGTGTCTTTCTCCCCCTCTCCCTCTGTGTCTTTCTCCCCCTCTCACTCTGTGTCTCTTCCCCCTCTCCCTCTGTGTCTCTTCCCCCCTCTCTCTGTGTCTCTCCCCCCATCTTACCCCCTCCCTCTGTGCCTCTCCCCCCCTTTCCATCTGTGTCTCTTCCCCCCTCCTCCTCTGTGTCTCTTCACCCCCTCTCCCTCTGTGTCTCTTCTCCCCCTCTCCCTCTGTGTACCCCGGATCATTGTCAAACTGCGGTTCATCGCAAGCGTGATGACGAATCGCATTTTGACAATTAGAATATGTGATTTGTCGTTTACCCATCATAAATGACAGTATAATATTACATGTGTCTCTCCCACATCTCCCTCCCCTGTGTCTCTCCCTGCGTCTCCCTCCCCTGTGTCTTTCCCCCATAGCCCTCCCCTGTGTCTCTTCCCCACTCTCTCTCCCCTGTGTCTCTTTCCCCCATCTCCCTCCCAGTGTCTCTTTCCCCCCCCCCTTTTCCTACCCTGTGTTTCTCTTCCCCCCTACTCCCTCCCCTGTGTCTCTTTCCCCCTCTGCCCACCCCCCCCTTTTGGTGCCGCTCTGTGCGCATGCGCACTGTGGCTTGCACAGAATCCGTACAAATAGTTTCTGTAGTGCGCATGGAGAGTGTATCTTTCCCCCACTCTCCCTCCCTGTGTCTCTTCCCCCCTCTCCCTCCCCTGTGTCTCTTCCCCCCTCTCCTTCCCCTGTGTCTCTTCCCCCTCTCCCTCCCGTGTGTCTCTTCCCCCTCTCCCTTCCCTGTGTCTCTTTCTCCCTTTGTCTCTTTCCCCCTCCCCCCCATGTCTCTTCCCCCCTCCTCTCTCCCCTGTGTCCCTTTCCCCCTCTGTCTCTTTCTCCCTCCTCCTTCCCCTGTGTCTCTTTGCCCCTTATCCTGTGTCTCTTCCCCTCTCTCCCTCCCCTGTGTCCCTTTACCCCTCTGTCTCTTCTCCCCTCTCCCTTCCCTGTGTCTCTTCTCCCTTTTCCTGTGTCTCTTCCCCCTCTCTCCCTCCCCTGTGTCTCTCCCTCCCTCTCCCTTCCCTGTGGCTATTTCCCCCTCTGTCTCTTTCTCCCTCCTCCTTCCCCTGTGTCTCTTCCTCCCTCTCCCTCCCTTGTGTCTCTTTCCCCCCTCTCCCTCCCCTGTGTCTCTTCCCCCTCTCCCTCCCATGTGTCTCTTCCCCCCTCTCCCTTCCCTTTGTCTCTTTCCCCCTTTGTCTCTTCCCCCTCCCCCCATGTCTCTTCCCCCTCCTCCCTCCCCTGTGTCTCTTTCCCCCTTTGTCTCTTCCCCCTCCCCCCATGTCTCTTCCCCCTCCTCCCTCCCCTGTGTCTCCTTCCCCCTCTCTGCCTCCCCTCTGTCTCTTTCCCCCTCCTACTTTTGCAGCATGTACGGAAATCCATACACATAGTTTGTGAAGTGCGCATGCTCTCCCACTGGACATGCACTCGCAAAGAGACACAGTGGAGGGAGAGGGGGGGAAGAGACACATGGAAGGGAGAGGAGAGAAGGAGTTACAGGGGAGGGAGAGGGGAGGAAAGACAGAGGGTGAAGGGAGGAAAGATAGAGGGGGAAGGGGGGAAAGAGACAAAGGGGACTGAGAGGGAAGAGACACAGGGGAAGGAGAGGGGGGAAAGAGATACAGGGGAAGGGGGTGGGGGAATATATATATATATATATCCCAGAATGCAGTGTAATAACTGTTTTTCTCAGAACTCTGAGCTGGAAGCAGGTTTGTTTAACTTGATTTAGACATTCAGATGTGAACACAGATGTACTATTTATTTACTGTACTACTGTACGGTGGAAGACTTCTATCGCTCTTTTGCCCAGCATATTATAAATGATTGTTGTGGTGAACTACCTACTCATAAGGTCCACAACACAGGCTGAGATCCCGCTCCATGCTGATGATAGCCAGTAAGCTTGAAACAGCTGTACATGGATAGGATACTCAGCCTGTGTTTATTCCATCCTTGGCTTTGCATTAAAGCTGTGTAACACAGCATGCATAAGCTTAAAGAAAGCCAAGTTTGATAATGGCTACGGAATGAAGAGCGAGGCATTTGTGGCCATATTTGTGTGTCCCAGCTCAACTTCCCAGAATGCAGTGTAATAACTTTCTTTCTCGGAACTCTGAGCTGGAAGCAGGTTTTTTTTAACTTGCTTTAGACATTCAAGTGTGAACACAGATGAACTTTTTATTTACTATATATATATATATATTACCCTGTCATTTATGATGGGCAAACGACTAGTAGTGCATACTTGTCTCCAGCCATGGAACAACTTGCAGGAAATGAAGATGTCTGCATGAGATTGAGATATTGTACAGTAATAGGACTATAGGACTATAAAAGGAAAATATTCACCTCAGTAGGTGGTACTTTCTAGATACAAACGTTTCATAGAGAAGTTACAGAACATTCTGATGCATTTGGGAAACTCTAATCCAGATGTTGAGGGAAAGCTTCAAAGGATTACACCATGCTGCTGTGGTCATTCATCAGATGAAATATAATTAAAATATGCCTTTAAAATGAAAGGTAGTGACCATGCTGGGGTGAGGAGATAACTGCATTGAATTAAAAAATTGTACAGGGATGTAATGGTATGGTGTGTGTCATATGAGGCACCCTGTCTTCATTTTACTAACCCACAGATCCTTTATCCTGCTTTAGATCTTGTGATTGAGGGTCTAGAGCATTGATTCACAACCTTCTCCTCAAAGACCTGACAACAGACCATGATTTGGGTTTAACACTGTGTGAATACAAGGTGAAGCAAATAGAGACTCCAGAGTCTGTTGAATATTAATAGACCCACTTTGAATTCACACAATGTTAAACCTAAATCATGACCTAACTGGGGGTCCCCAATAGGATTGGGAATCGCTGATCTAGATGTGAGAATATTTTGGTCATTTCTGTGGCCACAGACCTGACCCATAAATCTGTGCTGCCAATTTGAGTTACATTGGATGGTAGTGTATCATTAGAGTACTAATGTCTGCCCCATGGAATAACTGGCAACCTACTCCAGTAGCTCTGTCATGAATACCAAAGGGATCAGCATGGTGTGTTGCGGTCCATGAGGTCACAGAGAGTTGGACTTGGCTGAACAACACAAACACAATGTCTGCCCCAATACTGCACCACATTTCTCTGTTCCTCTAATTGTTTTGTGACCTCTATCTGTGCCAGATAATAATCACAACTTTGTATTGTGTGTTCCCATCTCTGTATTGATGCTATACATTGACCTTTTCCCCTCCAGTTTCTCTGCATAATATCTATTCTAGCAACTCAACTCCACCTTGCAAATAATGGACCAGATGTACTAAGGTTCCCCAAGGCATCAAAGCATCCCCAAAATCTGCAGGAAGGTGGACCTCTCCCGTCCTGCTATTCTTTTATCACACTGGAGAGATTTTTATTCTAAACCACACGCTCTTTAGGATAAAAATGTTATAGAAACATAGAACATTAAATATATATGAAAGCACATAGGAACCAAGAGGCCCATGTAATCTGCCCATTTGATCTATGTAAAAGTGTGGCTTAATAAGAAAGCTTTAAGCTTATCCCAGATATGATCAAATTCCTTGAAGGTGTTTGCCCACTAATCTTCTATTGGGGGCCTTAATTGGGAGGCCTGGTTTCCTTACCTTTTAGAGATCTATATAATTTTTAAAATGAACCCTGGACATTGGTTATGGAGACCATGCCATGGAGCTTAAAATCTATTTATCAGGAGGGGAAAAGTAAAAACACATAGTTGATTGCCTATAAAAACTTTAGTTTGCTGGGCCTATATTAGTCCTTGTTTAGGTGCAAGAAGATGATAAACCAACAAAATATCCTTTAACTATGGAGCTAAGACTCCAATTAGACGTCCAATTAGATAACTTAAAGCTGCACCAATTGGGTAAATGAAACATCACTGAAGATAAAATATAATTTCTATTTTTGTTGATTAAAAGTTTAGCAAAATCTAAATACATTGACTTAAAATATAAAATCTAGGTCCTTTCCCTCTTCCCCTACGCAAAAAAATTGGCAGCTGCAGTGCCGCCGCCAACTGCTAGATGTCGCTTCTGATTTTTGGAATACTGCTGCACATTGCATTTATGGCGCGCCGACAGAAGAGGCCTTGAGCTATGAGCCGTGTGCCTGAGGCCCTCTAGGGCTGAGTGCCCCTCGCCAAACATAGCGACAGCCTCGCTATCGATTCAACGCCGCCGAGTTGCGCCAATTTGGAGGGGGGAATAATTATAGGCCTTCCCTAAAACTGGACGGCGCCATCTAGCAGCTACTTGCTGGCACTGCAGCTGTCAGTGCTGGAGATTTCTTGCGCATACACAAAGGGATAGATCCAAAATCTGTTATAATTTGGATTTGCTCTGGATTGCCTATGATGCTCTTAAGTATAGAGCTACTGTAATTATTTCTTCCAGATTTTCAGGGTCTTCCTATGTGAGTAAATCACTAACTGACTCACCTAAAGATAAACGGGATATCCATAAAACCTGGCATGACCTCATAGAGAGGTGTTGGACACCCTGTTTTAGAAGTCGCATAAAACATAAAAATGTATTTATTATTTTATTATTATCTAGTATTTATAATGCGCCAACATATTCTGCAGCGCCATAACCTTTTAATCATTGCAAAAAAATGTTTTGCTACACAAATAAATGATCTCAAAATTAGAAAACTAACATTACAGTGACACAAAGTTGCAAAGAGAAATGTTTAGTCACTTTTTGGCCTCATCTGTTCCATAAAAAGTGACATGTGTTGTAAAAGGATCATAAAATCAATTAGTCAGTTGTATGATCACTTGCCAGAGCTTCCTCTTTCTTGGCATCAAATCACAGGTCAGGACAAGAAGAAGAGAAGCACTTCCCTCCAAAAACTTGTCGGTGGTCCTGTACTGTAAAGGTTCAAAACCGTTAAATTAAATGCATTCTAAAAAATGTGAGGTATTGATTTCCCTTTGCTGTTGTTGATCAGTCCTTCAGTCGTGTCCAACTCTCAGTGACCATATGGATCTCAGTACCCAGGCACATCGGTATGCATCTCTGGTGGTGCTTATCCATTTGGTTTTCTTGGCAAAGATGCTGAAGTGGGTCACCAGTTCCTTCTCCACAATTTGACCGCAGTTTGTCTGACCTCTCTGATATGACCTGTCAATCTTCGATGACCCTACATGGTATAGCTCACAGCTTCATCAAGCCCCTTCACCACAATCAAGGTAGCGATCCAGAAGGGGGATTTCCCTTTACATGACCACAATATCCCCATATTTAAAATATGCTGTTTTGAAAAACTGACTTGAGATTTCCACTCCTTAGTCCTTTTAAAAGGTGCTATCACATTTGGCCGCCATATGGTAATTGCAGAAAGTGAGGTGTTACATTGGATGAATTGAAACATTATACAGAAGGAAAGTATTTTCTCCTCATCTGCCCTGTTATGTTTCCTACAACATAACAGAACATAAATCTGCAACATTTTGTTTTACCACTGTATTTAATGTAAATCAGAAGAGAAATCACAATTAAAGGGCCAGTTAATTCGGCACAACTTGGAGCACACCACTGTAAAGTTCTCAAAAAAACATGTTGAAATACATTTTGATTTTTTTTTAAATAGGTGTTTTTTTTAATAAATTAAATGTCTGTTTATTTAAATCACTGGCAGTACCCCCAGACAGTCATAGCAACAGCTCCATGCAGAGAGCATAAGCAGAAAGAGAATTAACCCTTCCCAAATGAATCTGTGCTAATAAAGGACTGCTGGAATCAGCTAAAAATGACAGTTGGGGTTAACATGTCCTGCTGCATTCCTGAACTTCAGTGAAAAACTATAAATCTTTGAGCTCACAGAGCCTTCACCTCTTGGTGTCAGCAGATGTTGTTATTCATGTGTTTGTAAACATACCCAAGACCTTAGTTATTATATTTTATTAGTGTAATTAATTAAAAAACAATAGATGATTTTAATATAAAATTGTGTGCTCTTTCACGCCATGAAGAGCACTTATAGTGAGCTAAATGTATCTTTAACTGGGTCCACAGGAGTCATTATTTACAATTCCTTGTAACTCCCTAATAAGATAACACAATGTTTTTTGTTTTTTTTTAGGGGGGGGGGGGTTATATATCTGCCTGTTGTGATGCTGTTAATTTTGTTTAATTCATATTTATTGTGTATTTATTTTTCAAGACAAAGTTTTTGGATTGGCCCTTGTGGAAGCCTCTCTACACTGTGCACTGATTGCTTGCAAATCTGATGATTACCAGCAGGTGTCACTGTGACAGAGGAAAATAACAAATCCTTATTTGAATATATTGAATAAAGAGTAGCCCTCTAGATCCACTTTTTACAAGATTTCCAGGATATATTGTATGATAATCAGTTACTTAGATAAATAGTTTGAAAATAGTGAACTGGCTCTGGTCCTCAAGGGCTGGAGATTAATTTCTTGCTAATTAATCTCAGTGTTTGAAATATTCCTGATACTATAATTTCTATCCCCCATACAATAGTTCTTGGATGGTGCTGCCGAGATTTGAGTCAATTTCGGCAAAGATTTAAATAAATTCAATAGGTTTAGGGTTAGGGTTTAGAGATAGTCTTTAGTATTAGGGTTAGGGTAGTGGTAGATAATAAGCTTTACACTAGCAAGAAATTCATTACATTTTCTGCCTCGTCGTCTAGCTGCAGATGGCCGCCACCACTGGAGGTCTGATAACCGGAAAGATAATTCTCAATTTTAGGACAAGCATCTACTAAACAGTGTGCATAACAAATAATTAATTCTGGTATTCTCAGGAAACCTTAGCAACACATTGTTCAGTGTCTGTATAGGTGAGATAAGAGAGACAATAAGTAAGGACCTTTAGACAGACAATGTGATGAGGAAGTGATTCTGTGGGGGTAAGGAATTATTATACAGATCTGCATCTTTGTTACCCAAACTCAGGTAGAGGAGTAATTAACTTAATCATTGCCCTATGTATTTACAGAGCTGTGGGTGCAAAATGATGGAAGTCATTGGGATACTCTCCTGTGTGTGGGAGGCTGTTTAATGCATGTGCATGTCAGTTGGACCCTCTGCTATGTGTGTTTGGGCCCCTTAAATGCATGTGCAGGTCAGTGTGACCCTCTGCTGTGTGTGTTTGGGCCCCTTAAATGCATGTGCAGGTCAGTGTGACCCTCTGCTGTGTGTGTTTGGGCCCCTTAAATGCATGTGCAGGTCAGTGTGACCCTCTGCTGTGTGTGTTTGGGCCCCTTAAATGCATGTGCATGTCAGTGGGCCCCTCTGCTATGTGTGTGTGGGAGGCTGTATAATGCATGTGCATGTCAGTGTGACCCTCTGCTGTGTGTGTTTGGGCCCCTTAAATGCATGTGCAGGTCAGTGTGACCGTCTGCTGTGTGTTTGTGCCCCTCAAATGCATGTGCAGGTCAGTGGGCCCCTCTGCTATTTGTGTGTGGGCCCCTTAAATGCATGTGCAGGTCAGTGGGACCCTCTGCTATGTGTGTGTGGGCCCCTTAACTGCATGTGCAGGTCAGTGGGACCCTCTGCCGTGTGTGTTTGGGCCCCTTAAATGCATGTGCAGGTCAGTGTGACCCTCTGCTGTGTGTGTTTGGGCCCCTTAAATGCATGTGCAGGTCAGTGTGACCCTCTGCTGTGTGTGTTTGGGCCCCTTAAATGCATGTGCAGGTCAGTGTGACCCTCTGCTGTGTGTGTTTGGGCCCCTTAAATGCATGTGCATGTCAGTGTGACCCTCTGCTGTGTGTGTTTGGGCCCCTTAAATGCATGTGCAGGTCAGTGTGACCGTCTGCTGTGTGTTTGTGCCCCTCAAATGCATGTGCAGGTCAGTGGGACCCTCTGCTATGTGTTTGTGCCCCTCAAATGCATGTGCAGGTCAGTGGGCCCCTCTGCTATTTGTGTGTGGGCCCCTTAAATGCATGTGCAGGTCAGTGGGACCCTCTGCCATGTGTGTGTGGGCCCCTTAAATGCATGTGCAGGTCAGTGGGACCCTCTGCCATGTGTGTGTGGGCCCCTTAAATGCATGTGCAGGTCAGCGGGATCCTCTGCTATTTGTGTGTTGGCCCCTTAAATGCATGTGCAGGTCAGTGTGACCCTCTGCTGTGTGTGTGTGGGCCCCTTAAATGCATGTGCAGGTCAGTGTGACCCTCTGCTGTGTGTGTGTGGGCCCCTTAAATGCATGTGCAGGTCAGTGGGACCCTCTGCTATGTGTGTGTGGCCCCCTTAAATGCATGTGCAGGTCAGTGGGACCCTCTGCTGTGTATTTATGAAGACCACTGGGATTCTCAAATCTCACAGGTGTGTAAAAAGATGTTACTAGGTCTTTTTATACTGCCAGGTAGGTGTGGGTGTGCTACTTTGTTATAAACACAACTGGAATAGTCTTATGGTTAGTGGCCTGCGAGTCTCATTGAGCCTTCAGGTCTATGTTCAGGTCTCCTCAAGGGTGTGTACTGGTCATTTGACCCTTCAGGTGTGTCCAGGTTCCTGTGACCCTTAGGTGTCTCTGGCTTGGTTAGGATGTGTGTAAACAAGCCCATTTGCCCTTTAGGTGTTTTCAGGTTGGTGGGATCTCCAGATGTTTGTCAATGGGACCCTCAGGGATGTGTTCAAGTCACTGTTACCCTAAGGAATGTGGGGACAGGTCACTAGGGCCCTGGAGTGTATTTTCCAGTCAGTTGGGTATTCAGGTATATGAGCAGGTCACTGTGACACTTATGGAGGTCACTCCAACTCTTTGATAGGTGTATGTTTATAGGTGCCATCATAAATGTGTGTGATACTCATGTATGGGAACCTTAGATAAGTGTGCAGGACACTCAGGTAAGTGTGCATAAGTTAATTTGATCTTCAGGCAAGCGATATATATGAATATGTATCATTCCCAGGTAGGTGCATTTGTGTCACTTGGATCTTGAGAGAAGTCTTTGCGTCACTGGTAGCTTAAGTTGTGAGTCTATATCACTGGGAGGCTCAGGCAAGTGGCTGTTAGTGTGTCAGAAAGGTAAGTGGGTATATATGTTGCAGCAATTCACTTGTAAGTAACTGGCATAATCAGGTAGAGGGGTCAGCAATTTGCATCATCTCAGTTTTTGTAGAGGAAAGTGTAGGAATCAGATTGGTAGGTGTTTCATGGGACCTGTAGTTGGATAGGGATCATTTATACCTCCCAGGATGGAGGTGTGTGTATCACTGGGTTGTACAAGGAGACAGCTGGTAATATACTATTGGCATTCCTGGTACATATGTATAAAACACTGATCAATCAGGTAGGCAGGATTGTGGATCACTGGGACTCTCAGGTAAGTAGGTGTGTGAGTCACTGAGGTCTGTGGGGTGGGTAGTTTTGTCCACCATACAGTATGTAGGTGTGCCTATCACGGAGACCCTCTGTTTTACCTGCAGTGCACTCCTGCCCATCACCTGCTGGACACCACACTGCCATGAGGAGAGGGGTTCCTTATTCACCCTTTCCCTGAAGAAAGGATGAGTGGTCAGAAGAGTTCCAGGAGCCTTGGTGTGGAGCCCCCTCCCCAGCTGCACTCTCAGGGCTGTCTCTGTCAGTGTTTGGGGGTCTCCGTTAGTGGCAGTCAGTGTTGGCTTAGCCTGCAGACCTGGCAGTGGGTGATGGAGGAGGGATTGTTTCCAGCCCCTGGTTCCCTTGCACGTGTGCTTTTTAAACACCCCTCACAGATGAGCCTCCCCTTTCTGCAGGTCACTAGGGTTTGTTGTGCAGCCAGCAGTAGAGAGAGACTTCCCCAGGAGTAAAGGAGGAGAGTGTAGAGTGCTGTGATAAGAGAGTGCTGATACTAGGGGATCTGCAAAAGGAGAGGGTACATAGGCTGCTTGTAATGAGATCTCTAGGTGTAGAGAGTGCAGAGACTAGTGACACCTGCAGTAAGAGACAGGGCTGATTGTATTGTAACCTGCAGGTGCAGAGTCTAGTGAGACATACAGGAGGAGAGTTGAGACCTCTTTGATCTGTTGTAGAAGAGGTTGGACCTACAACTGAGCAGTACATTGGGATCTTCAGGAAGAGCTGACAGAGCAGCAGGGAGAGGAGGAATAACCTGCACAGGATGCAGCACTGACAGCTCAGGTAGGTGGGAGGGTGAGTCTGGGTCTGGCTAGCCTCTGCAATAAAGTCTACTATAAACTGATTTGGGACTCTCCCAGTCTCCCTCTCTTTCTAATCCTATAAGACTTTCTGCTGCTCCTTGTGCACATGGTTGTGACCCAGTGGACCTGGCTATATTTCCCCATGGCTCTGTCCCAGTGGATCTTGCTGTACTGATCCACACACAGAGTTTGTCACTTTGTATTTACCGCCTCCTGAGTCAAGTTTTCTTTGGGATTATAACCAGTGTTAATCCCATATTAGATACACAGGAGCTCTGGATCTTGTAATCCCCTTTGCTGCAGATATCAGAGCTGTGTTTATGAGCCAGTGTCCAGCTGTATGTGTATGGTCTGTGTGTGCTACCCTACTATTAAAGTAACATGTCTACATTACTAATATTTGGTGCCCTGTTATGTGTGATACTATGCCCTGCTGCACAAAATGACTATGGCTGGGATACTGTGCCCTGATGCACTATATTACTGTGGGCATGATATTGTGACCTAATACACTGTATCACTATGGGTGTGATACTATGTTCTGCTGCACAATATTACTATGGGTGTGATACTGTGCCCTGCTGCACAATATTACTATGGGTGTGATACTGTGCCCTGCTGCACAAAATTACTATGGCTGCGATACTGTGCCCTGATGCACTATATTACTGTGGGTGTGATATTGTGACCTAATACACTGTATCACTATGGGTGTGATACTGTGCCCTGCTGCACAATATTACTATGGGTGTGATACTGTGCCCTGCTGCACAATATTACTATGGGTGTGATACTGTGCCCTGCTGCACAATATTACTATGGGTGTGATACTATGTTCTGCTGCACAATATTACTATGGGTGTGATACTGTGCCCTGCTGCACAATATTACTATGGGTGTGATACTGTGCCCTGCTGCACAATATTACTATGGGTGTGATACTGTGCCCTGCTGCACAATATTACTATGGGTGTGATACTGTGCCCTGCTGCACAATATTACTATGGGTGTGATACTGTGCCCTGCTGCACAATATTACTATGGGTGTGATACTGTGCCCTGCTGCACAATATTACTATGGGTGTGATACTGTGCCCTGCTGCACAATATTACTATGGCTGCGATACTGTGCCCTGATGCACTATATTACTGTGGGTGTGATGTTGTGACCTAATACACTGTATCACTATGGGTGTGATACTATGTTCTGCTGCACAATATTACTATGGGTGTGATACTGTGCCCTGCTGCACAATATTACTATGGGTGTGATACTATGTTCTGCTGCACAATATTACTATGGGTGTGATACTGTGCCCTGATAGACTATATTATTGTGGGCATGATATTGTGACCTAATACACTGTATCACTATGGGTGTGATACTATGTTCTGCTGCACAATATTACTATGGGTGTGATACTGTGCCCTGATAGACTATATTATTGTGGGCATGATATTGTGACCTAATACACTGTATCACTATGGGTGTGATACTATGTTCTGCTGCACAATATTACTATGGGTGTGATACTGTGCCCTGATAGACTATATTATTGTGGGCATGATATTGTGACCTAATACACTGTATCACTATGGGTCTGATACTATGTTCTGCTGCACAATATTACTATGGGTGTGATACTGTGCCCTGCTGCACAATATTACTATGGGTGTGATACTGTGCCCTGCTGCACAATATTACTATGGCTGCGATACTGTGCCCTGATGCACTATATTACTGTGGGTGTGATGTTGTGACCTAATACACTGTATCACTATGGGTGTGATACTATGTTCTGCTGCACAATATTACTATGGGTGTGATACTGTGCCCTGATAGACTATATTATTGTGGGCATGATATTGTGACCTAATACACTGTATCACTATGGGTCTGATACTATGTTCTGCTGCACAATATTACTATGGGTGTGATACTGTGCCCTGATAGACTATATTATTGTGGGCATGATATTGTGACCTAATACACTGTATCACTATGGGTCTGATACTATGTTCTGCTGCACAATATTACTATGGGTGTGATACTGTGCCCTGATAGACTATATTATTGTGGGCATGATATTGTGACCTAATACACTGTATCACTATGGGTCTGATACTATGTTCTGCTGCACAATATTACTATGGGTGTGATACTGTGCCCTGCTGCACAATATTACTATGGGTGTGATACTGTGCCCTGCTGCACAATATTACTATGGGTGTGATACTGTGCCCTGCTGCACAATATTACTATGGGTGTGATACTGTGCCCTGATAGACTATATTACTGTGGGCATGATATTGTGACCTAATACACTGTATCACTATGGGTGTGATACTATGTCCTGTTGAACTATATTACAATGGGTGTGATGCTGTGCCATTTTACACTATATCACTATTAGTGTGGTACTCTGCCCTATTACACTGCATTTCTATTGGTGTGATACTATACTATAACACTATCTCAATATTGGTGTGATACTGTGCCCTGCTACACTATATTACTATGGGTGGGATGCTGTGCCTTATTACTGTACATAATTATGGGTGTGATACTGTGCAGTATTACAATGTATCACTACAGGTGTGATATTTTACTCTATTACATTGTATCTCACCATGGGTGTGATACTGTGCCCTATTACATACAATTACATTGCCCTGATATTATATATCACAGTGTATGAGATGCTGTGCCCTGTTACACCATATCTCTGTATGTTTGTGTGTCTGATGCTGTGCCCTGTCACTATATATATCCCTGTATATGTGTGTGATATTGAGTTGTTACAATGTATCACAGACTGTGTTCTGTAACATTATATCACTGTACGTATATCTCATACTATTGTAATGCGTTACAGTCTATCCCATTAATATAATCTATAAATTCCTACAAGGTGGGTGTATATGATACTGTTCTCTGATATGATATGCCATTCATTGTTTTACTATGCATTCTTTCAATATTTAAATGCCCTTTTCTCTTGAATATTTGTAAATGCCACAACTATAACTATTATTTGGAGACTGGTAATTTCCATGCTCTTCCATGCCCCCTCAGATTATGACACCATTGCACTGGGGGGGGGCGGGCCTACTGTGGAGCTTCAATAATTATGTATTTCACCATCATGGATGTATATGGAGGGATATGGATTTTTCTATGTGTGTGTATGTATGTATATGTGTGTGTATATATATATATATATATATATATATATATATATATATATATATATATATATTATACACTATTTTATGGGCTGTGTCCCTTTCCTAGAGTTATTCTGGCTCCTACACCCATGTTCACCAAACTCATTCCATCTGAAACAGGAGCACCATCATTCCTCAGAGGTAACCACCCAGTCAACACCAACACATGTCACCTCTCTGCCTGTGGGGTGATGGCCATAGGAATGGTACCCACCTCTAAGAACTCTTTAGAAGTTTGGTAGACGAGTTTCAATAAGTAAAACAAATAATAGTTACCATCATTTGAAAGAGGAAAGATTTCAATGCTTTGGCCGATACCGGATGAAGACTTACATAGCAACAAGAACCCCTTCCTTTTATGTTGTGTGTAGGGGAAAATAAATGGGCAACTCTTGCCCAACATCTATCTCTTGGGGTAACTGTATCATGCGATTCCTCATCATCTAACAATGTCTTTATATGCTTGCCAACAATTCCAGGTACTATATGTGTACATTTGCAGAGCTGTGCACCCATTTGTGGGAGGAGAATATATCTTGCATCACTGAACCAATGTCTTAAAATATTGTAGGGTCTTGATAGGTATGAGAGCCTATAGATACTTGGTATGTCTGAGCAGATATATGCAAGACTTATATTATCCTAGTTACTAGGCGGCACCAGAGAATTTAAAATTAGATGGCAGTTTATCTTTACTGATGGAGGACCAAATGTCTTTCTTATTGATTCACTTTACTGATGTGTGTGATTATTGATATATGTACATGTAAAGTAAATTTACTATCGGAATAGGGATGTGTATTTTAAAAGAAAGGTTCTAGTATTGAATACACTGCTTTGAATGCTCTTAGAGACTTTCCATGTCAGTCAGTGGGTTAAAGGCATATCTGAGTTTCCAGGATTATGAGAGCATCCGATAGAGGAGAATTAATGGTGTGTGAATTTTTTTTTTGCTTGAAAAAAATACAAAAACAAAATATTGAAACACTTACCTTGAAGTTAGTATAATGTCTTGTAATTTCTGACAGTTGAAAACTAGGGTTAACACCTCCTCCCAACCCCAGCAAAATTAGCATAATTTGTTTTAGCCAATCAGGTTAGCTGAAACATTTGAATAAAACTCTAGGGTTCCTGTTTTTGCTGCAAAGCAGCCTGGGATATGTAGTGTGGCACTATGTTAGGGTCTATGGCAACAGCACAGACAGGAAGCAGCAGGCAGTCATATCTCAACAGTGACTAGGGGGCTGACATCACTGCTCTCCTATTGGCTGAGGAAAAACAGCAGGTGAATAATGGTTTAAAATTGATCCCCATGCTGATTTGGTGGGGATTGGGGGCCTGTTAAGACACCCCTGGGGATGTCAACATAATCATTGGAGGGATTTTTAGATATTAATAAAAATAAAATGTTTTATGCAATGTGCTGCATACATAAAGGCTGCTTTGTATTAATCCATGAAACTTGGATATGCCTTTAATTGCATTGTATAGTATGAGTTTGAGAAAATGAGAACATTCTTCTGCCGCCTTTGTGAATTTCTTAAGTTTCTATATGATTTTTATTTAATATATTTTTTCTTGTAAACATGTTTACAGAGTTTAATGCACACTCTTTTTTTAAATGCAGGAATGTGTTTGTCTTCCATCAACCTTCAAGTGTCCCCTCTCTGAATTTGGAATTTATCTAATGAGTAAGCATATCAGAATTACAAGTTGCAAAAACTGCAGGATGGTGAAAACTGACAAATTTATTCTTGCATTGTATTTATATATCAATTGGTATTTTTCATTGTGCAGCGTGCAAGGGATAGATGTGCCTCTTGGAAATGTCAACAGTTTATAATATTCTGAAACATATTTGCTTTTTAAAATACGTTTTCATCCTCAAGCTCGACACCCCCCCATCCAAATACATTGTCTACCCTATTATTATATACAAACTGATTAATAATTTTTAAGATATGCTAAAAGAGTGGGCACAGATGTGGAGCAAGGCACAGAGGCCCATGTCCCCCACAGCCCCCACTGTTGCTCCACGCAACCACCCAGTGGCCCTCGTGGATCCCCTGTGCCCCCCTACTGAACCTCTGTGGCCCCTATGCCCCCCAGTGGTCCTGACAGACCTACCATGGGGCCCCTTCTGCCCCCCTGTGGATCCCATGGCCCTTTTATGGCCCCACAGACCTCCCATAGGAACACTGCAGCCCCTTGTGGCCCGACACAGGCTCCCATGAAACTCTTGTGGCCCCTCACAGACCTCTGCAGCCTCCCTCAGCCCCTTGTGACCCCCCTCAGCCTCCTGTAGCTCCTCACAGCTCCCTGCAGCCTCCCTTGGCCCCTTGTGGCTTCCTCGGTCCTTGCTGGCCTCTCTGGCCCCCGCACAGACCTTTGTGGGCCCGCTGGCCTGAGGTGGCCCCTTCTCAACCCAGGAAGGGGAGTGCAGCATCTGGCAGGAAAGAAAGTATTTATATAGGTGTGTATGTGACACAGACCCACATATTTAAATATTAATATATATATATATACATTTTTAAATATATTCAATATATATTTTATATATGTACTGCGTTGATGTTAGAGGGGGTTTGGGACGTGCAAAAAATTTGTGCCTGGGGTGGGGTCCAAATGTTCTTTTGCACCAGGGCCCTCTATGCACTAGCTCCGCCACTGTGTGGGCATGCATATCAGTCGCTCTGTGTAATATTATTTATATTGCCAATTGAAGTATAGCATGCCCATATAGCCTGCTGTCTCTATGTCTGTGCTGCGTTGATAAGATGGAGCTTGTGCTAATTACAGAAACCACAGTGTCCCTGATAAGAAAGGGATGTGAGAAAAGGAAGTGGCCCAACTTGCTGATGAGTTTGGCTACATTTATCCTTCTCTGACAGAAGGGTTGAGAGATTCATGTTATAGAATAAGTCAGAGGGTACAAATATGGTATCCTTTAAAACTATATGTAATCATATGTACTTTATTAATTTAATGTCCTACAAGGTGCATTGCGGTAGACTTGAAGATTGACAATCTGAATCTTTTGTGTACAGTATAATAAAATGAAAAGACTGGGCATGCTCAGACCCAGGAAATAACTAGGTTGACAAGTTTATGACAGAGCAGTGGGTCCAAACATAATTTAACTCCAATAATTATATTTTTATCAACTGAATGTTTTAAAAAAAATAAATTTCCCACAGTTAACTAAAATTGAAGTTTGGCATTTTAAGCTATCAGTCACTCTTTCTGATGCACCCACAAAAAGATTAATGATAGATTGTCAACATTTAAATTCTGAAAAGCTCCTGAGGAACTGAGTCCATTGTTTTCCATGCAGACACCTGCACCAAACTAGAGGCCAGCATGCTCAAAGTGCAGGAACTTTTGGAATATTGAGGGTCATTGAAGAAAGTAATATGTAGTTTGAGGAGGAAATGTACAGTATTTAAGGTCCAATGTACCACATCTAAAGAGCCAGTGGCTTATGGCCTCATATACAGATGGGATACACGAAGGAAAGAAGAATATTAAATGGGCACAGTGAAGGTCCTGATTTGTTGCAGTGCTGTAAACTAAATTTGAAAGTTTCACTTGTATAGCTGTAATCAGAATTAAAGGGTCACTGTATTAAAGGGACAGTTACCTCGCCATAAGTGATCTTCATGATGTGAAAGAGCATAAGATTTTATGTTAAAATTATCTGTTTTATTTATTTAATTACACTTATAACCATTACAAAATTAAAGTTTTAGGTCTGTTTACAAACACACTGACAATTCCATGAATAATGACATCTGCCGACAACGGTGGCCGTTGTAGCTCAGGTGCAGAGAATGATTTGTATGTTTTTCTTGGCATTCAGGAATCCTACAGCCCAGCAGATAACCCATAAGTAACTTATCTCAAATATTCTAACTCTCCTTTCTAAGCACAGATGAATGTTGTAGTTTTCCTCTGCTCTGGAGATTGCTGTCTGTCTGATTACATGGGTCACTGGCAAGCTGCCAAACATGCATTTAATCAATAAATATCTCTGTGATAAAAGAACCGATTTCAAAAAGTTTTTGAACATGTTGTTAAGAGATCTTTACATTGGTGTCTTCCATATTTTACTACTTTTACGAAGTAAGATCAGTGTAAACATTTTCTACATTTATTTGAACTAAAATATGATCTTTTTTGGAGAAATGTGCACTGAAACCCTCTAGTTTTCTCACCATCTTCAGATTAGACTTTCTACCATGCTTTGAACCAGTGATAAAACGTGTATAAGACCCCCTGCAGCTACCTCCTTATTGCACAGCTTTAGTGACAGTGTGAGGAAATGTGCTGCACACTATATCATTATTTTTTTAATCTCAATAAATTGAAGAAATGTTGTTATATTGCTTAATAGTCCTGAGAATAGCATCATTATATTTGACCCTTAAATGGCTATTGTGGTCGTATATTTTTACTCTTAAAGATCTGCACAAGACAATCGGCAGACTGTACAAATAAGAAAAAAAATGTCACTTACTACCTTTTCATATGCATGTTTGCTGCAGTGAAAGCTACCATTGTGATTTCTGATGATCAACTTCCTGAAGTGGGAGGAGACTTGCATGCAGAGAGGAAGCTTCTGTGTGCAGTCAAAAAGTGGCAGATATATCTGCTAGTACATTAATTAAATCTAATGGAAAGCTGATTAGTTTACATGCACACACCTCTGAAGAAATAAAGAAAAATGTAAATAAATGGGACTCTGCAATAAAGACTGCATTTTTAACTTTTATATGTAATCACTTTTTATTCTGGGATTCCATTTTCTTTTGTCAACTGATTCTGTCTGCTATTTTTGTCCAGAGGGTGTATCCTTGTAAACTAATCAGCTTTTTAGTTCCTCCTATTGAAAATAGTGGCAGTTTTAGATGCATGTTCCCATTGTGTAGATAGAAGCTTCCTCTGCTTTCAGACTCATCCCAGCTCATGAAGTTGATCAGCACACACAAAAATGGTAGATCCCATAGTAGTATAATTTAATATAAAATATATAAGAAATTAGTTATTGTTATTTTCCATTCTTAAATGCTTGCCTATTTAAAGGTATATGTAAGTGAGCTGGGTTATTAATGCATCTGACAGAGGAGAATTTATAGTGTCTAAAAAAAATGTTTTGCATGAAAAAATTCCAAAGTAAACTGTTAAATCGTTCGCCTGAAGTTTGCTGATTTTCTTGCTTTTGCAAAGCGTTTTCTCTCAAAGTTGACACCCCCAGAAATTCCCAGGGACAATTAGCATAACTTATACATTGTATCTTTTTTGCCCGGGGATTCTGCAGACATGCTCAGTTAGCACCTGAAGTCTGCCCTACTGTGGGAAGTCACATGATGTCCGACACTTTCCTTTCCCTTACATTTCTGTCCCTTCATTAACTGATTGTTTTATCTACATCCCAGGTGATACTTCCCCCAACCCCAGAGAATGGACCCAGGGGCCCCAGAGAATTGCTTGTGACCTCCCCTAGCTCCAGAGAATTGCCCCCAGCTCCAGAGAATTGCCCCCAGCTCCTGAGAATGGCCCCGTGACCACTCCCAACCATAGTGAATTGCCCCTCAGCCCTAGAGAATTTCCCCCAACCCCAATTGCCCTGTGACCTCCCCCAGCCCTGGGGTTAGGGTAAGTAGTAAGGGGGTAGGGTATGGGGGTAGACCGACACATGCACCTTACACAGACATGCACTCGCACTCACGCGCACACACACACCCAGACATGCACTCACTCATTCACACTCAGACACTAACCCACGCACAGACATGCATTTACACACACAGACAAGCACTGACACAGATACTCGCCCGCTGACATGCACTCACCCGCAGACATGCACTCACACATGCGCACACACAGACCTGCACTCACTCACACATGCACACAAACAGTGCGCAGCCCGCTCCCCATTCTCTGCCGCAGATCCCTCTTCTCCCCCTTCGCCGCCGCAGCTCCCCCTTCTCCCTCCTCCCCCTCCCCCTCCCAAAAGATTCGAGCTCTGCTCTGAGTATGTCGGAAGGAGTGGTGATTTCACTGCGGACGTCACCGATCGTTGGTGATTGGCTGAAAAGCCAATAAGCACGCACATGCGCTATGCGCATGGGTACAAGTACAGATTGGTGTACCCATCATGGCAGCTTATATTGCAAAAACGGTTTGCATGACTTCATGATTCTATTGTAAGTTGCACTTCTATTTAAACTATTTGCAAATTTCACAGCTTTCTGAAAGACTTTCAGTTCCTTTTCTAAAACCTTTATCTATTATCAAGTCAAGTTCCTCTCATAAACGCAGTATAAATGTTAAGCTGTGGTTTCTGTCTGCACAATGGGAATGTTGCATATACAACTGCCAGAGTTTTCCTTTAGATCTAATGTAAAGCTCATTTGTCTACCTACATAGTAATTGAGATTGAAAAAATACTTTTAGTCCATCAACCTTTTGAGATTTCCTCTGATCTGCAAAATCCCAGTGAAACTTTGCCAATTGTCTCAAAAGGGAAAACAAAATTCCTTTATGACCCCAGATACTGGAGATCGGATTCCTTCTGGGATCAATACTCCCTCTCTAATTATCCAAGATAGCCCTTAATCCTCTTCTTAAATACATTATTTATTAACTTTATAAAAAAAAATTGTGTTTAGCAAGTTCAGTTATACAAAAGAGAACATATAAAAACCCCAGACCACAATAGTCCTTTATTCAGTCCTATTACATGTTCTAGTGTCTCATGGGGCGTGTGGCGGCAGGGTGACTGTCACACACAGTACTGCTGATGTCATCACACAGGGTCCGGTCAGTGACCCCTTCCCAGCTGGTGAATGTCCCCTCTGTGGACATGATAAGCAGTTTATTGAACTCTGTTTTTGGGTGACACATGGGGTTATTTATAGGACAGGTGACCTTGGCCAGGCAGGCTGCCAGTGCAGGTGGGTTGGCATTACCCTGGCACAAGATATCAGTGCACCTGATGGGTTCTTAATTTAATAAAAAAAAAAAAACTTTAAAGGTCATCAAATTAACACTATTGTTTTTCACTTTTCACATGCTATCTGTTAGTTAATAATTATGCTGACCATAAATGCTTAAAAGACATTGTATTGTATTAAAAAAAAAAAGATATATATATATATATATATATATATATATATTACTATTTTTATGAACTAAACTTGAACATAGGCATTTTTTAAAACATTATACAGTCTCTACTTTATTACCTTTTTTTTTTTTTAATGTAATTTGCTGCTGTGGAATCTAGTATTTTGATTTCCGCTGATCAACTTCCTGAGGTTGAGGAGATTTTGAATAAGTAACATTGTGAACGTGGTAGCTAAAAGTGCCAGTACTTTCAGTAGGGCTATTGGAAAACTATTTTTATATGGACACACCCTCCTCAGACTGTAGAAAAAAAGGTAAAAAAAGAAAATGGAATTTGGTAATAAGTAATGATGGCATATAAGGGTTGTATTTTTTTTTAATCACTTTATTTTGCTTTCTAAAAACATTGTACTCAAGTTTATTTGTTCAAACGCAATGTATAAAAATTGGACCACAATGATCCTTTAATATTAAAGGGACAGGGAACACAACTTTTTTTTTATCATGCTTTTAAAAGAGCATGTTCTAAATAATACAAAAGTTTGCATGGAAATAAATTTATACAAAGTCTGTTTAAACTCCATTCAAACTAACAGGAAATGCAGAGAGCGTACTTTAGTTTGTAGATTACATTGGCTGACGGAGGACAAGAAAACAAACCTATTACAATGTATCGCACTGCATCTTTAGGCATCCTGCTGCCCTCTGATAATGTGCTGCCCTTGGCCAGAGCCTTATTGGCCCAGGCAGATACACATCTCTGTATAGACTTCAAAGTGCAATTATGTTCCTTATAAAAGTATCACTATTTTATTTTACCTTCTTCCATGTCTAAGAACCAGGTCATGCAGCCCCATTAATTTTGAAGGCTGTAAGTGCAACGTGAGACCCGCAACGGCTGCAAGCTTGAAATTTGGCTGAGTTACAGAGCAGGGCGCGAGTTACGGGCTTGAGGCGCAAACCCGTAAACCATTTGTCGAACATTGGATGTGCGGCCTTGAACATGATCAATTAGTCAAACCCGTAGTTACAGGTTTAGATGGAGCCAATGGAAACAGATTGTCATCATTACGTCAGTGAAAAATGGAGGTGGGATTTCAAAGTCTTGCGGGCTTCAATTACAAGTTGCAATCGGTCTCACATTCTAGAAATGATGCAATATTAAAAAAGCCGTAAATATGATATTCTAGTCCATGCGAGTTCCTTTATATGAATTAACACGTTGATTTCCGGGGATCGATATCACGTAATTTAAACATAAATATTAATAAATAATTTATATTTGCCCTTTTTCGAGCTTCAGAATGTTGTACTATTTATTTTCATACCTAACTTTCACTTTCCCTGTTATTATACGTACAGTAGTGTGTGTGTATATTTGCATTTACAGTGCTACGGATTGGACTTTACCCCCTCCCAGCGGGTCCTCTCTAGTACCCGTTGGCTTCTTGGCTCCATTTGCAGGTTACGGGGTTGAACGCCACTGAATTTGATGCAATTTAAGAGTGAAATTGGAACATATCGGTTACGGGCTTGAAAGAACAAAGATTTGCGGCCGTAAAGTTCCACATCCCCTAGGCTTTTTTCGCTCATAACCCACGTATCGTCAACGGGTTGCTTTATGGGGCTAATTTAATAGCCACAAGTCTTGTGGGCTACGTTACGGGCTATGGTTTTACAAGTTGAGGCAATAGGGGATATGGCTGATGGTCCGACTGGGTAATGTTGACATTCTTAGGGACTTTAGTGAATGTTGGAGCTTGTCTTAACCGTGATGCCCCATCTAAAAAATTCCTTTTTCTTTGTAAGAATATTTAGCTTCTAACACTGTGAGTGAAGCAGGGCCTGTTAGTGCAGGTATGTTGTGTATAATAACAGGGGCGGCTGAGGCTATCGCAACATCTGTCATTTTTATTATATACACACAAGACAGAGATTATGACAGCAGGTATGAACTGATATGACTGCTTTCTATTCAATTTTATCCAAACTAGGAATTCTAATCCACACATTGTCTCTCCTGCATTTTTAAAAGATATTCAAAAACTATTTTTTTTTTGAGGGTGGTGTAATAAAAATATGTCTAAATAAAAGCTTTTGTATCTCTTTAAGAACGACTCTACTGAAACTTTATAAAAAGTCTACACATAGGAGTAATGGGTGCAGCAAACTAGTTTAAAAAAAACAACAAACAAAGAAAATCATATAAACCGTAGCAATTCATTGGACTTTAATTAGGAGTAGTGGTGTGTCTCTGCCTTGGCCGCAAAAGGCTCAGGCCTAGGGCAGGACATTTTCTGGGGGCTGCCTGAAGCTGCAGTGCAGTACATTGAATATATAATGTCATGTCTATATGCAATGATATTTCTATCTGTAGGTGTACTTTAATACCTTGCATATAAATAAACGTATGAATTGAGATATAGAAGTGGAAGGGAGGCGCTGGAAGTGGGGGCACAAAATCTGAATGCATAGGCCCAGCATAAAGCCTAAATACACTCATGATGTCTGGGCAATATGTAGTAGAGATGTATTCGTTCTCCTTGCATAATTTTATGTTTGTATTGGCTGTTTCCAAATAAATACCATGTGCTGCACAATTACATATTTTGGGGTTGTACTGTCCAGTTGATGTGCTGCAAACGCCATATCTAAGCTTATGTTTTATAATACCTTGTAAAACATATTTTTTGGGCATATCTTCTTAAATGTCTCTTTAAATATGACATTTATAATATGATGAGTTGCAGAGTAAAGGATAACGTCAGAGTGTGCTGGAAGCTCTCGTATCTGTGAAAGGGTTAATAAAAGAGCATTGTATACAAATTAAAGGAATAAGGAAGTTCACTGTTTTTAATATTAACATAAACTTCCTAAGTGTTTGTATTTGTTACATTATTTTATTAACAAGTGCTTAAAGCTTCTGTTTTCACGCACTCAAACCTTCCAAACAGTCCCTGCATAGGTCATCCCCAGTAGTTCAGGTATATCACGTTTCTATTGGTACTACATGTACTAACCAATCACAGACTGTCTCTCTGTAAAATTCCAAAAAATGATGTTGAGCTTTATTGAAGAAGACAATATAACTCATCTGGTGCGCATATTGTAAAGTACAATGCTGTATTCTCTTATGTCTTTAATAAAAATCAATGTTAAAAATTATGTTGATAACCAGTCTGTAAGTGACTACTACATCTCTTACCAATAGATCACAGTATACCTAAGCTGCTGGGTTGCAGACCTTTGCAAGGACTGTTTGGAAGGCTTGAGTGAGTGAATACAGAGCTTAGATATGCAGGATCTATCCTGTTATGTGCACGCACAGGAAGCGCGAATCTGATGTTCCAGTATAGCTGTCTCTAAGTGGTTAGGGTTTTCAGGTTAGGTTTAGAGGGTTAGGGGGTTAGGGTTAGGGCCGGTAAGTGGTGTAGGGGGTTAGGTGCTTAGTGTTAGGAATTCACTTTTAGGATTTGGCTAAGAGAGTTAAGAGGTTAGGGTTAGGGCCAGCAAGGGGTGTAGGGGTTTAGGGTTAGGGCCGGTAACTGGTGTAGGGGGTGAGGGTTAGGGCCAGCATGGGGTGTAGGGGGTTAGGAGCTTAGGGTTAGGATTAGGGGGTTAGGTTTAGGGTTACGGACGGTAACTGGTGTAGGGGGTTAGGGAGTACATTGGGATGCAAGCGGGCCGGCACAAGGAGGCTTCCTGTGCTGTGCGTGAACATAACAGGATAGATCCGATATGCAAACAAACACTTAGGTAGTCTATCTTAATATTAAAAACAGGGAATCTTTTATATCCCTTTAACTTATGGGGAATCTGACTGCAATGATAATGCAGAGTGTGACCCCATGACCTGTTGCTGACCTGTAAACTGAATTCTGCAATTAGCAAACTGAAATTAGCCATCTGTGTGTTACATATTACATATACACATTGTCAATTTTATTTCATATTAATTTCCTTCATCCGGACTCTTAATTAGGTCACTGCACCAGCTGAGTTATGGAGCTCTAGGGAAAAATAATCTGCTCCCGCTAAAGACTGATTGGCTGCAGTTGACATCCCCCAAATTAGATTTCTGAAAGGGCAGTGCGGCAAAGAGGTATTTACTGTAAGTGTACTGTGTGTTATTTATGTATTCTAGGCAGCACGTCCATTACAGGATGCTGTAATTAATCCTCTGGTAGCCTTATGTATACTCCAGAATTGCTTATCTGCTCCTACTGCCTCATCTGGAGGGTTATTCTACCCATTTACTACACTTTCTTCAAAATCTTCCATCCTCCAATCATTATCTATTGTTTTTGTGGAAGTTGCTTCCTCCCTGGACTTTATTATAAATAATCTCATTTCTCCATAGACCCAATGTTTCAGCTATCTTTTAAAGCCTATATGACTTACCGTAATTAAACATTCAAATATGTAACATTCAAAAACTACTATGTAGGATTGCTATAGGCATTTATGCTGCACTGTTAAAGGGGCCCAGAACATGCTCCAGGTGAGCCCTGGTTGAATGATTGTGTCTAATTGTTCTTTTGTCAGGTTGAAAGAACAATATATTTTTGGAATATCACTGAGTCCCCGCACACCCAACTGGTCAGACAGGATTCTGGGACCTTATTCGGAGAGGACCAGATCTTCTTGTGACAAATCACAACATAAACAAAGCACCAAACATGACAAGTGTGAACATGGGGGTAGACATGTCTTGTACGGTCATGTAATGAGGTCTCTGTTCTTGGTTATTCAGTGTTTAGTCATGTTGCATATTGTTTTTGGATATTATAAAAGTGTATAAGAAACACTCAACTGAAAAGATTAAATGGACATGGCAGTCAAACAAATCATGGATTTTTTTTAAATGCATCTAGTATTATCAAAACCCCAAATAGTTATACAAAATAATAATAACATAATTAATTATTATTTCCTCTGTCCTTCCTCCCTCTTCCTTCCCTCATTATGGTGAACTTGAATGTGTGAAACTCCATATTGCAGTTTATAGTGCACAGAGCATGGCCATTGGATTACAAATGGTGCACACTTTCATGTGGTGCTGCACTATAATAAACTGCAGTATGGAGTTTCACAGCTTGCTACCCACCCACCGCACAGCGACGCACAAGTAGAGATGGAAGGATGGCTGAGAGCCAAAAATGGTTATCTTCTACAGGCAAACAGATAAAAAATAGTAATATTTCATAGTTCTATTATGTATTCAAATGATACCTTTTTAAAGGTTCATAACTTATCTTACCTCTACAATGTTCTTATAGCTTGTTCTCCTGAGTAGGAGTGCTGTCTCTTTATTCTCAGGTGAGTGTTTCTTACACATGTTCTGCTTTTGGCCCTGGGATGGTGTCCCTTAAGGTAATGGGTGCTGCAGATTTGGGCTCCTTGTTCTGAACAATCTGCACCTCACTGACATGTCCCATTCCTTTATTCACCCCTTACTTTTGCAGAATATACATTTAGTTTTCTTCTTATAAACTTTTTCAGTCTCTGGTATACTAAAAGACGAAACTGTTTTCTGTTCCAAATAAATGGAACTCCAATAATATTCTATTCCTCTTTTTTTGATGTGGAATATTTTTAAGAGATTACTACATGTTATTTTCCACCTTTTTTGGAGAACAAAAGGACAATGCCAACGATTATCTGCTTTGTTCCACCAAAACAAGTTCTGAACTTGCAGTAATGTTCCACCCCCTTCAATTTTATACTCTCAACTATAACAATAGCCAAACAAATACCATCCAAGAACAACCATGGATGTTTTGCTTCTTCAGGTCAAAGAATAAAAGCACAAGTATCGCACCTAAGCTACATTCATTTTTTTCTGTAAATGGCTGTTTTAATATTTTGTTAAAGGTCCTATTGCTTTTATTATTTTGAGATCCAATGGTAACATTCACTTATTGTTGTTCTGTATATGAAATATGGAAACCAGGTATAGGCACAGAACCCAGACAATAGGAAATATTTATCAATTGGGCCCATGGAATAAACGATGAAAGAAGAATTTATTAACCCTAGACAACCCTAGGGAAGATAGAGTTACATTTCTCAGATGCTGGAGTGGAACAAAATCAGAATTGCCAAAAACAAAAGTATAATTTAGTCATCTGGTTCAAGATTGTCTGTGCCCCTTGTCAGGTTGAGTCTAGATCTTCCTTTGTCTTTCTAACAATCCCATGTTCTTCTACAACTCATGGAGGCTACTTCAGAGGTCAATCTATCTTTTTTTAGAATATTGGACTTCCCACCTGGAGGTGGTACTCAGTAAAGCAAACATAATCATGGTGTTGGAAGACTCAAAAGAGAGAAGATAAGAGCAATTATTTTTCTTCTAGTGTAATGATCAATGTGTCTTATTTTGAAACGAGATGCCATGGTGTAGTACTTAAGAACATAGTGAGATAAATAGAAAAGTGAGCAATACTCAGAGTAGTCTCCATGTGTACAACAACTTAAAGGCATATCTAAATTTCCTGGATTATGAGTGCATCCGATAGAGAAGAATCAGTAGTGTATGCAAACATTTTGTTGCATGATAAAATACCAAAATAAACATTAACAAACTCACCCTGATGCTTGCTAAATCTCTTGAGTTTGCAAGCAGCAGTGTTTGTGAGTTAACACCCCTTACATAACTAACATTAGCATAAAATTCATAATTTTGTTTTGGCCAATCACAGGCAACTATACATTTTAATGCAATGCAACAATTGGTGATAAAAGTTTGTGCAGGAAGGAATCATGAGATGTATAGTTCCCCTGTAGAGGGAAACCGGAAGAGTCAGACACTGAGCTGTAGATCTATGTGTTGAGCTGCTACTGGCTTCAAGATTAGTAAAGGTCTACAATCCATATTGTAATGCAGTGTTTCTATTGGCAGGTACAGTGTGCTTATGTAAGCAACTATGGGGGTGTGGAAAAACAAATAAAATAAATCTGTGTGTGTATAGAATGACTCCATGTAATGTGTGTGTCTGATATAAGCAGCAGGTGTTAGATTAGAGAAAGTTACAAACAGAGAAACTTAAATATACATTTAAATTAAAATATGGGGCCATTGGTTTTTTCAAGGAAAAATTATGAGAAGATGCTCTGTCATCATTTGGTGATAATTATTCCCAGAGCAAAATAGCACTTTCTTCATGTTGGTTACTCTGTATAGACACACCCAAATTAAGAGTCTGGAAGAAGAATACATGATCCCCATGATCAAAGAAAATCAAGTATATTATTGCTAAACTATCCAATGATTCACCTTGTGACACACTTAGTTATTAGGACAATTTTCCTCATATACTGAGGCCAAGATTATTTGGTCTATGTTGTTATAATAATAATAATAATAATAATAATAATAATAATAATTGTTGGTGTTGTTGTTGTTATTATTATTATTTTTTTATTTTTTTTGTAGTATGATAAAGAAGGTGACTTATAAAACAGGCAATTGCTAGAGCCCAAGAAGAACGTGTGTTGAAGAATGAATCATGGTATCTTTGTTCCTTTATGATACAAAGCTTGAAATTAGTTTTTACAGGAACCAGTTTAATTCTCTCATCTGTCACAAAAAGGCTGTGATTTTACTGTGTAGTTTGGTGGGTTGGTCTGAATAATAAAATAAAAAATAAAAAATTGCCTTAAGGTTCACGTTTCAAAAATGTCACTTCTGTTGAACCAGTGAACTTTATATAATAAGCAAGTTTATGATTTCCTTAAAGAGGTTTGGAATACCAGATCCTCCATACCATCTGAGCATTTATGTTTGGCTCTCATAGACTTCAAAAGCTAAATTTTAGAGCTAAGAGCAGTTAACTTTAAACTTTTCTACCATGAATGTTCCATATTACAATAGTTTTAACAAAATAATTAGGAAGGATATATATCATTTTGGTGGTCCTCTACCTAAAAGCTCATTGTTGTAATATCCATCTAGAATGCTTTCCTCCCTTCAGAATAAATACCTTTATACTTGACAGATGTATAAATTCAATGGCAAAGTGCGTAAAAAGACAAAACCATTGATTTGAACACTATGGTTCCTTAATCAAATCCAAAATGCAAGTTCAATATTTATTCTGAAAGGATATAATTGTAACAATTACATTTGTTGGACTCAAACATTTAGATAATGATCAGACTTTAAATCTGTAAAGTATATAGAGCTTATTATATCAGAATGCCACCATTTTTTTAAATGAAACCCCCTTTTTTAATCATTTATGAAAGAATCAAATTCTTAGACCATCTATATAAGGTTGGCACATATACATCAATATGAATATTTTAATAAAACCTAAAATTACTTTTCCTCCAGAATGTGTCTAAAGCAGACCTGGTCATTGTACGGCCCCGCAGGCCACATCCGGCCCTTTGGCTGTCCCTGCCCGGCGCGCTACAGTGGGATACATATTTGTGTCCTGGACAAAAAACTGTGCCAATTGTAAAAGGGGGCAATTTGTGGGCAGCAGTGCTGTGACTGGGATGGATAGCATTCTGTAGATACTGCTCCTGGCACTGAGAAAATAAAATAAAGCTTTAAAATTAATATTGAGCAGAATTAAGTTCAAGCCTATGGTTCGGCCCTCCAAAACATTCCAAGTTTCTCATGTGGCCCCTTTGGAAAATGTAATTGCTCACTCCTGGTCTAAAGGAATGAAAGTAAAGTTATGCATCAAAATGTCATCCCATCCATAGATTAGTAACAGCTCTGGGATATCCCCAGTATGGTGCATTGGCATTGGTGATAAAAACAAGATGACAGCAATTACATTTCTTACATTCCTTTTTGCCAGTGATCCCACCTTCTTTTGTTTTTTTTTCCATTCCTTGTCATTCTAATTCTCCTTTTTATCTTAACTGTTTACACCCTGAGGGTACATTGGATAGACCAGTCATTCTCACCCAGTGAGTTTGGATAATGCAGTCTCACTAACCAGCTGAGTGTATGACAAGGATTTAGGATTGGAAGTGATAGGATGAGTGCCAAGTAAGTAATGCTGGGTTATCTGTGAGGCTTATGATCTATGATGGATGTATATTTCTTGGATATATATAGATAATATACATATATAATTATTTCAGTAACCGATAAAACAAACACTAAATGTTGATGGTGGAATGTTTCTTTGAGATTGAATTGCCTTTATCTACAAAATCTACAATATTGGCTATCAAGATTGTCAAATCCATGAGTCAAATAGCCAATGGCTCCTTTTTTAGTTATTCATGAATCTTTACACGTGCAACTACTCTTGGCTCCTAAAAGTTGTTTTACTCAAACCCCTGCTGTGGTTATTTAAAACCATTGGTTATATATCTTATTTTGTATTACGTTTGTGGAGTTTTGGGGCGTTACCTACATGTAACAATGTCTGGAATCTCTGTGCAACACCATTCACCATTTAGAAGAGAGGTGGAAAGACTGTCCTAAGTTACTGGACGTTGTGTCTATAGATTATTGTAGTACTAAGCATTATACAATGCATTCAAAATATCATAGTATCTGTATAAGTGGTCTATAGTGTAGAAAAAAGCACCAAAATGAGTCAGGGGCAGAATGATTTTCTTTGTCCTGAGATATTGCAGGTAAAAATGAGACAGTCTTGGAAACCTTTAGGATACAACCTTATACTTCTTATTCCAATTCTACTAAATGCTAAAATCAATCAGATAACCCAGATAAGGAACTCTGCATTAGTCCTTATTAACACTTTCTCTGAAGTTTCTTTCAAGTCGCTAGTTAAAAACCCATTTCTTATAGCCTCTTTCAGTGTGGTTTTAATGTTCAGTTTCTTAACTTAATATTTTTCAAGGAAAAGCACATTTTGTAATGTATAAAATTATGTTATTTTTTATTGTACAATAATACATTTCTGACTACAGTGGAATTTTTAAAGGATGTATAGTGACATGGGTGATTATATGGTAAAACCCATTTCTTCAAGCTGTTGTCCGTGATGAAGACTCTAGTGAGAATACAGTAGCCGTTTTGTGTTTTTTTTTATTTTTTATTAGTATTTCTTTTTGAACTGTGTAAAGGTAGCAATGAACCAACCATTCGAACACATCTGCAGACTGTGGATTTTGTTTTACATCAACAGCAAAGTCACAATCTGTCCTTCACCAGTCTTATAACCTTTATGTAGTTGTCTAGACCAGTTTCTCCATTCTAGCGTTGAAGGCTCACTTAAACTCCAGTTCTTAGGATGTCTCTCTTTGAGACAGGAGATGTCTGATTTTATTGAGGTAATGATTAACCAAGATTTCTTGAAACTGACATACCCTTAAAGTCTACTCCTGGAGGAACAGAGTTATGAAATATTGGTGTTTGGAGGGACCCACCAAACAGATGCATGAAGTACTTACGTGGGATTATAACATTTCATTCAGGGTATCTAATCTACACGTGATTAATAAGTGATCTGCACAATATGCAGCCTACATTGCTTCCGAATGTCATAATATTTACAAAAATTAGTTTTAGTGTTAGATTCCTTAATATTTCACTGCAGAATATTTTGTTTCTTTACACCCACTGCAGGATCTCTGCTCTTGCTCAGACTGGTCTCTGTTTTTAATAGTATTTTAGTTTGAGTACATGTTAGATTGACTGTAAACTCATCAGGGGTCTAACATAGAAAACAAACATTGGGTCATCTTGTTCCAGTCATATCAAGACTTATTTTTTATGGATATTTTCCGTATGGTGTTACCCATTGGACAGAGCTAAGGAATATGTTGGTTCGTTAGAAATAAGGCACTTTATATGGTTCTAAAATGATACATCATTGTTTTGTAGTATAAAGGACATTTACTGAACAGACATAATAGAGCATGAAGTCAGGTTTGGGTTTGTTGCTGGAATAGTGCAACAGGCCAAAGGCAATATGAGGGTCAAGGGCCCAATAGGTCAAGCCAAGAGATCAGGAGAAGTAGGGTGACCGGAATTAAATTATATTGTGGTTGGAATGATAAAGGAAGTGGGTCAGGGACTTATGGAATGTATATGGAAACATCTAATGTGAAGTGGTGGATTAATCCAGTTAATGATAATCTATTAGTGTTTCTGTAATAATACTTGCTCTTGGAGTATATCATATTATTTTGAAACTAAATAGACGTACAAATCATTTTAAAGTAATGAGTTTAACCCCAAAGTTTCCAACTGATATTTGTTAGGCTTTAGTAGCTGCCCCAGTTGTGGCAAGAGAGTTCCACCACCCAGACTACTGATTTTAAAGCAGCTGGAAATATACTTCTATTTAATTTAACAACCGATAGAAATCTGTTGTTTCTTGAATTGTAGATATATCTTGGCTTGTAACATGTCTGTTTGGTCAGGAGTAGCTCTCATTTAGAAATAGTTTGAGACTTCTTGTTTACCACTATCTGCAATAAACTATATTTTGCTTTACATACTGCCAACAAGCATAACGCTTCCCTGAGACATAATAAATAATGCATATCTTGACACATTATTACTCTTCACCAAGCTTTATTGAGATTGTATGGGTCCAATTTTTTTTAAAGAGCATGAAAAGCTGGGGACCTTGCGTGTTAGTTGATAAGCATGTGAAGCAGCAGGCATCGCAGCACCCAAATACTGGCACCCAGTACCAGTATGAGGAGGACAGCCAGCGTCTCAGTGATAGAGACAGGGACCCAGCTACAGCGCCATCTAGCGGCCAGCAGCACTTTTGGGGCTGGCGCTGCTTGGCGCATTACTAACACACAAGTTCCAAATCTGGCTTTAGAAGTAAATGGATAGCACAACATAAAGCAAATCAATCCTGTGAATTTCCATGTTGTTGTTGCTCAATTTATTAACAAATAAGCAGCTGGGGCATTTTAAATAGTTGCATTGTTGTGTTAATTAGGATTATAATCTGCTTGTCTGTCTCTGTAGTGGTTAAAATAAAGAACCCTAATGTTATCTGGCAGTTTTCTCCCACCCTCATCAAGCAGTCTGAGCCGCACATTGGCACACTGAGCCTTTGAAAAAAAAAAAAAAGTCACGCAATGACTAACTACAGACTTACACACAAAAAATACGTGACGCGGGACTTGGAACATAAAAAATTGCAGACGTACACAAACACAATTACGACCCGCTGGACAAAAATACGACTTTAACGGACAACGGGCACAGCGGCAAACATTAAAAAACACAAAAATACACACAAAATAAAATAAAAACCTTACCCACAGCAAGAGGGGACAAAAAAAAAACGGCTTTTACCAAAACCTGTACGACCTACAACTTACACCGTTAGCAAGGACGCTTCATCATACAAACCCACCTACCTACACATTCGCCCCCATTTTACAACACTAACTTACAGAATGCGGAAGTACCCAGCTACACGAACGATTTCCCCTGGCGCACGCAGCCTATTTACACTACACACTGCACACATTGCTGACACTTACACCTCAGCTCCACAACAGTGCAAACCTACATTGTATACTGCAGCAACATCAAAACAGATTGTTAGCTCTTCAGCACATTCCTTGCTGCATATATTAATTACAAAGAGGTAAAGTATATTAATTTATTATTTCATTAATTAATTAGCAGAAAAAAAATTAAAGAGACACAAAACAAAAAAAAAGTTACCACACTAGTGCAAACAACCACAAACCTCTTCACCGCCACACCCACAAGGAGCGCCGACGCTGCTCATAGGACACAAACTACACCAGGGGAGAGCCTTGCAATAAACCACAAAACGAGATCACTGTGGACCTTACAATAAGCGCAAAAGCACCTATCATAACAACAAATACACCAACGCAATACATCAGCGCCAGCCTCGCAATGAGTGCAAGGATCTCAGACCACCAAAACACTTACTCTCTGTGGCAAACAGCATTACCTGCCTTACAATTTTATTGCCGTCATTTTTTGACGGGCAATTCGCTAGTAAAAATATAATGGTGTGGCAATATTAGATATTTGAGCTTGAAAGTAATGTATTTTAATCCTACACTATCTGAAGAGATACTCACGCTCTCTTTATCTAGTACCATTACTTAACACTTGCTGTTATAATCTCACTATCTCTCTGCTAGTGACTTGTGTAAGTCTTACTGTTAGTGTCTCTGACCCTGCACGTCTGTGTGTGTGTCTATTCCATGGTACACTCTCTACCTTTTTAATAATACATTTATTCAATGGTGGTTGATCCTGGAGTGATCTATATATTGTGTGTTAGTTGGGTACCATGTCCGGCTGAGCTGAGGGATGGATACATGGGATTGTGAGGCTGAAATTCTATTATCACAAGAAAATAGACTTACTGTGTGAGATGAATGAAGACACACATCTGATTTATTGTTGTAGCTTGGTTACTCAGAGTTGTATTCTTTTTGAACATGTGTATATCCAAAGCTGTGTTTAATCTCCCTCTATGCTGCCCTGCATCAATTCCAGCCTGTTAATAGGGGAAGTTTGTCAGGGCTGGTATGTTGGAGGGAAGGATTAGGAGAGATTATGAGAGAGGGGAAATGGGGTTAGAGAAGGGGGAGAGATGACCTAGGGATAAATAGAGGCAATGGGCCATATAAAGAGGGGATAACGGTGAAGAAAATAAAAGGGTGAGGCATAAAGAGAAAAGAGAGAACAAAAGAAAGAAGGGGAGATAAAAGAACATTGTAGGGTCGAATGAGGAAATATAGAGGGAGAAACGAAGGGTGGGAAAGGGATGTAGAGCAGTAAGTGAGCTAAAGGGCAAATGGGGCGGAAAGGAGAGAGGTGAGAAAGAGAGACTGTAAATAAGGATGCAATATGAATGTGAGGACCTCTCACTCCGGCCTCTCTAGGCCATAGCCTTGCAATCCTTTTGTGAAACCTGGCCTGGCATATATTAAGAGGACCCTGGCCCAAAATGATCTATGTAGAGCTATATTTGATGCTGCAACAAACAATAAGTGACTTAAGATGAATTTAATACATGCAGGGTCTGTGCTTTTATAAATATTACCCAGACAAGATTTTAACATTTTGACACATTTTCACTGCTGCAGCATTAAAACGTATTGTGGATATAGGAACCCAATGTGTGGACAGAAAATGTGGAGCAGAATAAAATCCTAAATCAGTCTGGAAGCAACAATGAGTGATTTACAGGTTAAAATAGTAATGTGTTACATACTTAACAAACATGTAAAGTTTTTCTCAAACTAACCACATTAGCAGCTGTGTAAGTGAGGAGTATAAAAGCAATATATTTTAGATCTTTAGTTTAGCTGACTCTGCTTGAGTTGTGGGTTCTTCTATAGTCAATGTCTAGTTTAAGGGGGGGGGGGTTATCCTACTGGGGCTTGCTCTCTATTCAGTCCTATTGTCAGGTGCCATTTTGTAGTGGAAGTCTTTCAACTAACAAGTTGCCTAATCCTTTTAGCAACAAAGGCAAGATTGAATACAGTACTTAAATATAAATACTTTGCTTATTTAAAATTTGTAAAAACATTTAGCCCATTATGAATTTCAAGTTCAAATATAAATGTGACAATTCAGTGGTCCTTTAAGACAATGACATGCAGTACTCAAGGTGGGTAATGGCAAAATATTTAACTGTTTGGTTTATTGGGCGACCAAAAGGTGGACATGCAAGCATGAGAGAGGAGCTGGATGCGTCCCTGGGTTCACGGGATGCTGACGTGTCTCGGAAGGAGTTGACCATGAGTCAGATATAAGGTGTAAGTATTGTACTGGAAGGGGTATCAGACTTGCACACAAAGCCAAAATAAAGAGCGATTGTAGGAAAAATAGCAAGAGGAAATAGCATGTTGCCTTAGCTGTGTGTAGGTGATTTGTACGTTAAAATAGAGTGTAAAGATCAGAAACATCTTCAAGTAAAGAAGAGAGGGCAAAGACTAAAGGCAGAGGAGGAATAAGAAGTAAAAAAATAAATATTTGAATGAAGATATGCGCATGGGCAATGAGTGCATGTGCAATGAGCGCTTAAGGCGCTCATCACGAGGCCCGTAAAATAGAGGGGATGAGAGGCTTACAATGAGCGCCAAAGGTGCTCATCACTAGGCCCGCAAGTTAGGAGGGGGGGGCTATCAATGAGCTTGCAAGGTAAAGGAGGGGGGGGGGGGGGCTCACATTGTGTGGCAATCAGCATTGCTAGGCTTCATATTTTAATGCCATCATTTTTGACGGGGCAAGTTGCTAGTTTATATGCTCTTATGAAAGTGTGACTTGATAATGGGCTAAATGTTTTTGCATAGTTTAAACATAAATAAATACAGCTAGAATTGTTTTATTTTGCGTAATAGCAGCAGCCATTTTGCCTCCTAATAGCATTACAGACCTGGGATGGTTGGGAGTAACAATGGATTCAGGTAAAATCGCTATTCAGTTGTGTTGAAAGACTGACACTTTTTATAGCCATTTGACAGTAGTAGTAAATAAAGCTTAAATCCCAGCTTGGAGGCACATTTGAAACCTAGATGTAATCCCAATAACACAAGAAGAGACTGCAAACTTTAAGTTTTCTTTAAAAATATGTCACGGCTTACATAGCTGCTTATTTTGTTATATTGTGAAATACTTCTCAAATGCAAAGATTTTACTGAATCCAGTGGCCCTTTAACCATTACTCTGCTGTTCCCATGGTATTAAATGTGTAACAATGTACTGAATCCTATAACACCCTGGGGTCACAACTGCTAAATGAGGCAAGCAGAGAGTGTAGGGAGGCACATGTTTTAATTATAGAGCACACATTCAGACAGTAGTGTATTTGCACGTTATATAGCACACAATATACAGCAACCTCCTGACGTGGATGTGACAAAAGTCCTGAAGATATAGATCTGTATTTGGAAAAGGAAACCATATACAAAGAAATGAATAACTAATGCCAATTTTCATAAATTATTTAAAATTAAAGGTATCTGGTAATCTGTGTGTAAGTCTGTCTGATTGAGCGCCTCATATCAAATCATTTTAATGAGGAATTCTATATATTTGTAATCAAAGTACATTTGAAATGTATTGTGTGAGCTCCACCCCTGAGGCACCTGTGTAGGCAGAGCGTCCTAGCCAATCAGCTGTCTGTATCAGGGCTGTCTGCTGAGCAGCTTTGTCTCCGCTAGTGAGAGTGAGACAGATACACTTTTGTACCTGCCTCTGATTGGCCGCAACTAATTATGAATTTTATGCTAATTTAGCTTGGATTTTCAGGGGTTTCCTTCTCAAAATCAACTGCCCAACTGTAGAAACATTACTTTATCAATGTGTACTTTGTTATTGTGTCATGCAAAAAACATGTTTTCATACACTACGGGTTCTCCTCTATCAGATGCCTCATAATCCGTGCAAGTTCCACATACTTTTGATCTTGTGTTTCAGTGACTTCTACTTGTTCTGATGTAACAGAATCATTATATTGTGACACATTAAATAACTGAATGTTTTTATTTATAAAACCCCATATTTCTTGTAGCACTACTCCTTTTTGGAAGGTTTGCTTGCACAAAGTGATTCCAAATTTGATCTGTGTCACCTGAAACCTTCTCTGTATTCAAGGATTCCACCTACCTGTAGAAGCAGATCAGCAGGAACACAAACCGTGGCTCCCATTGCACTATACTTACTTATAATAAGTAAAAACCTGTATTTCTTATACTATATACATTATCAAATCTAATTCTTCAGAAGAAAGTATTGTAATTATGAGACTGCAGTGATACTTTAGCACAATGTACATAGGAGCATGGTGTGTTGTCATTGTGCTCCATGTCACACATCACTGAGCCTGGAGATTCAATGCACACACAGGGGGCTCATTTAAGGATTAGAGGGGGTTGGATGCTGGGCTTTGTCACTGTATAGATGGGAACATCCCAGAAATGTTACTATGGAAACTATATTTAGATGGGGTCACCAGAATTGGGGGATGCCCTGCAGGGAATGTCCAAAAAACTCTGTGTTCGAGGCATGTATGCAAGAATGGAAATTCATTTAACCCTGTCTCCACCAGATACTATTTATGTCCTAGTCTATAGATAATACCATTTTGGGGGTTTTGTGACCTGGAGGCATTAAATACCTTTTAAACACAACTCATAAAATCTGTTCTGGCTCCTCTACCTCTTCTCCAAATGGCGTGTGTTGTGCGTGTAGAATGCTGTGTGTTGTGCAAATTGCAATGTGGGTACAGTTGTGTAATTGTAGGACAGACTAGAACAAAAGGTATTATTAACTGTCGGGTAATGTTTGGTTGGGAAATAAACACATTCCTGCATTTCCCCTGGGCTTGGGAATGCACTGTATTATTGGCTTTGTCTGCGGTGTTCGTGCCTTTATTCCAAAATATAGAGTTCCATTGCTCACTGACACTTTTCTGCTTCTTTTTAACACTTTACAGAGGTCAACATGTAGCTCCCACCCTACAGCACACATTTTAACCCTCTCCTACCAGAAAGTTATTCTATAATTTTTGCTATGTACTCAACAAAAACAGTAAAGTGTATTGCCCTGCACTTTTTTGAGCATTTGTGGCCCTTCTAGTTAAAGATTGTTGCTGTTGCTCCAACTCTTATTCCTTGGTACGACTCCTGCTCTCCAGATTCTACCTGCTTCTCCTGTCCCTCCTTGTCTTCCTGCATGTTACTGCCCCTCGCTTCCTCCCTGAATGTTACTGCCCCTCGCTGCCACCCTGCATGTTACTGCCCCTCCCTACATGTCACTGGCCCTCACTGACTCCCTATTTTTTACTGCCCCCCTCCCTACATGTTACTGCCCCCCTCCCTGCATGTTACTGCCCCTCGCTGCATGTCAATGGCACTCCCTGACTCTTTACTTTTTACTGCCCCACTCCTTGCATGTTACTACCCCTCGCTGCCTCCCTGCTTGTTACTGTTACTTGTTGGATTTTTTTTATGTGTGTGTGTGTGTGTAGATGAGCTGTTGTGCATTTTTGTATACAATGATCCACGTCAGAATAGTTTTGGCTCCTACACCCATCCCTCACTGCCTCCCTGCTCATTACTGCCCTGCCTGCATGTTTATGTCCCTCACTGCCTTCCTCTTTGTTTTTGTTTACTGCCCTTCTCTGCATGTTACTACCCCTGACTTCCTTCCTGCTTGTTACTGCCCCTCTCTGCTGCTTGTTTCTGCCTCTCTCTGCTTGTTACTGCCCCTCCCTGCTTGTTACTGCCCCTCCCTGCTTGTTACTGCCCCTCCCTGCTTGTTACTGTCCCTCTCTGCTGGTTACTGCCCCTCTCTGCTGGTTACTGCCCCTCTCTGCTGGTTACTGCCCCTCTCTGCTGGTTACTGCCCCTCTCTGCTGGTTACTGCCCCTCTCTGCTGGTTACTGCCCCTCTCTGCTGGTTACTGTCCATCTCTTCTGGTTACTGTCCATCTCTTCTGGTTACTGTCCATCTCTGCTGGTTACTGTCCATTTCTGCTGGTTACTGTCCCTCTCCGCATGTTTCTTCCCCTCTCTGCATGTTTCTTACCCTCCCTACCTCCATACATGTCACTACCCCTCCCTTCTTATTACTGCCCCTCCCTGCTCGTTTCTGCCCCTCCCTGCTGGTTACTGCCCCTCCCTGCTGGTTACTGCCCCTCCCTGCTGGTTACTGCCCCTCTCTGCTGGTTACTGCCCCTCTCTGCTGGTTACTGCCCCTCTCTGCTGGTTACTGCCCTCCCTGCTTGTTACCGCCCCTCACTGCCTTTCTACATGTTACTGCCCTTCCCTGCCTCCCTGCATGTTTCTGCTTCTCCATGCATAGTACTTCCCCTCTCTGCTTGTTTCTACCCCTCTCTGCTTGTTTCTTCCCCTCCCTACCTCCATACATGTCACTGCCCCTCCGTGCTCGTTTCCGCCCCTCCCTGCTGGTTTCTGCCCCTCCCTGCTGGTTTCTGCCCCTCCTTGCTGGTTTCTGCCCCTCCTTGCTGGTTTCTGCCCCTCCCTGCTGGTTTCTGCCCCTCTCTGCTTGTTTCTACCCCTCTCTGCTTGTTTCTACCCCTCTCTGCTTGTTTCTACCCCTCTCTGCTTGTTTCTACCCCTCTCTGCTTGTTTCTGCCCCTCATTGCATGTTTCTGCCCCTCATTGCATGTTTCTGCCTCTCACTGCATGTTTCTGCCTCTCACTGCATGTTTCTGCCTCTCACTGCATGTTTCTGCCTCTCACTGCATGTTTCTTCCCCTCCCTACCTCCATACATGTCACTGCCCCTCCCTGCTCGTTTCTGCCCCTCTCTGCTTGTTACTGCCCCTCCATTCTTGTTACCGCCCCTCACTGCCTTTCTACTTGTTACTGCCCTTCCCTGCCTCCCTGCATGTTTCTGCTTCTCCCTGCATAGTACTTCCCCTCTCTGCTTGGTACTGCTTGTTTCTGCTTGTTTCTACCCCTCTCTGCTTGTTTCTACCCCTCTCTGCTTGTTTCTACCCCTCTCTGCTTGTTTCTACCCCTCTCACTGGATGTTTCTTCCCCTCCCTACCTCCATACATGCCACTGCCCCTCCCTGCTTGTTTCTGCCCCTCCTTGTTTCTGCCCCTCTCTGCCCCTCTCTGCTTGTTTCTGCCCCTCTCTGCTTGTTTCTGCCCCTCTCTGCTTGTTTCTGCCCCTCTCTGCTTGTTACTGCCCCTCCCTGCTTTGTTACCGCCCCTCCCTGCTTTGTTACCGCCCCTCACTGCCTTTCTACTTGTTATTGCCCTTCCCTGCCTCCCTGCATGTTTCTGCCTCTCCCTTCATGGTACTGCCCCTTACTGCCTCCCTACTTGTTACTGTCCCTCCCTGCTTGTTACTGCCCATCCCTGCTTGTTACTGCCCCTCACTGTCATCTTGTTGGCTTTCTCTGCCAGTGCTTTATGGAGCTTGTGAATTGTCAGTTGGACTATGGCTCCATCACAAAATATATGTGGCCATATTCAATTCGAAGCCCGCAACTCTATCCGAGACAGCCGAATGTCTGCGGGTGAGTTGTGGGCTCCCGTTCGTCTCCGATTGTGATGCTATTCAACTGCTCATGGCCATAAGTTATGGGCAGCAAGCCAAAAACGTAAACCATGAACTGGTTCAGGGTGGGAACCGGATCAATTCAACAAGCCCGTAACCTCCCATTTCGAATCAGTCAATAGAAAATGAGATTGCCATTATTACAGCAGTAAAACATGGAGGTTACGTGTCAATCAATTAGGTTCGGGGTCTGATATGCGATCAGATTTGCAAAATCAAAAAATAAAGAATAATATTAATAGTCCATATAATAATAGTCCTAATAACTCATTGATAGCCAAGATCGAATTAACCCTGAAATGACACATACAAATAAAATGTATATCCTGCCGATTTGCGAGCTTGAGACTGTTGTGCAATTAATTCTAATGTCTGTCATCGCTTTCCCCGTTATTTACAGTGCTGTATGGATTTTTTATTTGCATTCACAGTGCTACGAATAGGTGTTTAACCCCTTCACTTACCCATCTCCCAAAACCTCAATTGAATGAGGTCCATGGACTTTAAACTTAGAGCCTTATCTTAGGCCTGAGTTCTGTCCCAGGTCTGATCCATGTGCAATTAGTTCCAAAATTACATTGTAAGCTTTATTGGGAAATGGAGCTGCTTGTGCATATCTGACAAGGCACACAAGGCTCATGCCAGCAAAGGCTTAATAGAGTGCACATGAGATGCATCTTTCAGAAAGAAGAAGACAAATTCAAGTATTATGATGTGATTATTGAAATTGAGGATAGATCACGATGGAAATTGTAGAAATACTGCTTCATGGACGTGTTAGTGGATATGTGAAATTGCCTTCCAGTGGAAATTGGGACACACATATACAACATAACAAATTAGATTATTTCTTGGATAATGATTATTCCCATTGCATTGAGAATTCCATGTTGGGTCTCAGCCAATCCTAGAGGTTCATGGGGAAAAATAATCTTACAGTATAAACTGTGATTTGGGATATTATGGTATTCTCATAAGAGACCTGTTGGATAGTTCAAGCATTTGAATCTACCAACCTATGACTACATGAGTGATTGAAAGTAAGTCTTATTGGGCTCATTATTGGCTGTCAAAATGTTTTAGTCATTTTGTTAATTGTGATAAGCAGTTAAATTAAACAGCTATAAATATAACATCATCGCAGTCAATTAGCTTATTGTTTGTGTACCTTTCAATATTAAGACAGTATAAGATTCCTGGCTCCCTGTCAGACCATATAATAACCTGCAGCCTGTGTTGCTAATTTTGAAACATTTTTGGCTTTGAACAGACGATTAATAACAATATTTCTACCTGGATGAGGAGTACAGAATAACACCTGTGCTTATAAACAGCCTTTCAAGGAAGTAAAGTCTGCACCTTTTGTTCTTTTGTTTTAGTTTACAAATATTTGGGACGCTCGAGTGACCGGCCGTTAATGTAGGATCAGTCGGAGCTGAACCTGTCACTGCCACAAACACCGGTTGCTACAGTAAACACAGAGGTGAGTCTCATGCGGGTGACACTGATTTCAGGCTGTTATTTCTTGCTTCAGTTTTTGATATGTATATGGGAGACTCCCAAAATATCCCTGCATCACTATAAATATGTCATGCAGGGGAGGGGGTGGACCCCAGAGCTATGAGAGGGCAGTAAATCTTAGACAAAACATTAAAGGACTGCTGTCGTTTGGGAAACACTTCACATGCTTATGAAATATATAACAAATTAACAGCTATGTACATTTTTCTCTAAAATGCATTTAAGCTCCCGACTTGAACTTAGCCGACTCTGCTTGTGACATGGATAATTCTGTCTTGCACGGCTTGTCTGCATGTTACCTAAAGGGGAGGGTATACTAATCGTGCTTACTCTGCTATTTAGTTAAATTGACAAGTAGCTATTCATGTTGGCATTCTTTCAGCAGAACTGAATAGAGATCCTAGATGAATCCACAGTTCCTCTCATGTTTCTAAAACTGTTAAGGATAATGTCTGCTGTCATTTTAGGTGAATTTAAATACAATTAAATACTGTATTTAAATCTACCTCTCAGCACCAGAGCTTTCCCCTTTTTCTTCCTGGAAGTCTACCCATCAACTCAAACTCAACATGTCAAAGACTGAGCTCCTAATCTTCCCACCCTCTTCCTCAGCCTCTACTCCTCACTTTTCAATCATTGTTGACATTGGCATCATCACTCCCACCTCTCATGCCCTTTGTCTTGGAGTTCTAATGGACCCTGGCCTTTCTTTCATTCCTCATATACGGTCAGTCACAAAATGTTGTCATTTTCGCCTAAAAACATCTCCAAAATCCATTACTATCTGACACAAGACACAGCTAAACTTCTAATTAATTTACTCTTCATATCTTGCCTCGACTACTGTAACTCACTCCTTGCTGGCCTTCGCATCACCCATATGTCCCCACTCCAATCCATATTAAATGCATCTGCTAGACTCCTCTTCCACACTCAACACTCAGTGTCTGCAGCACATCTCTGCCAGTCACTCCACTGGCTTCCCATAGCCTCCAGAATAAAAATAAAAATCTTGACTCTGTTCTGCAACCTTCTTCTATCCTCCTCCCTTATCACCTCCTCTCACTCCCACCTCCAGGGCTTTTTTCGTGCTGCCCTTATTCTTTGGAGTTCCTTGCCTCGTTATACTCCTGCCTCAAATCCTTCAAACACTCACTACAAATGCATCGGTTTAAAGAAGCTCATCACCTTCATCCTTGATATGTAGAACGCATCTTTCACCTTCTTTATCTCACCCTTTTGACTGTAAGTTTGTGAGTTTTTTTTACATATTTCGGTGCTTTGGGGAAAGCGCTATGTATGTTTGAGTTTAAACTCAATAACAGGGCCCTTCAGTCTTTTTTGCAATGCGATAAGAAAAATTTGATTTGTACTTAACCCCTGTACAGTACTACCAAATGTGTTGGCGCGTCACAAATATAGGATAATAATAATAATAATAATAATAATAATAATAATAATAATAATAATAATAAAAAAGAAAAATAATAATACTTAAAACATTTTAAAAATTGCACATTATCAAGTCAAGTTCTTTGTAAATGCATAATATAAACATGACACTTGACCCTTTTTAATAAAAAAGGAGCAAGGTAAAGGACTGAAGCTTCTTATTTCTAGCTCACTTCTTGAAACAACTAGATTTGTACTATCTAGACATAAGCTTGTTTTTAACCATTTAGCATTGCCTCTCAGTCAGAGCCACTCTGACACCCATGATGACCTCATAGGGAGAAGAGATGAGCTCAACTGGAGGCTGATAATCTGTTGGTTTATATGTAATATTACGTTTACTTTCATCATTGTATATGAATTTAATTAATGAATAATGGCCAACTGAACCATCTATGTCTGTTTTCAGGGCATTAAAATGATCATTTATCCAAAATCTCAAAATTGCTAAAACACATACATTTTACTTGATATGACATTACATTTCTTAGTACTTGGTCCCCATGTTAAGCATGAATGACCATTAAATGTATTAGACATAAGGATCCAATACTGTAAAACTTGAATCAGCTATTGGTGAGGGTTAGACCCACCAAGAGCTTCAGCAGATTAATCTGATGAGGCACTTTACCTTTTTCAGCTGACCACTTGCATCATCTCATCTCTAACTCCCATTGGCCTGCATCACCCCCACCATTACCCCACCCAGTGCTTGCTGCATCTACATCACTTGTTTAAAGGGATATGTAAGTGAGCTGGATTATGAATGCATCTGTCAGTTGAAACTTAGGGTTAACACCCTCCAAATCCAGGCTAAATTGGTATACAATTTGAAAACATTTTTGGTCAATTTGGAGGAAGTAAAGACTGAAACTTTTGTATCACAATCTGGCAGTTACTGTCTGTTTTTTTTCTTTTTTTTTCTCTGCCTGTCTGCTTTTTTCAGCTGTGACCCCAGCACCCATCATTTCCTTTAGTGGTCATACACTTTATATAAGCTTCCTAGGGGTGTGCACATCCAGATATCCGTATCACTAATATAGTTTATAAAGTACTCCTGCGCTCTCCTGGAGCGGTACTCACACTTTACAAACTATTTGTACGGATTTCCATACAAATCGCACTGCGCACCACTCTGTGCCTACCGCTCATGTGCTCTGCGCAGCACCAGCGCTTCCATGCAAAAGAGAGAGAAGAGGCTGGAAAGAGACACAGGGAAGGAAGAGGGGGGGAAAGAGACACAGGGAAGGAAGAGGGGGGGAAAGAGACACAGGGAAGGAAGAGGGGGGAAAGAGACACAAGGAAGGAAGAGGGGGGGAAAGAGACACAGGGAAGGAAGAGGGGGGAAGAGACACAGGGAAGGAAGAGGGGGGAAAGAGACACAGGGAAGGAAGAGGGGGAAAAGAGACACAGGGAAGGAAGAGGGGGGAAAGAGACACAGGGAAGGAAGAGGGGGGGAAAGAGACACAGGGAAGGAAGAGGTGGGAAAGAGACACAGGGAAGGAAGAGGTGGGAAAGAGACACAGGGAAGGAAGAGGTGGGAAAGAGACACAGGGAAGGAAGAGGGGGAAAAGAGACACAGGGAAGGAAGAGGGGGAAAAGAGACACAGGGAAGGAAGAGGGGGAAAAGAGACACAGGGAAGGAAGAGGGGGAAAAGAGACACAGGGAAGGAAGAGGGGGAAAAGAGACACAGGGAAGGAAGAGGGGGAAAAGAGACACAGGGAAGGAAGAGGGGGAAAAGAGACACAGGGAAGGAAGAGGGGGAAAAGAGACACAGGGAAGGAAGAGGGGGGAAAAGAGACACAGGGAAGGAAGAGGGGGGAAAAGAGACACAGGGAAGGAAGAGGGGGAAAAGAGACACAGGGAAGGAAGAGGGGGAAAAGAGACACCGGGAGGGAGAGGGGGGAAGAGACAAAGGGGGAAAGAAAGAGGCACCGGGAGGGAGAGGGGGGAAGAGACAGGGTAGGGAGAGTGGGAGGGAAGAAACACAGGGGAGGGAAAGGGGGGGGGGTATATATTTTATCCCGTCATTTATGACTAGTCTAGAATATAAATATGCAAGTACATTCACCTTTTCTATATACCGTAATACATATTTTTCTGCTAACCAGGATCTGTTTATTAGCAAACATTTGAAACCAAGCTCACATACATAGCCCTTTAAAACCTGCTCTTTTAAACGCACAACAGAACAATCTTTTGTCTCTTTTTAAATTGAATTAACATAGTATGTTGCATAATTGTTTATTTATAATAGAGAACAATAAGACATGACACAATGTTGTAACTAACACAGGGAATAACACATTAGATACAATGTTTTCTTTTCTTTAACAGTATCAAACTGTTCTCTGCATTTGGATTGTTTGGCAATAGCCAATATCTCTGATTTAAATCATGTTATAACTCTTTTTTTTATGGTATAACACTTGTTTCCTTCCCTCTGTGCCAAACTCTAGGTGCGTCTAAAGAAAACAGTGACATTTTAAAATCTGTTTTAACCTAAAAGTGAACAAGGAGGCGTCTGTTAGCAGCACAGAGTTCCCAGGAAGAGTGGGGGTTGTGGTCAATGCTTTTATGACAGTGAGGAATATGAGAACTGATAAGAAGCACAGATAGGATACATCAGACACCTTCATAGACCTGCCCGCCAGGAGGAGTTATACAGGTGGTAGCACGGACAATAGAGAAGAAAAGTAAATAAGTGGAAGAGCCTTCAAGGAGAGTTAAATGGATATAGAAGGATGTTACTAGGTATCTAATAGGGGGAAGAGGGAAAGAGGATGTAGAGAATAGGAGAGGGGGACAAGGGGATGAGAAAAAAAGGGTGAATATGGGAGAGGGGAAGGTTGTGGAGCGAGTGAGGGGGCTATAAATGGGAGAGGAGAGAGAAGAGGTAGCAAGGGTGAAGCAGAGGCGGTAGAGAGAAGATTGTGGAGCGAGGGGGAGAAAGGTAGGAGGAAAGAGCGTGAGCGAAAGGAAGGGAGAGACAGGAGAGGAGGAAAATGAGAGTAAGTGAAAGAGAAACAAGGAGGAGGAAAGATAGAGCATTGGGTAGAGAGAGAAGGGAGGAGAGCAAGAAGAAAGGAAGGCGAGAGAGTAAGTGAAAGGTATAAATGGGGAGGAAATCAAGGAAAAAGGAAGGAGATGGAGAAAGGAGAGATGAAGCAAGAGGAAGTAGAGGGGGGAAGGTACAGTATATTTGTTAGTTTGCTCTCATGGCATATTAGGGGGAAGGAGAATAAAACAATCTGTCTCCTTTCCACTAATGTGTCATATCCTACAGTATCATTTACTTGTGAGGTCAACCAGCACAGCCTTGCCCCAGCACAGTGCAGATAGTGTATTGAGCTTTGGGTGTGAGAAACTTTATATTTGTGGGCATATGGGGTGCGTATTTGAAAACTTTCATGCTCTTACTAAAAAACATCCAACTTAAACACTATCAGCCTTATTAAATTGCAATTCGGCCAATTGAATAGGGCTCTATATAATCACAGAGCATATTTTTTTACAGAAGTTTTTAGATAGTGAACTTCTATCCAAAAGCAAGGTCTTTACAAACTAAAAACTTCTGTAAAATAAATATGCTCTGTGCTTATATAGAGCCCTATTCAATTGGCCAAATCGCAATTTAATAAGGCTGTAAATGTTTCATTTCTCTTGGCTGGTAAAAAGAAACACAAAATAAATACTCAATCCTATCTCATTGTCAGTGTTTGTGAATCATCATAGGAGAGGCAGTGATGAGATTAGACATATTTGGGATCCATATCTCATAGAACCTGATGAAGATGATCAATGGAAACCAAATATTAGATTTGATTAATCACTGTATAACTTCTTTACATCCAAAAAATCTTTTTTCATACGAATTTCTTCAAAATGGCGTACAGGGAAACTCTGCTTAACGCTACGCAGATGAGCGCTAACTTGCTTTAGTGCTCTTTCTTCTCCAATTCCCCACTCCATGGTAAACCTCTCCATAGCAGGGATTTTGCGTTCCAAATCTCATTTGGCCATTTAAATCCTTGGATAATTCTGATTCGCCATAGCGCTATCTGAACCTCACTGACCACTTCACCTTTGAAATACTTAATTTGTATGAAAAAATACTAAAACTTTTCTAATGTATAGAGAATACACACTAGGAAAATATTTGAGATCTATAAGCAAGCACAGCTAGTTGGTTTAATCATCACTCACTTCCCCAAAACACACCTTAGTTTTTTCTTTTGTGCCACTTTAATGTTAGTTTTCTAAACTACATATCATGATTAACAATGTATACATAAACACTGCAAATATTTAAGGAAGATTTGGAAGCTCTGCACCTTTTCTATTAAGTAACAGAACCCCTCATCATATGCTGTTACTTTCCTCATCATCCATTAGAGTGAACTCATCAATCATTGGCTCCAGGCCTTTCCTCGTTCTTTTCCATTTGTCCATCCAGACACCTAATGATCCATATTTGAGGTTTGGCACCAAGAGAGCTTTGTATTTTGGGGTGAGCGCGATGGGGGCTTGCAGACGATGCATCACCCCCTCTCGCTGTCTCTTGAACGTTCCCACCTGCCCCCACTTACAGGCAATCTTCAGGGCAGGAAAACATTATTTTTGGCCATGGTGAACAGAAACTTTGCTTCCATTAAGACTGGGGAAAAGTTAACCCTTCTTGCATCTCACTGTCTGTAACCTATTGCAGGTGTATCTGTCTGTCTATAAGGCTGGGTTTTGCTTTAGTAAAGCAGCCCCTCCTGGCATTAAAAAGGGGGGGGGGGGGGGCATGGAAGGTTCCTCAGCTTGCTCTGATTAAGTGCCAAGGAAAGTATCATCATTCTATTTTTTTTATTCTAATCCATTTTTTGGATGATTAATAACATTTTTCCTATTTCTGGGATGGCTGTGCATTGTTTTTTTTGTTTTTTTTTAATCGTAGCAAGTTGTGTAAGTTCACCACTATAATTACCTTCTGGTAAAAAGCCTCCTTAGCTGTAAGTGAGGAAAAACTTTTTAGTTGAAAGGGACTTTTGTTGTTGAGTGGTTCAGTCATGTCCGACTCTCCATTACCCTATGGACCACAGCATGCTAGGCACATCTAGTGTCTGGTTGAGTTCATTCATAAGATTTTCATGGCAAAGATACTGAAGTGGGTACCAGTTCCTTCAGCAGTTGACTACAATTTATCTGACCTCTCTGCTATGACCTGCCCATCTTGGGCGACCCTACATGGTTTAGTTCACAGCTTCACTGAAGTACACAAGCCCCATCACAATGACAACGTAGTGATCCAGAAGAGTTGAAAGGAACTAGAGAACCCGAAAAATCAAATTGTTACATTTATAGAGAATGAAAAATTGACTATGTATTGTACTAGCCATTACATTTTAAAGTTTTTTTTTTATTCTTGAGATATTTAGCATTGTTTATGTGATATTATTATGCATATAAACAACTTTAAATACTAATTAGTTGTTTCTATTTATATGGTGACAAAAACAACATTCCCTAGTATTATATGGAAGTTAGATTTTCTAAACCACTTCTCAAGCATTCTGAGTTACAAAATATCATATGGAGGCATACATTAGCATAAATGTGTCACAAAAACAATGCTGAATACACCAAGAATGCTTTACTGTACAGGAAAACACTAGAACAATAGATAATTTGGTTGTGTTTGGGTGACTGTGTCCCTTTTTAAAGATGTGTATATATAAGTTTACTGTTTGGTAAGAAACAGGCAGTGTACAGTGGATATAAAAAGTCTACACACCTCTGTTAAAATGTCAGGTTTCTGTGCTGTAAAAAAATGAGACAAAGATCAATAATTTCATAACTTTTTTCACCTTTAATGTGACCTATAAACTGTACAACTCAATTGAAAAAAAGAACTGAAATCTTTTAGGTAGAGGGAAGAAAAAATATAAAAATAAAATAATATAGTTGCATAAGTATGCACACCCTTAAACTAATACTTTGTTGAAGCACCTTTTGATTTTATTACTGCACTCAGTCTTTTTGGGTAGGAGTCTATCAGCATGGCACATTTTGACTTGGCAAGATTTGCCCACTCTTCTTTGCAAAAACACTCCAAATCTGTCAGATTGCGAGGGCATCTCCTGTGCACAGCCCTCTTCAGATCACCCCACAGATTTTCAATCTGATTCAGGTCTGGGCTCTGGCTGGACCATTCCAAAACGTTAATCCTCTTCTGGTGAAGCCATTTCTTTGTTGATTTGGATGTATGCTTTGGGTCGTTGTCATGCTGAAAGATGAAGTTCCTCTTCATGTTCAGCTTTCTAGCAGAAGCCTGAAGGTTTTGTGCCAATATTGACTGGTATTTGGAACTGTTCATAATTCCCTCTATCTTAACTAAGGCAACAGTTCCAACTGAAGAAAAACAGCCCCAAAGCATGATGCTGCCACCACCATGCTTCACTGTGGGTATGGTGTTCTTTTGGTGATGTGCAGTGTTGTTTTTGTGCCAAACCTATCTTTTGGAATTATGGCCAAAAAGTTCAACCTTGCTTTCATCAGACCATAACACCTTTTCCCACATGCTTATGGGAGACTTCAGATGTGTTTTTGCAAAATGTAGCCTAGCTTGGATATTTTTCTTTGTAAGAAAAGGGTTTCATCTTGCCACTCTACCCCATATCCCAGACATATGAAGAATACGGGAGATTGTTGTCACATGTACCACACAGCCAGTACTTGCCAGATATTCCTGCAGCTCCTTTAATGTTCCTGTAGGCCTCTTGGTAGCCTCCCAGACCAGTTTTCTTCTCGTCTTTTCATCAATTTTGGAGGGAGCTCCAGTTCTTGGTAATGTCACTGTTGTGCCATATTTTCTCCACTTGATGATGACTGTCTTCACTGTGTTCCATGGTATATCTAATGCCTTGGAAATTATTTTGTACCCTTCTCCTGACTGATACCTTTTAACAATGAGATCCCTCTGATGCTTTGGAAGCTCTCTGTGGGCCATGGCTTTTGCTGTGGGATGAGACTAAGAAAATTTCAGGAAAGACCAACTAGAGCAGCTGAACTTTATTGGGGGTTAATCAGAGGCACTTAAAATTATGACAGGTTTATGCTGACTCCTATTTAACATGATTTGGCATGTGATTTCTTAATTCTGAACACAGCTACATCCCCAGTTATAAGAGGGTGTGCAGACTTATGCAACCACATTATTATTTTTTATTCCCTCCACCTAAAAGATTTCAGTTTGTTTTCAATTGAGTTGTACAGTTTATAGGTCACATTAAAGGTGGAAAAAGTTCTGAAATGATTTATCTTTGTCTAATTTTTTTACAGCACAGAAACCTGACATTTTAACAGGGGTGTGTAGACTTTTTATATCGACTGTATATCAGAAAAAAATATGTGTTTTATATAGAAAAGTTCAGTGTACTTACAAAGTTATAGGCAGGGAAGTAAAAATCCAGCTTTGCACGTCCACAGGAAGCTTACATAACCAAGTACACACAGGAAAGCAGCCAGGTACAGAGTTTAACCTTTCTGGTAGATACCACAGGAAGTAACTGCTACTGGATGGAATCACATGGTTGGATGGGGTCTGAGCTCATAGCTGAATCCGAGCACAGAGATGGACTACATATCCCAGGCTGCTTTGCAAAACAGGAACCCCAGACTTTAATACAAATATATCCACTAACCTCTGGTTTCTCCTGATTGGCCAAAACCAATTCTGAATGTTAGTCTAAACTTTGCAGGGATTTTAAGGGTTGTCAACTAAACTGAAGGTATTTAGCAAACATCAGGGTGACTTTGTAAATCTTTGTTTTGGTATTTTTTCATACAATAAATGTTTGCATACACTACTGATTCTGCTCTATCAGATGCATTCATAATTCAGGCAACTTAGATATGAATTACATTTCGCCATCTGGAAAGAAAAGATAATAGTGAATCATTACTGGCAAAGGCAATAACGATATATTGTTACAATGTATTGGTGTAATGATAAATATACAGTGTTGCATTTACATCTGGTCCCACAAATTATGTTATTATTTTTCAGAACTTTCGCAACATTGTAGCTGTGAACTAATAACTCCAAGATACAAACTAACAACTCTGTCTACAGGACTGAGGATATTACTGTTTTTGGAGTCTACATGCCTTTTAAAGGTATAAGGAAGTTTTTTTTTATGGATGATGCATGCATCTGATAGAGGAGAATCAGTAGTGTATGCAAACATTTTTGTTGCATGAAAAAAATCCCAAAATAAACATTAAAAAACTTACCCTAACGTTTGCAAAATTTCTAGTTCTACAGTTTTCAGGATGTTGATTCTGAGAAGGAACATCCTGAAAATCCAAGCTAAATTTGTATAAAATTCATAATTAATTGTGGCCAATCAGAAGCAGGTAAAACTATGTATCAATTTCCCTCTAAAACAAAGCGGATCAGGTGTCTACTCTGCAGACCGTCCTAGCCAATCAGCTGTCAGTATCAAACACAGGTGCAATGAGAGCGGGGCTCGCACAAGAAATATCCAACATACAAATATGCAAAATTCCTCATTAAAAGTAATTCAAATTATTTGATAGGAGACGCCCAATCGGCAAAATGTACACCCAGGATATTCCACAAACTGACATATAGCTTTAAAGACTTCCAAGGCAATAAAATCTTGAAACAGACAAATAAAATGCGTCTTTGTAGCCAAAGAAACTTCTATAAGGAGATATTAGTCATGAAGACCGGGAGATACTTTGCCATCAGTTACTTTTTTTTATTTTTAACCTCTATTTCAAGAGAATAAAACAAAGATTTGCAATTGTTGTGAAAGTTAGGAGTCAGTCAGGTTAAGAAGAACCTAGACACCTCTTCACAGCCTGGAAAGGAATTGTATATAGTAATAATAACAACGTAAAAAAAATAATAAGGCCAGCAGTAACATTTTAGAAACATTGGGGCCATGGAGAAAAATATATGGCGTTACTACCGGTGGCACGACTTCTGGGCGCACGAGATGTGCACGCCCAGAATGCTTGACAAATGCGCGCACCGACCCGGGCACACCCGAATGATACAGCAGTTCTCTTCTCTATCTTCTCCCCATTTCTTTATTTTCTTCATTCACCTCCTGTCATTTCCTTCACCACTCATCTCTCTCTCCCTCTCTCCTTCTCCTCCTCTTTCTCTCTATTTTCCTTCCCATCTCTCTCTATCCCCAGTCTCCCCATTCCACTCTCTCTCTCTCTACCCCTTTTCACCCGTAATCGGGGTGCCATTTGCCTCATCTACATCACTATGCCTTGCCAGTCCTCTTGCAAGGCATAGTGATGTGGGTGCGGTAAATGACGCCATTCCTGATTCTGTCTCCCCTCTGCTGGGTGACTATCCCCATGCCACCTCTTCCTATCCCCATTCCCGTTTTGGAGCGCGCTAGTGTTGGAGCGCGCATTCCTCGGTGCGCACATGGTGGCGCGCACGTCTTGTGTTCTCACAAATCAGGGTGCCGTTACTAGCACATTAAATATGTTTTTTTTTCAGATAAACTGACTGTTTAGATTAGATAAGAGTTTACAATCTAATTTGGATATTTCAGAGCTTGCTAGGTGTTTACCTTGCTCACTAATATGAACCTAGTAAATGAATATTAAAACCTCTTGAGTCAGTCATTCTTTATTCCAGATTTAACCCAGCCATAGGATCTGCAGTAAATTAGTTTTATAAATTCACCAAAAGCATCTGGACTTCAACACGGAGTCCCACATAAAAGTTTCAACATGTACATAAATCTGATTTATTTCTGCTCCATCAGTCACAGAAGAAGGTGCACTGTTTTATAACTGGTGCTTGTGACACTTAATTGAATGTGCTCCACTCACTGTCCAAACTGCTGGCTGAAATGTGTTATAGTGCTTGTTTTTTATATACTTTTACTAAACATAGTGGGGGGGGGGGGGGGGGAAGCTGTAAGGAGGAATGGGGGACTCGGATCATAGGTATCCATCTCATGGTAGATCTTGGAGCAGGAATTGGCACAGAGATCTATACCCTGTGGTGCAGAGCGTAAACCATCCCCATTGGGTAAGGAGCACTCGGAGCATCTGATGGTGAGAAGAGGGAGGACACATACATTGTACAGCATGATGGACAGGTGACTTGTGATACTAGATTCATGAGCAATGTAGGGAAGTCACTGTTTCAGAAAATGTAGTGTTTTCTGTGAGTTGTAAGCTCAAATCACCAGGAATTAAAATGGACTAGTAAAAGAACTAGATCATACCATTTACAAAATTGCAAAACACAATTTATGTCCAATTGAAGTCAATGGCAGATATTTTATATATATTTATATATATATATATATATATATATATATATATATATATATATATATATATATATATATACTGTACTACGGTATGGTGGAGGGCTTCTATTGCTCTTTTGCCCACGATATATAAAATGATTATTGTGGTGAACTACTTCTTCATAAGGTCTAAAACACAATCTAGGAACCGGCCCCATACTGGGAGGCAGTAACCTAGAAACGGCTGTAGGATTTCCAGTTTGTGTATAATGCAACCTTGGCTTTGCAAAAAAGCTGTGTAATGCAGCGGGGCATAAGTTTTAAAGGAAGCCCTGTTTAAAATGGTTATGGATTAAAGTGCGAACCATTTGTGGGCACATTTCTCAGCTTCCCAGAATGCAGTGTAATAACTATTTCTCGTAATTCTGAGCAGGAAACAAGTTTTTTTTTTAAACTTGTTTTAGACATTCAAATGTGAGCACAAATGTATAAGCTTGACTTTAATTATTTCTTATAAAAGCTATTTCTTAAAAATCACAAAGTATAACATACAACATTTATGAAGTAATTTTAAAATAAATGCTGTGGCAATCCTGATAACTTATTTAGTTCTCATTCACGGTGACCAATAAACCTATTCAGAAAAGGTTCTCCTACAAAGGGCCTCATTCTATTACCGGCCGTAAATCGTCCGTAAGGCTGCGATTCCTTGCGGGGGTTCAGTTAACTCGCGATTCTATTATACGGCCCCGCAAGGATCTCCCCATACGGCCGGCCGCATATCTTGGAACCGGCCGTAAGCTCAGAAATCTAAAAACTCAAAAATAAATTCAAGCCTGCACTGTACAGCTCTGTAAATGCTAGGGATCATATTGGGGGACATGAGGATTAAAAGTAACCCACTCTCAAGCTTGCACATCAGCCCAAACACGAGTTCAAATTAACTGTTTATTTTCCGGCTGCTGCGTGGGCGGGTCTGAAGTGCTCCAAGCCCTATGGACTTCTTACATGGATATTTTACGTATATTAAAAAATATATATTTTACGGATTTTAGTATAGGGTAATTATGTGCTATTTTTTCTAACACCGAATATCACTTTATAGTCTTCTCAAAGTGCAGGATGGCTTTATTTGAGCTATTTTATGTGCTTAATTGGTGCTAGCGGGACCTGTTTGCTGCAAGTAAGCTGCGGCTCGTTTTTAGCCTTGCAGAGAGGGTTCCCGGAGCAATAGAATCGCAACCAGGCTTTTCTTACGGCCGATTTCCTTGCAGCTGTTTTAGATCAAAGGCTTTCCTCCGGCGCGATCGGCCGCAAGAGATAGCAAGGCACCGGCCGCAAGCCTGCCGGAGTCCCCGGCCGGAGGGGAATAGAATAGCCGGAAAGCTTGCAGCCGGTCCTTGCGGCCCCGCAGCGGCTGCGGCCGATAATAGAATGAGGCCCATAGTGATTATTATTTTGGTGTATTCAGCTTTAGAGGTCAGGACTTTAAGGACAGTATTAATAACAAAAAACAGCTCTGATCCTTTGAGTAGATTGGCTTGTTAGTAATTGGTAGTTGGTTAATGGTGAGCACTATATCTCATAGCTCTGCAGATGATGATCGTCAAACTACCTCTTTTAAGTAATTAATTTATAGCTCATGGTTAGTACCATAACTAACTTGGTATAAAAAAAAACAGAAAACATTTAGATGTAGGAATAAATTGTCCAGGAAATAGTATTTATACGTATCAACAATGTTCATATTCTGACTGAAGTGTTCTTTTCCTCATATCTTTCTTTTGATACATGTTTGTCCCTTGAGAGCTCAGTTTTACTTAATCTGACACAAAAGTGGCAGTTTTGTGTTGCTCTGATGGATGATCACATTCTTGGATATTCAGACTTCCAAAGTGGAAACACTGTAACACTTCAGCAAGATTTCAACTAACTTTGGATACATAAGGTTAAAATGTCATACAAGCTCCCCAGGATGGGGTTAGAGATCACTGATACATTCCCACTGGTCCCAAGGTGGCTACCTGGCAAGTATTCTGTGAATACATTCTATAATAGTCCTATAAAATAAATGCACTCCCCTTCATTGACTAAGGGAAGGAATAAATAAAGCAAAGGAATTTGAGAATGGTATAAGAACAATCCAAGGAGTTTTATTAGTAAAAAGCAAAATTATCAGAATCGATTATTCTACTGGATGTTATATGTAATCAATATATGTTTCCATTATTGTTCTCTTATACCAATGTATTTTTTTCTTTTTCTCGTCGGATCCAATACAGTCCTCTCTCCATTTCCTTCCTTTCTATTCTCTCACTCCATCATCCTGATTTATTCGCTTGCGCACAGAAAGGAAATCTGCAAATCCAAGGCTGTGTGTGCCCTTCAGGACCAAAATGGTGCACCAGTGAAATAGAAGATTGCTATCTACAATCAAAGCTTTCTGAGAAAGAAAGTAGATCACTGGAAACAACACAGCAGAATAATTGCATATAAAAGTAAAACAGTAGAGGCTTATTAATTTCTTTTTACACTCTAAAATCATGTAGTAGTGATTCAAATGCAGACATTTAACATTTAAGAGCATGGCACTTTTAATAACTTAACCAGGGTCAAAGCCCCAGTGCTGTCCTTCTATACCTTATCTCATCCATATTTAATAACCTGTTCATTTTGAAGGCTGAGAGTGAAGAAATATTTGGAAATCTCCATAACTCCAATCCTGGCTGGATGCACAACTTTCTATAGCCAGGCACCAGGGACCAGCCTCTCTGCAAATCTAATGATCTGTTCCTGCCACTTTTGTGCATCTGCTGAAGAGATTCTCTCCCTTATTTTCCGGCATGTTTCCTACCTCTGCCTGCCCTGGATTTTCTCGCTCAGCTGAAGGTGTATGATATTACCAGCCAAAAATGCAGCTTGGCTGCTGAGTGCTCCTGGATTCTGTATTGTTACTTGGTGCAGGAAAATATGAACACATTCAGAAAGGATATGAACCATAAACTAGAAATCTTTGTAATAAATTGGGCAGGAGTTGATGTAAATGCACCAAGAATAATAATTTGAATTGGTGAACTTCATTGTTATATCGCTCAGTTTGATGCATTGTTGATTTGGGTACAGTTGGCTTCTTTCCTACACACTGTTTGAATTTCTCTGACATGACGAGTCGGACAGGAGACTGCTACTACCCAATCAACCAAGAAGTGTCATTATTATATAGGAGCAACAGGCCAACTATGGTGCCTGTCTGGTTGTATTGACTTTATCCCAGGTCAGAGGGCTCCAGACTGAATCTAAAACCTCCAAAAGATTTAACAGGTGGGTAGAAGAGAGACGGGTAGATGGAATACCTAGGACTGGAGTACAATGGGGCCATGACCACCTAACTTTCATTGCTTCTTCTGTAGAATCAGACAGGGATGTGTTTCTGCCTATGTCCGTGAGGCCCTGGCCTAGGGCAGCACATTTTCAGGGGCAATGTTTGTGTATGTTGCAACTGAGGAATAGGGGTGTACAAGTCTGGGTAGCTTAGGGCAGCATAAAACCTAAATACACCCATGGTATACACTAATAATGTAGGACCACAAAAAATTGTACATGAACATTGTGCTGGGAATGTGTCTGAGATATATTATATGTGTGTATTGGATCACAATGTCCTACATGTATATTTATAGTAAGGTGAGATGGGAAGTAGGATGTCTTGCTCATAACAAGGCTGCAGGAGTTAATGGAATTCCAACTGCACTGTTCAAAATCTTACAAGATGATGCTGTGAAAGTGTTTCTTGCATTATACCAACTATTTGCGACAATGCAACAGTGGCCAGTGGACTGAAAAAGTCTGTCTATATCCCAATCCTAAAAAAGGCAGTGCCAAAGAGTACTCCAATTGTCAAACAATTGCACTAATTTCCCATGCCAGCAAGGTAATGCTTAAGATTCTACAAGCTCAACCCCAGCAATATATGGACCAGGAACTACCAGATCTGCATGCCGGGTTCTGCAGAGGAAGAGGCACAAGAGATCAAATTGCCAATGTCTGCTGGATAATAGAGAAAGCAAGAGAGTTCCAGAAAAGCATTTACTTCTGCTTCATAGACTATTCTAAAGCCTTTGACTGTGTGGATCACAACAAAATGTGTCATGTCCTTAAAGAGATGGGAGTACCAGATCATGTCATCCTCCTCTTACACAATCTGTATGTGGACCAAGAAGCCACGGTCAGAACCGAACAACAGAATGGTAAAAGATCGGAAAAGGAGTGCAACAAGGTTGTATTTTGTCACCTTATTTATTAAACTTATACGCAGAGTACATCATGCATAAGGCCAAGCTGGATAAACCATAGTCGGAATCAATATTGCTGGAAGGAATATCAACAACCTCAGATACGCTGATGATACTACCTTGATGGCTGAAAGTGAGGAGGAAATAAGGGACTGATTGATGAGGGTAAAAGAAGAAAGTACAAAAGCTGGCCTGCTGCTCCGTGTTAAAAATATAAATATCATAGCAAGCCAAAATCTCATTTCCTGGCAAGTAGATGGGGAAGAAGTGGAGGCAGTGATATGTCCCTATGAACAAAGGTCCTCATAGTTAGATCTACGGTATTCCCAGCAGTAGCATAAGGATGTGAGAGCTGGACCGTTAAGAAGGCTGAGCGTCATAGAATTGATGCCTTTGAATTGTGGCGCTTCAGAAAACTGCAAATGAGTTCCTTAGACTTTAAGAAGATCCAATCAATCAATACTTAAGGGAATGAAGCCAAACTGTTCACCAAAAGGTTTGATCATTGCACTGAAGCTCAAATAATTTGGCCATATCATGAGAAGACAGGATTCCTAAAAAAGACTTTTATGTTGGGAAACATTGAAGGCATACAAAGAAGGGGCAGCAGAGGTGGAGATGGATAGATTAAGTCATTGAAACAATGAACATGAGGTTGAGGGAGCTCAGAGGGGCAGTGGATGACCAATACGCCTGGCGTGCTGTGATTCATATGGTCACAGAGAATTAGACATGACTGAACAACAATAATAACAACATGCACCACACAATATGGGTCATTTATAACTAAATGTGCCTTTTTCTGCTACAATGTCTTAGCACAAAACTTAAAAACTCATAAGGTGGTAAACCATTAAGCTCTACCCCTTTCCAGTTGGCTCCTACATCCTTGTTGCTCATGGCTCTAATTTGTTTAATTGGCTGGGAACAACAATGGTCCCCCTACTCCACATCATTTCCTTACTTTCCTGGCAGTGAGCTATAGCTGCGCCCACTAAAGGATACATATCCATTAGTGCCCGCTTTCTACATTACTATCTGCTGATTTCTTAGTTGAAGCTGGACACCTTTTTATTCATGGAGAAATCTCCTCTTTCTATTGCCAACATCCCAGAACAAGTGCCCACTACTTGTTGTAGCAGGAACTCAGAATAAAACCAATAGATATCCACCAAGAGGAACCAGGGAACCTCTAGATGCCCAACTAGTAGGATTAGTAAAACAACCGATGGTGGATGCAAATCTTAGCTGTATAATTATCAATTAATTTCCAAATAATTTCTACCACCCAGATATTCTTATATTATTTGTACTGCTAGATATTACCACCTCTGCTGAGAGGTTAATGCAATAATCCACTTCTACTGTAATGCCCTATCTCCTCGCCTTTGAAGAACTAGATTTGATAATGATGAACATACTTTTAGAAAAACAAAATAAATACAACTTATGAACAAAGGAATTGCTTACTGGGTCAGGCATTGCTTCATTGTAGCTGCATGATGATCTGAGATTTCCATAAGTCCTATGGAGAGCACTGTCATTAATGATTGCCACCTTTTCAACTAAAGCAGCTGAATTGTACTCTGCATTTAAGGTCCTCTCTCAGTGATGAAAACATAAAAACAGGACCATAAACTTTATATTAATATCAAATGTTTAGCAGATATATTTTTTGTTTTACTTTCCAAATACATTTTGCCCTAGTCTGGTTCAATAGCGCATAGTGTAAATATCTCCATTTAATGTTTCCAGGCATTTCCATGAAGTTAACTGCCTTTCTGGCCTCTGTGCACGACCTCTTGTTCCAGCCCTACTTCCTCTACAATATACTTTCCTTCTGCACTCTTTTGAATTGCTCATTGCATTTGGATGTTTGATCTTATCTCAATCTCCTCAAAGCTAAACCACTTAAATACAATTAAACGGAAACAGACCATGCCCAAGTTCACGGCCCAGATCTGGGGCTCCTGCCCTGCAGCGCTCTCTGTACCCTCGGAAGTTGCGCTCAGCTGTTTAGCATCTGCACTTGTTTTACTTTTGGTATATCTTTACCTGGTCAGATAATTTTATAACATTACACAAACTTTATAAATAACATAGCATTTGGGGAAAGCCATTCTTGTTGTAATACCAGTAGTTGTGGTACAGTAGAAAAATGCGGACAGGGGCTCTGGCGTAAGATCCGGAAACAATCAAGAAGGGTTAATATTATGTGAGAGTCCTGGTCAGATATTTCCCTTCTATAAAGTAACACAAAAAAGGTCCCAGTTGTTGCAGAAATCAAAAGCAAATAAATATAATTGCAATTGGTTGTTATTAAAAAGTTGAAGTGTTCGATAACTATGACTTATCAATACAGGACCATCATCTCTTTAAGTCTCATTATCATCTCCTTTTCTAGGATCGTTAATTAATTTTCATTGTGGGAGGGTGACCAGGAAGAACAAAATATTCAGTTGATAAATGATAATAGTAACAAGAAAATCTTTAGTTTTTAATGATATGGCATTGTACATATTTAAACAAACTGGGCATGCTTATCATCTTTATCTGCCCTCACTATGAGGGTTAAAGGGATATGGAAGGTTCCTGGATGTTACTAGTATATAATATACCTGTGTATCTATTTACTATTAAGTACTTTATTTTATTTAAAAAAACAATGCTTGTTATCTCTGCCTAAAATCAATCAAATAGTCCCTGTATGGGTCTGCCCACTGCAACATATGCAGACACAGACTCTGTAAGGTTGGATGTGCAGTGTAGTGTCCTAGCCTATCAGGAGCATGTTACTCTGATATGGTCACTGATTGGTTAGTATTAGACTCAGCACAACCAGTATAAGAGTCTGCATCTTCATGAGCTGCAGATAGCAGACTCATGTATTATTTATTTGATTATAGGCAGTAAAATAGAGCATAAAGTTAATAGATACATAGTAACATCCAGGAACCTTTAGTATCCATTTAATTAATGGCTCTAGATAAGGAGACTAATAGAGATATAGGGCATGTATAGATACTTTTAAGCTTAAAACAGTCATACTTCAACTCCAATTTTCGAACACTTTCTCTCAAACCTTTTTGATAATAACCTATTGTAATTCTATGCATAAATACATTGTGCCATTCACAACCTTCTTGTCTCTGGAGCTCACAATCCGTATTTCTCTGATCCGGCCAGATAACGGTCCTTGCTGTCCAGTCCTAGGCTCTTGCCATGAATATATTCCCTCACTGTCCTTTCCCTCTCTCCCAGCAGGTGACCATGGGGGACATGAAGCTTGTGACCAGTACACGGATTTCCAAGACATCCCTGATCTTGGACAGGACCCCTGTAGCTTCCTCCCTACCCCCTGCACCTCCAGCATTCACCCTGCCCCCCAGGAACAGCCGCGTGTCTGTGGGGTCTACAGCAAGGTTTGATGGCAAGGTACCCGCAGGGTGGGATCATTATGGAGATAAAGTTGTACATTTTCTGTAGCAAATTTAAGAGCAACTACAATATGTTTTATTGCATAAAACAAGAGCGTTCTATAGGTTAGAAAACCTATATTAAAGTGAAAAATTCTTGTTAAAGGGATATGGAAGGTTCATGGATGTTATTAGATATATAACATACCTGTTCATCTATTTAATTTTATGTACTTTTATAAAGAGGTGCTTATAAGCTCTGTTATCACTGCCTAAAATCAAACATATAGTCCCTGTATGCAGACACAGACTCTGTAGAGCTGGATATGCACTGTAGTGTCCTTGCCTATCAGGGACCTTGTCTCAGCAGCATATTGCAGACTGTTGCTGAGAGATGGTCATTGATTGGCTAGTACGGGACAGCAAGTACAACAGAGTTGTAGGCGTTATCACATTGAAACAGATTATCTTCAGACCAATTCTCATTTTAAAATCACAATAAACTAAAAGTAGTAAAATCAGGATAAACAACTTTTCATAGTTATAAAAGCTGGAGCTTTATAGCATTCATGTATCAATAAATAAAGGCAGAATTTCTCTATGGAAAACTGCATATTTGGGATGACAAATCTCCAGTCCCCCCCCCCCCCCCCCCCAACCTAATCTCCAGGATCTTTCCAATCTAATCTTCATCTGCAGCATCCCCCAAATCTAATCTCCAGGAGCCCACAATTTAATCTCCAGGAGCCTCCTCTCACAATCTTACCTCTAGGAGCCCCTCAATCTAACCTCCAGGAGACCCCAATATAATCTCCAGGTGCCCCCTCTCCATCTGAGCTCCAGGAGCCCCCCCAATCTAACCTCCAGGAGACCCCAATATAATCTCCAGGTGCCCCCTCTCCATCTGAGCTCCAGGAGCCCCCCCAATCTAACCTCCAGGAGCCCACCCCCCCAACTTGCTTTTTGTTGTGTACCGATGTCCTACTGGACCCCAGTTACTTCTGTGCCTGTGCAGGGCATTTGATTCCCATTTTCATGACGTGACGTATGAGACGCTCGCTCTGGCAGACAGGACCCACCTGTTGGGGCCAAGTTCTTTATTCTGTGTGTGCCTATTAAACGTAACTCCTGGCCGTCCCACAGACCTGGCGCAGCTAGCGAGCGATTCCGTGGAGCTGTTTCACTTCCAAGTTTCCAGATATTAAGTGCAAGACGGAGCGTTTGTCTGGGTTACGGTGGCCTTTGGGAATGTGCTGTGATTTATCTCCTACTACATCACCTAATAAACCAATGGGCCAGAGATAGCGCTATAAACCCGTCATAGAGTCGTCACAATGCCAGAGGGGTGGTGGGTGCAGTGGGATCACCGTCCAGCACAAGTGGCAGCAGCAAAATTATTTGTTTCTAATCAATATCTTGATTCTATATCCTAATATCCAACTATAGGGTAGGGCTCATACAATTGGGTTTGATTGAATATTTAAAGCAATATGTATTTTACTAGGTATATAATAACCCTGTGTATCTATTTACTTTTATATACTTTGTGCTTTATAAGCTCTGTTTTAGTTGCCCACAAATTGTCCCTATTTGGTTCTGCCTCTGCATGCTCATGAAGACACAGACTCTGCTGTACTTGCTGCGTTTCATACAGCCAATCAGTGAGCATCTCTCAGCAACATGCTGCTGAGGAGTGGCCCCAGATAGACTAGGACACTACGCTGCACATCCAGCCTTACAGCGTGTGTGCCTGCATATGCTGCAGTGGGCAGACCCATACAGGTCATATTTGTTGAATTTTAGGCAACAATTTTATATTTGGACTATTTTTTGTTTCAGACTTGACCGGTTTTGCTCTTGACCCCTTTCGAGGAGCCCTGTCCTGTTAGGAGACTTAATCTACCTCATTCCCTACAAACCTAGATTATGCAGAAAACAAGATTAAGATAACCCCATTGACAGATTTTTCTCCCACTCTTACATATAAATGTAAATTTAAAATCCACATTGAATTTATTTGCTTTTAAATATGTATTTTACTGCTGTTCATATATACAAAAAAATAAATGAACTACCATTGTATGACCACAATATTAAGTTTGCCTAATTGTACTATTTATTTGGTAATTTTGTGGTGATACATATACAGTACAACAATAGTGGGTGCGAATTGTTTAATAGAAAGGGGTAACCAAAAGTAACCAAAGGGTAACCAAAAAAAATTAAATGTCTGCGTAACTCCATAATATCAATAATATACAATAATAAAAGGTGATGCAAACATTAAGAATTAAAGCGAATCTGTAATGTTTCTGTCTCTCCAATCAATCGGCAAATGCAATTTACAAAGTAAACTTGGGAACAGAGATCTAGTTTACTAAAGCAAAAAATGGGCAGCCGTGTTATCCATGTAGTTTTCACTTTACAGGCCTTTGTTAAAGGGCCACTATAAAAAAAACAAATTTTTTTTTTATAAATGCAGAATGCCCGTATAGGCAGATCACTCTGTTCCTCCAGGATCTGTGAGTGACCTGAGAAGCAGCTCCTTGTATGCCCATGCACACACTCATATAGTGTCTCATCAGAAAAGGAGGAATGTAGCGCTTGATCAGAGCTGAAAATTGAGTGGTGTAGAATAAAAATGAATAAAAGTAAGCTTACATCTTTTTAATAATATGCTAATTTCTCATATTTTGGCATACTGACCACTTGGGCTTTATGACTTTAAGAAAGCAATCTCTCATACACTGGTCATTTAAGCCTGTGAGCTGTGTGCTGCATTATTATTTATGGTGCTGGAACAAGTGCATCTCCTGACACTATACAGTTTAATGGGTGTATCTGATTTGTAAGATATTTACATTTTTTCAACCTGTCTGTTTCAGTTATTTATAGTGATTTTTACCCAATGTGCCTTTTAGTGGTCAACAGGATTGTGCCAAATCACCAGAACACAATATGGATGCCAAATCTTTATAGTACAACACCCTGCAGGCCATCTCTGATTTTATTTAAATTGACACAATGCCTAAAAATTAACATCTCTTGAAGCAGCAAGAGAACCAGAGCTTTGTCACGGAGTAAAAGGAAATGCCCAAAAATCCCAAAATAAGCATAATGGTTATTAGAGGGATACTGGCCTCTCTAAACAAGTATTTTCTATAATTTTATGTTAAAATCAGCCACACCTTCATTATGTCTCCACTTTCCCCATTTACTTTACTAGGAATTTATATGAGCCATAGACTCTGAAGCTCTCCCCCCCGCAGCAGGACTGAAGGAGTTAACTGTCCTGCCCAGTTGATTAGTTGCACCTGGGCAGCCCTGATGATAAAACTGCTCCTGGAGTATAGTAGGGGCTGATGATGGACTGAGTGTTTGTAGTTTGTCTGAGCTGGATTAAGACACACACACACAGTGAGACCGTATGCCTGGAGACCTGGAGATCTGAAGAATCCAGACCAATGACTGTTAACAAACTATTGGACTGTTTTGTTTTTTTGCTCCACACGGGTTTAGCTGAATGAGAGCTGGTTAGTGATGGAGCTGTTTATTAATTAAGGTACTGCTTCTGTGGAAACAAGGTTTATTACTTCCTTTGATTTTGTTTTGATTTATTATTTTTGTATTAAAATTAGAAAGTATTACAGCCTCTTGTAATATTGACCACTCATCCCTGTTTTTCACCCTTTTTGAAAGAGTCTAAAAAGATTTATGTGCTGCATGTTACACATTACACATCTAGGGGCACATTTTATGACATGCAGTTGGAAAAACAGTAAAGATCAATTGTAAGTTTTAAAAGCCACCTTGAATTTATTTTGTATAAAATAGTGCCAAATATTGGTACTAAATAAACGTTTTGTATGACCACTACATTTGTTCTATGTATATTATATTTTATATTTCTGATGGAAAATATGGCAGCTTCCAATTGTTGTGGTGTGTATTTATCTATCTATCTATCTATCTATCTATCTATCTATTATATATATATATATATATATATATATATATATATATATATATATATATATATATATATGTGTGTGTGTGTATTTTCTCGGAACTCTGAGCTGTAGGCAGGTTTTTATTTACTGTACAGTACTTTTTATTTACTGTACGGGGGTGGGCTTCTATCACTCTCTTGCACACCATATTATAAATGATTGTTGTGGTGAACTACCTACTCATAAGGTCCACAACACAAGCTGAGATCCTGCTCCATGCTGATGATAGCCAGTAAGCTTGAAACAGCTGTACATGGATTGGATACTCGGCCTGTGTTTAATCCAACCTTGGCTTTGCATTAAAGCTGTGTAATACAGCATGCATAAGCTTAAAGAAAGCAGAATGCAGTTTAATAACTGTTTTTCTCTGAATTCTGAGCTGGAAGCACATTTTTTAACTTGCTTTAGACATTCAAATGTGAACACAGATGTACTTTTTATATAAATAAATAAAAAGTACATCTTTGTTCACATTTGAATGTCTAAAGCAAGTTAAAAAACCTGCTTCCAGCTCAGAATTCCGAATAATCTTTTAGGTAGAGGGAAGAAAAAATATAAAAATAAATAATATGGTTGCATAAGTATGCACACCCTTAAACTAATACTTTGTTGAAGCACCTTTTGATATTATTACAGCACTCAGTCTTTGTTGATTTGGATGTATGATTTGGGTCGTTGTCATGCTGAAAGATGAAGTTCCTCTTCATGTTCAGCTTTCTAGCAGAAGCCTGAAGGTTTTGTGCCAATATTGACTGGTATTTGGAACTGTTCATAATTCCCTCTATCTTAACTAAGGCCCCAATTCCAACTGAAGAAAAACAGCCCCAAAGCATGATGCTGCCACCACCATGCTTCACAGTGGGTATGGTGTTCTTTTGGTGATGTGCAGTGTTGTTTTTGTGCCAAACATATCTTTTGGAATTATGGCCAAAAAGTTCAACCTTGATTTCATCAGATCATAACACCTTTTCCCACATGCTTTTGGGAAACTTCAGATGGGTTTTTGCAAAATGTAGCCTGGCTTTCGTCTTGCCACTCTACCCCATAGTCCAGACATATGAAGAATACGGGAGATTGTTGTCACATGTACCACACAGCTAGTACTTGCCAGATATTCCTGCAGCTCCTTTAATGTTGCTGTAGGCCTCTTGGTAGCCTCCCAGACCAGTTTTCTTCTTGTCTTTTCATCAATTTTGGAGGGAGCTCCAGTTCTTGGTAATGTCACTGTTGTGCCATATTTTCTCCACTTGATGATGACTGTCTTCACTGTGTTCCATGGTATATCTAATGCCTTGGAAATTCTTTTGTACCCTTCTCCTGACTGATACCTTTTAACAATGAGATCCCTCTGATGCTTTGGAAGCTCTCTGTGGACCATGGCTTTTGCTGTGGGATGCGACTAAGAACATTTCAGGAAAGACCAACTAGAGCAGCTGAACTTTATTTGGTGTTAAAAGGAGGCACTTTAAATGATGGCAGGTGTATGCGGACTCCTATTTAACACAATTTGGATTGTGATTTCTTAATTCTGAACACCGCTACATCCCCAGTTATAAGAGGGTGTGCAGACTTATGCAACCACATAATTTTTCTCCTATTTTTCTTTCCTCCAACTAAAAGATTTCAGTTTGTTTTTTAATTGAGTTGTACAGTTTATAGGTCACATTAAAGGTGGAAAAAGTTCTGAAATGATTGATCTTTGTCTCATTTTTTTACAGCACAGAAACCTGACATTTTAACATGGGTGTGTAGACTATTTATATCCACTGTATGTATATATGTATATATGTATATATGTATATATATATATATATATATATATATATATATATATATATATATATATATATATATATATATATGTGTGTGTGTATGTATATATGTATATATATGTATGTATATATATATATATATATATATGTATATATATATATATATATATATATATATATATATATATATATATATATATAAAGGAGATGGTAAAATGAGAAGGAATGTGGTGATTTAGCACAGAATGAATAGTTACGTTTTTTTTCTTTTTTTGTATTGCTGATGTTAATCCCTTGGTTTGGGGTGAAATGTTTGTTTTTGCTCACTCTGCCAGCGCTCGCTCAGTGTGTGCGTCTGGGTATCTCCTCGGAGCATATTGCAATACCTTGGCATCGTGCCCCGTACCCCACCAGCAGACTGTGGGGCTGTCAGTCTTAATAATGGCTTCTTTTCTTGGGCTTGCAAACTGGCTGCAGATGTGATCGGGTCCTTCACATGCCTGCTTTTAACACGGAATATAAATATTAAACATTCTTGGCTCTTCTGACAGTCAGATATGCAAATGGCCAGACACCAGATTCACTTCACTCCGAGAGGATGAATCTCCACCCCAAGACATAAATTATAACCCAATCCACACATTGAAATGAGGAGCATTTGAAAAACTCAGGGATTTGTAATTTTTACTAAGTCTTCTAGATGCCATTTGCCAGGAGTCTGTAAAAATACTTTTTGCTTTATTACAAGTAATAGATTTTTTCAAAATTTAGAAAATCCTGTGCATAATTCAAAGGATCACTGTAGAACTACACTTAGGAAAACATATTTATATATCCTTCAATTTATTTACCTTTTATTTTCAATTATGCAGTGGAAGGTGCCATTTTAGTTTCTACTGACCAACTTCCAACCTGGAGGAGACTTTGAATGGACAGTAAGCTTCTTTATAGACAATGGAAATGTGGCATGTAAAACTGTAAGTATTTTCGACACTACGTTCTAGTAAAAAAATGTTAACTCCCCCCAACTCACTCAGCACCAAATTATCTCCCACCCATGGAGGAACTCGCAACAGATTGCTGCAAACATCTCCCTTCTGGATCTAGCTTGTTATTCTTATGCATCGTGTGGGTGCACTGTCCTACCCCTCCCCCCCCCCCCCCCCAGGTCCCCCATGATGCGTAAGGATAACTTGCAAGATTCCCCAGTGTCCTTTCCAAGCAGATTTCCTCTTCTACCCCAGACCCTTGCCAAAAAACAGCCTCCCTCCAGTCCCCTTCCCAAAGCAGATTCCACTCCCCCAGGGTACTTCCCAAGCAGATTTCCTCTTCTACCCCAGACTCATGCCCCACAACAGCCTCCCTCCAGTCCCCTTCCCAAAGCAGATTCCATTCCCCCAGGGTCCTTCCCAAGCAGATTTCCTCTTCTACCCCAGACTCATGCCCAAAAATAGCCTCCCTCCAGTCCCTTTCCCAAAGCAGATTCCACTCCCCCAGGGTCCTTCCCAAGTAGATTCCCCTTCTACCCCAGACCCATACCCAAAACATTTCGCCCTCCACTTGAACTCTTGCCAAAAGCAAATCCATCCTTCCCTTCCTTGCTGCTTCTCATGCATGCTCCACATCCGTTCGCTCCTCCAGAGTTTTCAGTTGCATAAGGGATTTTGGGTCAGATGTACTAAGCTTGAGGAGCTCTTGGAATTGTTACTTCTTTCCAAATCAAAACCACTGGATAGCACAGAATTGCAGAGGTTCTGAGCACAGAAATCTTTTTTTTACCTTTTTCCAGCTCCTTTCCTATTAATTCCAAAACCTCTACATAAATACTTGACTAGAACACAAAGTGAAACCCAGATCTCATGTCTCCTGTGTTTACAGTAGAAAAATATAATGCAATGACAATACATTTCTCTAATTAATCGGGTTACTACACGATAACAGCTCATACTAGCAATATGTATCTGAAAGGTGACCAGGTGTTATTATGTTGTCCCTGACCTCCTATGGACCTGATTCAGGAATGTACTAAAACTGAACATTATTTTGAATTCTTAATGGAAAAATAGAGATTACCTCTTGAGAGTGAGGTCAGATCTCTTCTTTATTATCTCCAGTAGTGTGATACCTTGTCTAATCTCTGTAGGCTGTGGAATATCTAGTTATGTGGTTTTAAGCCTCATGCAAACTGATCAGAAAGTTTCCATAATTGGTCTTCTCAAACTAGGAATTAAAGATGTTCAGTCCACTAAGACTGATGTTCAGTTGGTACTTTAGTTTCTGTGATTATTATTATGTACTAGCGAATTGTCCGTCAAAACATAATGGCAATAAAATTGTAAGCCAGACAATGCTGTTTGCCACACAATGCGAGACTATGGTCCCTCTGAGCACCTTTGGCGCTAATCGCGAATCCGGAGCTGAGCTCCTTCGGCCCTCATCGCGTGTCTCATTGCAAGCCTCTCCCCCATGTACTTTTATAGGCCTCTGTAGTTTAGGGCCCTACTGCCTTGGGTTATGTGTTAGTGCCAGCAATGAAATTGTAAGGCTGGCAATGCTGGTTGCCATACAATGTGAGGCTTTTGGTCCTCGTTAGTTGTATTTTAAGTCCTACGTTCCTGGCGTGGTTAGTGTAAGTGTTTCTGTTTGCGCCGTTAAGTAGTTTCCAAGTTCTGCATGCCTGGCGTTACAGAGCCTCGTTTTGATCTTGTTTCAGATTTTTAAAGTTTTTCGTCTGCCATTTGTTGCTTAGCTGATTTTCGAGTGATGAAAAACGGCAAATAAGGCTCAAAATCACTTGCAACCTCACTCCCAGGCTTCCTGGCTCTCCCCCTGTGCTGTGTGTAAGTGTGTTTTTTATCATTTTGTTGTTATTTTTCTTGTTTGTCATGTTTTTAGAGTTACACGCTACATGCTTCAACTGCTCGCCTCACAGTTAAGCGCCTTTTGTAAGTGTTACTGTCTGCGCCGTTGTGTATTTTTTAAGTTCTGCATGCCTAGCAATGCAGAGCCTCGTTTTCATCCTGTTTTCGATCTCTTTACGTTTTTTGTCCGCCATTTTGAGCCTTTGGTGCTCACCTCGCATGTGTGACGGTGTCGCTGGGTGCAATGAGCGCCTTCGGCGTGACAACAAATCGCAGTTTGACAACTATTATATGTGATATGCATGTGCTTGTCCCTTTTTTACCTGCTACTGGAAGAGATGGCCACATGAGATAAAGTGATTAGAAGAGAAGCAGGACCTTTTCATTTTATTTATGCTTAAAATGCCCAACGTCCATTCAAAATGATTAATAACCAATTGTAACTATAATTTATATGTGTACTTTTCTTTTCTACAATAACTGTGATTCCTGACCTCAGACAGAAGTTCAGTAATTTTCCCAGGAACGTTCTGTAATGTTGGACAAGATCTGAATGTAACCTGTAGGATAAGCTGTTGATACTCTGACCCTTGGGTCACATTAACTGGCCAGGATTGATATATATCTATGATTAAGAATGTGCTAATCGGTGGCTCAGTCATAATGGTGGATCTACTGGCCTGTTGACGTACCCGAAGGACTGGTATTGTAAATCACCAGTCTAGACTATCCAGTGCATTGTTTGGTTAATAAAACTTATTGAGCTGTTCTTGTAATTGACTTTGAAGTAATAGAATTGAGTGTATGGCCTATGTTTTCTAGTAAATCTGTATGGAAGGTTTCTGGATTTTACTAGGTACATAATATATTCTCATTTTGCTTATTTTAGCTCCCACTTTTTGTATTGCTCCCTAGGCATATTCTGTACCATGTCTATGGCTGTTCCCTGACCCGGTCACCAATCTCCTTCACACCTTTTCCTGACTCTAAATATATTCCAGCTCTTCGAGTTCTTCCCGCAGAGTTCTCCATCTCTCAGTCCATCTGGTATGGAAGCGCAGGGTGTAATTATGGCTGGTTTTACATGGGATATATTATATTTTGGTTTCTTCCACGTTCTGCACAAAGAGCCAAAGCGCCCCATATACGTGGAACATTATTCAAAGCACATGCATATCAAACCTTCTCAGTGCGCTTATTTCAGATCTAAAATTGGGTGGTTTTCCTAATTTATGCTTTAGTAATTTTGGTTTGAAGTGAATGCAAAAAGGAAATAAGGCGAAACGCTCTGTTTTCTCCAGCTTTCACATCAAATAATGCAGGATATCTTAAAGGCACACAATACGCTCCAAATGGTTTATTTTACATTAAACAGCTTAGCAATAAAAGTAATTCTGCATAGTTAGAATACCTAATGCCTAGAATCATGTAAAAAGGGATTCTGCTCCAACCCAGCTGTAGAGGCTTTAGATGCAGGTGTATCTATCTATCTATATATCTATCTATCTATGTCCCTATCGCTCACTGTGCCCCTGTCTACCCACTGTGCCCTTCCCTCCTCTTTGCCCCTGTTCCCACTTTTTTGCCCCAATCCCTCCTATGTTCCCCTTTTCTGCCTCTGTCCCCTACTTTACCTCTGCCCCCTTCATCCTATGTGCCCCTTACCCCTCCTTTATGCCTTTGTCCCTCCTCTGTGTTCCTGCCCCCTTTGCCCCTCCTCTATGCCCTTGTCCCTCCTCTTCATCTCCTGGGGAGTGTGAGTGCAGTATCCTTTTAACAGCAGGAACCGAAGCCGCTGCTCTGGTAAAAGGAAATGTAGTGTCAATATAAAGAGCAAATTTATAATAATGAAACGTGACTCTGCTCTCTTCACTTTAATGATACGTTTAGTGGGAGCTTTTGCAATATGCAGTTAAAGGGACACTGACCTTTACAATTTGCAATAATTTGTTGAACATTTACAATTACAATTTTTTGCATGAGAAATAATTGGTCTTTAATTTGTGCACATCATCACTTGTTCATCAAATGTTCAATTGTTATATGAGCTTATATGATTGAACACTGACATTTTCACCATTTTTAGGCTGAAGCTTCAGCCGTCTTTTGGTCTGCAATTAACTTTCTCAGAGCTCCCGATTTTTACTGCACAGCTTTCCTGGCACAGTCTGTGAGATGTGCTGCACTCTAGGTATGGCCTGAAAAAGACGGGAGAAGCTACAGCCTAATGATCTGGAGAAAATCAGAAGTTTTTAGTTCAAGTTTCTGTACAAAGGATAATAGAACACCCCCCCCCCCCCCCCCCCCCATGTTTTGCTTTAGGCTGTCAGAGCTAAAGGGGCACTGGCACCTCAGTAATTTCGTTTTATCTAAGAGGACCAAAAAACAATGAAAAAAAATATGTTTGGAAACTTTAAGTCTTATCAAGAGCATAATACATGGGGATGAAATCATGCAGCTAGTTTTTAATTAATAAAAAAAAATACATTTTATTGTCTCTGCAGGACTCTATAGAAGTCTATGATACACTGGAATGTGAGAGAGGAGCGTTCACATTTTTGCAGAGATATGGTGGCACTGAATGATGCAAGGTGTCTACTTCTGGCCCAGTGAGGGGGATGGGGTGTGGTATCAATTTTAGTCTTTAAACAAAGGCTTAAAAAAAAATCTCCTGAGAAATATGATTTTTTTCTTTTGCATCGTTTAGCCGTTTCCGACTCTCCATGACCTTATGGATCGTAACATACCAGGACATCTTTATGTCCATGGTCATGCTGATCCACTTGGTATTCATGGCAGAGATACTGGAGTGGGTTTCCAGTTCCTTCCCCAGTGGGCCACAGCATACAGCTCCTGGTATTCCTAGATGGTCTCCCATCCAAGTACTCACCAGGCCAAACCCTGCTTGGCTTCAGGGTGGTGTGACCTCTTGGTTCCCTGACTGGAATCAAACCCAGGTTGCAGCGGTGAAAACACCAAATTCTAACCACTGGGCCACCAGGGAACACAAGAAATGTTACTTACACAGCTGCTAATATTATTGGTATATACTTGACAAAGAAGGGTATTTTTTTTTTTTTTTTTTACCTTTATTTGCACTATTATTATTATTATTATTATTATAGTTTATTTATAACGCGCCAACATATTCCGTAGCCCTGTAAATAAATGAATTTCAGACAAAGATAAATACAAATTAACATATAGCAAAGCAAGGAGGGCCCTGTCTTTGAGCTTGGAATCCAATGTCCATGGTGCATTCCCAAAGTATTTAGGATAGAACTCGCAGACTTACAATCTAAGGTATAGTGAGTGGTAAAAGAGGGTGAGAGAGGTGATAAGTGTGTTAGGGTGGAAGGTGATACGCTTCTTTAAAGAGATGAGTTTTAAGTGAGGTTTTAAATGTTTTGAGGCAGGAGGATAATCTGGTGGAGCGAGGCAAGGAGTTCCAGAGATTAGGGGCAGCACGAGAGAAGTCCTGGAGGCGGGAATGAGAGAAGGTGACGAGTTGTAGAAAGAAGAAGGTCATTTAGCAGAATGAAGAGGGCGGGTAGAGGAGTATTTGGAGATGAGAGCAGAGATGTAACGGGGTGCGCTGTTGTTGAGGGCTTTGTAAATTAGGGTCATGATTTTAAATTTTATTCTTGAGGCTAAGGGAAGCCAGTGGAGTGATTGACAGAGAGGTGATGCCGACACTGAATGTTGTGTACGGAAGATGAGTCTAGCCGAGGCATTCATTATGGATTGAATTGGAGATAGTCGGGGGATGGGTAGGCCAGCAACAAGCGAGTTGCAGTAGTCCAGTCGAGAGATGAGAGACTGTATAAGGATTTTAGTTGTGTCTTGTGTAAGATAGTGATGAATTCTGGAGATGTTTTTTAGATGGAGAAGACAAGATTTAGTTAGTGATTGTATGTGAGGGATGAAAGACAGAGCACGGTCCAGTAGAACTCCAAGACAACGGACTTGGGAGGAGGGGGTGATGATGTCTTTGTTGACAGTGAGAGAGATGTGAGGAATTGACACAGTGGGAGAGGGAGGGAAGATTAGAAGTTCAGTTTTAGACATGTTGAGTTTGAGATGGTGGGTGGACATCCAAGAGGATACTAGAGAGGCAGTTGGAGACGTGTGTTAGAAGAGAGGGGGATAGATCTGGTGATAAGAGGTAGATTTGAGTGTAATCTGCATAGAGATAAAACTGAAGCCCAAAAGAGTTTATGAGGGTACCAAGTGAGGATGTGTAGATGGAGAAGAGGACGGGGCCTTGGACTGATCCTTGGGGTACGCCAACATACAGGGGGTGAGGAGAAGAAGAGATGTCAGAGAAGGAGATACTGAATGATCGATTTTGTAGGTTTGATGAGAACCACGAGAGAGCAGTGGATGGTTGACAGGGTCAAAGGCAGCAGAGAGATCTAGAAGAAGAAGAATTGAAAAGTGACCTCCTGACTTGGTGGTGAGCAGGTCATTGGTGACTTTAGTGAGAGCTGTCTCAGTGGAGTGTTTGGGCCGAAAGCCGGATTGGACGGTGTCAAGAAGAGAGTTTGAGGAAATAAAACTGGTAACTCGGTTATAGATGAGCTGCTCCAGTAGTTTGGAAGCCAGGGGAAGTAGAGAGATAGGGCGGTAGGTAGATGCAACGTCAGAGTCAGATGAGGGTTTTTTGAGGGTGGGTGTAATTATGGCATGTTTTAGAGAAGACGGAAACATGCCAATAGTAAGGGAGAGGTTGAAAATATGTGTGAGAGCTGGGAATCCTGAGGACAGGTAAGCACTATAATATCACACAAATAATACTGAATATCTCTTGGGGGAGAAAAAAAAGTCCATTATAAATGTTATCCAGTTATTCCTGTTTTGACAATAACTTAAAAAATAGCTTGATTTTGGGGTGACCGGTCCCTTTAGTGGCCCTTTGATAGAATAGCGTGTAATGTAATATCCAGGTCATGGAACATTGTCATCACCATTATTTATTTTTATTTTATAATTTGTTTACTAGATGGTTAAATCTAATTTGAAGCTAATAATCTAATAATATTTACTATTTATTTTTCTCTGTAACAATAAATATCCTGAGAGATGAAACAATGTTTCCCAGCAGTTCCCAGGCTCTGCTTCTTGCTTCTAAACACTGATAAACTGCTACTGAATAAAGGAAATGGTACCCCCCCCCCCCCTTCAGGAAGCTGCCAGTCCAGCCCTGCTGCCTGTGGCCGGGTCACTGTGGGCACAGCTTCGTTATGAAGCCTCAAACAATGCTGTTTATGGGCTAATAGAGGCTGATTAAAGGAGAGATGAGGAGATCTTTGCACTGATGGACATTAGTCATTTTAAAGTAAATTGCATTACTTCTCTGCAAATTAGCATTTTAAACATTTCCTTTCCACATGTTCTTATTATTGCATAGAATTGCAATTGGCTGTCATTAAGTATGTTGAGTGGTGGCGTTAGACAACTGAGCATGAAAGTTAGGTATTTTAAGCATAAATTATCATAAGATCGCAGCTTTCTGCTAATAATTTTATCTATTGATTAACTTGTATTGAGTATGGGGGGATAATCAGCAGCAGAATATCCAGTTGTTATAAATCAACAAGATCACAGTAAGAGTTAAAGCGTCTGTCATTATACTGATGCAACACATGAGATTCTTTCTGGCCTCCCACACTGTGAGAATTAATTAATCCTCTTAGATAAAGTTATTAAACGTGTCATTTTAATGTTTACAGTATATTGGACCTTTGCGGTGTCCCTTTACCTATAACCAATTCAAACCTACATTTCATAATAAGTTTTCTTTCATAACAAGATAACAAACAAAAAAAAACAAATATTCTCTATTGCATTAATAGGCACAGCAATCTTATTGGTTCTTATGTGATGTCAGTTCTATGTTTTTAAGCAGGGGTGTCCAAATTCGGTCCCACTGGGCCGCACACAGGCCTGGATTTGGGTATTTCCTTTCTGTGCACAGGTGAGCCAATTAGAATGACTGAAAAAGTCTCACCTGGGTGCAGCAGAGATTTCCTCAAATCCAGGCCTGTGTGCGGCCCAGCAGGACTGAACTTGGACACCCCTGTTTTTTAAAGGGATATGGCAGGATAGTGGATTTCACTAGGTATATAATATCCCTGTGTATCTATTTACTTTTATGTACTTTACAAAGAATTGCTTACATATGTATTGTCTTAAATAGTCCATGTATCAGTCTGCCCACTGCAGTGTATGCAGACAAGGACTCTATAGGGCTGGATGTGCAGTATAGTGTCCTAGCCTACCAGGCACCATATTTCAGAATGTTGCTGAGAAATCGTCACTGGCTGCTTAGTAGAAAAGACTTTGTGTCTTCATGATCTGCAGAGGGCAGAGCCATACAGGGACTATTTGTTTGATTTTAGGCAGTAAAGCGGAGCTTATAAACACTTCTTAATAAAAGTATATAAAAATAAATAAATAAACAGGGATATTATATACCTAGTAAAATACAAAAACTTTCTATATCCCTTTACATTTGACTGCATAACATAAGCTCAGCTGATGCAGCCTGTGATTGGCTCCCGCTGCCATGCCAGTTTGTAAATATTTTACAAGCCAATTAAAGGACATTTTTTAGGATTTACAAAAGTCATATTTGGCCCAGGTTTTACGTAAATTTTCAACATATGATAAAAGCATTTTTATACAAAAGTATGTTTAAAAGACCAGTTTCTCCCCAAAACACTGTTAGTCATAATCCTATTGTGCAGATCAGTGTGTTTATTTACGTGTCTCTCTTGGCTCCTCGAGGGATGATCTCACTAATGTGGTGTGTGTGAGTCGTGCTGTTGGGAGCCTGTGATGTGAGGCCAGAGTCTCAAGATGTGCTTCGGAACCTGAATATTAGAAGCAGAAATCACTTTCCCATCGTATAATATTAAAGACGCAGTCACTGTGTCCAGTTTAATTTGTATTTACAATAATCTATACAGTGCTACTCACAGCTGGTACTAGGATGGGAGCCGGTACTCGAGAGCCCTTTATTGTAACATAAACTGTACATACTAGTCACAGTTATAGAGACATTATTCAGTTAAAGGGTCTCCGTCACCCCAAAATAAAGTTGTTTTTTAAGGTTAATCTTGAAGAGCATGAAAAACTGGCTATATGTTATCTATTGCAATCCTGGAAAATTCTATGTTGCTGTACTTATAAGCAAATGAGCAGTTCATCGGCTGCTTTGATATGCTAATTATGATTACAGTCTCCTTGTCTGTCTCTTTAGTGGCAAAAACAAAGAGCACCAATGTTATCTGGCAGTTAGACCCCTGTACTACCCATGGCCAGATTACCCATTAGGCCAGCTAGGCAGCCGCCTTGGAGCTCTTCCTTGTGAGGGGCGCCACTTAAAAAAAATAAAAATAATTGCTGCAGTTCATAGACTGGCTACTAGGGGGTAACCACCTAGAACAAGACAGTTACAACAGGAAAAGGAACTTACACATACAAAAAAGGCAAAAATGGGCATGTGCACAACTTGCGTAGTCGCCCACAGGGGCTCCTCCACTTCACTGCCTAGGGGCTCCAAAAAAGTGGATCCGGCCCTGGTTCTACCCTTATCCAGCACTCTGAGCTCCACATTAGCTTAATGAGACACAAAATCAATTTGAAATATTTCAGAGACTATTTACAGTAGAGAAAAAAAGCTAGTACAATGTATATCCAGTTTATAATCCTCTTTAAAATGAAATCAACTTCCTGTTGAGGTAACAGAGCTCTTTTAAAGTGCATTATAGTCAAATAAGTGCAAAACTAGATGATACTTTAGTGTCACATAGTATCACCCTGTTAAATTGTTTTCTGAATGGTGGCCCCATGAATATTGAAAGACTTCTACATCTCATTAACAAAAAATAGAATCTCTTTGTGGTGGTTCAGAAAGGCTGACTGACAGCTGAAAATGGTAAACTTCAATATTAGTTTATTGTAGGAAAATTCATGTAAAAAAAATAACACTCTTATCTTTCTAATTTCATATATATTTAATGTATACCATATTTGGAGCCTCTGCTGTGTCACTTTAAGCAGTAGGTTCTGTTGAATATTTACTAATGTTCCCTCCGCTCGCCCTCTTTGTTTTTTTGACACTTATTAATCGCTGAAAGGTGAGACAAGATGCAGTAAATCTCACCCTTCACAAGCAATGTGTTTACCTTATAACAAGATCCCCTTTTGTATAAGAGATTAATGTGTCAAATAAATCCAGTGTATGTCATGGCCGGCGTGTCCCCCTGGCAGGTGTATATAGCAATGTGTTATTGTTATTTGTACTACTGGGTGAGTAATAATTCTGTGTATTATTATTACCTTCCATAAACATTTATTCAGCTGAGAGTCACTGAGTTACATTGTGGCTTATATATAACAGTGGTTACAAATTAAATTTACTTTAAAACACAAACACTTTATTAATTGAATGTTATTTAAAAAAAAAAAAATCCTGTATGACGTTTGCAATATTTACTTATCAATCTGAATTTCTGATCCACCCACTAAGTATAGCCAGAAATCTCCTGATAATGGAGAGATCATTGCCAATTATCAACTGGGACTCAATGAGGGAATCCATTATCTTCAATATAAAGTTATGTGGAAAAAATAAGATTGGACATGCTCAGATATGATTGAATAGTTTATCGAATAAACCTAGTTACAGTAATACCCCACAGAACGATACCCAGCTCATGGCTGATTCGCGATAGCGCTGTTACCAGGGCCAGACCCCAAACAGCACTAAATCTCAAAATATCGCTGAAAATCACGTTGCGGGCATTTAAATCCCTGTCTAGCGTTCTTTTTTTCTCCATAGCACTGTTTAGCTCTATGCCAATAAAATGCTATTAGCAAGAGATATCAGACTGTCCATAGTGGGTGGATCAGAAAAGCTGATTGACCGGTTAAAAATGAAAGTATTTTATTACTTATATTTGTATAATTTGGAACTTCAGTTATGTCACACCAAAGGGCTATGGAAGGTGCCTGGATGTTTCTAGGTATATAAAATCCCTGTGTATCTATTTACTTCTATGTACTTTATTTTATTAAGAAGAGCTTATAAGCTCTGGTTTTACTGCCTAAAATCAAATAAATAGTTCCTATATGGGTCTACCCACTGCAGCGTATTCAGACTTAGACTGCAGTGTAGTGTCCTAGCCTATCGGGGACCACGTCTCAGCAGCAGAATTTTGCTGAGAGATGGTCAGTGATTGGTTAGTATGAGATGGCACAGTCAGTACTACAAAGTTTGCATTTGCATATGCTGCAGTGGGCAGACCCATACATGGGCTATTTGTTTGATCTTCAACAGCAAAAACAGACCTTATAAGTGTTTCTTAATAAAGTACATAGATGAAAATGGATACACAGGGATATTCTATACCTAGTAACATCCAGAAAGTGTCTATGTCCCTTTAAGAATAAGGTTCTACATGCATCAGTTTGCTCCAGATTCTGAGGGTTTATAGTTAACCCTACAAATCCCATGCTGTGTCCCTGCCAGGCACTGCATGGGGTGGGGGGGTTTCTCTCTTATTTTGTGAGTGTCTCGAGCTACCTGCAGCTCACTCTCTCATATAAAGCATTCCACAGATTCCATATAACTTTACACCTCATAAAAGTAACCTTGACTGGGGCGGGGGTCGATGGCGGGTCAGGAGCTCACGCACAATACGTCGGGTTAACCATCTGAAACGTCCAGTCATTTTTATTAATTCTCGGTCTGATTGTGAAACCATCTTCTTGGAAATTTACAAGTCAAAAATTCCAAGTTCAAACAGGTGTCAGAGACGGCTCTCGGGGAGAAAAATCCATAATAATGAAACTGTTATATAGGGCAGCAAAAACATATTTTGTTTCATCTTTTTTATTATTTTATATTTTTATTTCTGAAAATAGTAATTATAATTTAATTGGTAAAATGCTTTTAACTGTGACTCCCCACTGAAACTGGATATTTCCTCAGAGGTCAGGTTTGTTACCACTGTATTACATTTTGTATCAAGCGGACCAGACTGATCACTTAATACTTTACCATATGGGCTTTGATAGGACAGGACTGGTGTCTTACCACCGTATTATATGGGCATTGAGAGGATAGGACTGGTGTCTTACCACTGTATTATATGGGCATTGAGAGGACAGGACTGGTGTCTTACCACTGTATTATATGGGCATTGAGAGCATAGGACTGGTGTCTTACAACTGTATTATATGGGCATTGAGAGCATAGGACTGGTGTCTTACAACTGTATTATATGGGCATTGAGAGGATAGGACTGGTGTCTTACCACTGTATTATATGGGCATTGAGAGGATAGGACTGGTGTCTTGCCACAGTATTATATGGGCTTTGATAGGACAGGATTGGTGTCTTACCACTGTATTATATGGGCATTGAGAGGACAGGACTGGTGTCTTACCACTGTATTATATGGGCATTGAGAGGACAGGACTGGTGTCTTACCACTGTATTATATGGGCTTTGATAGGACAGGACTGGTGTCTTACCACTGTATTATATGGGCATTGAGAGGACAGGACTGGTGTCTTACCACTGTATTATATGGGCTTTGATAGGACAGGACTGGTGTCTTACCACTGTATTATATGGGCATTAACAGGACAGGATCAATCTCTCCCTACTGTATTATATGTGCACTAGCGACTTGCCCGTCAAAAATGACGGCAATAAATTGAAGCCTGGCAATGGTGTTTGTCACACACTGCGAGCCTCTCCCCCCCTCTACTTTATTGGCCTCGCGATGAGCGCCTTTGGCGCTAATCACGGGCCTCGCAATGAGCGCCTTCGGCGCTCATTGCGAGCCTCTCTACCCCTCTACTTGACGGGAGAGGCTCATTGCGAACCTCTCCCCCCTGTACTTTACTGGCCTTGCGATAAGCTCCTTCAGAGCTCATCTCGGGCCTTGCAATGAGTGGCTTTGGAACTCATTGTGAGCCTCTCCCGCCCTCTACTTCCTCTCCCTCCCCTGTGTCTCTTCCCCCTCTCCCTCCCCTGTGTCTCTTTCCCCTCTCCCTCCCCTGTGTCTCTTCCCCCCCTCTCCCTCCCCTGTGTCTCTTTCCCCTCTCCCTCCCCTGTGTCTCTTTCCCCCCTCTCCCTCCCCTGTGTCTCTTTCCCCCCTCTCCCTTCCTTGTTTCTCCTTCCCCCTCTCCCTCCCCTGTGTCTCTTCCCCCTCTCCTACTCCTGTGTCTTTCTCCCTCCCCTGTGTCTCTTCACCCCGTCTCCCTCCCCTGTGTCTCTGCCCCCTCATCCCTCCCCTGTGTCTCTCCACCCCCTGACCCTCATCTTTTCCCCCCTCCGCTGTGTCTCCTCCCCCATGTCTCTTCCTCCCCTACCGTTTCTCTTCCTCCCCTCCTCTCCATCCCCTGTGTCTCTCTTCCCCCTCCTCTCCCTCCCCTGTGTTTCTCTTCCCCCTCCTCTTCTCGCTCCCCTGTGCCTCTCTTCCCCCTTCCCTGTGTCTCTCTTCCCCTCCCCTGTATCTCACTTCCCCTCCCCTGTATCTCACTCCCCCCCCCCTGTGTCTCTCTTCCCCTCCCCTGTATCTCACTCCCCCTGTCCCCTGTATCTCACTTCCCCTCCCCTGTATCTCACTTCCCCCCCCCTGTGTCTCTCTTCCCCTCCCCTGTATCTCACTCCCCCTGTCCCCTGTGTCTCTCTTCCCCTCCCCTGTATCTCACTTCCCCTGTGTCTCTCTTCCCCCCTCCTCTCGTGTCTCTATTCCCCTCCTCCTCTGCCTCCCTCATGTATCTCTTCCCCTGCTTTTCCCCTCCTTGTCACTCTTCCCTGTGTCTCTCTCCCTCACCTCATTGCTTTAGATGCGCGCGCGCGCGCACGCTTATGTGACGTCTTTGCGTGCGCGCGCGCACGCTTGTCTGCCCGGCTACCCGCGCACGCGACGTCTTCGCGCGCGCGCGCGCGCACGCTTGCCGGCTACCCGTGCACGCCTGCTGTAGGGCTGATGGGAGCCATGGTGAAACTGCGAGTTGTCGTCAGTTGCGGCCCTTCCTTTGCGAGGGCCGCAAAGCGTGACGACAACTCGCAGTAAGACAATTATAATATGTGATTGAGAGGACAGAATCAGTCTGTTACTACTGTAGTATATGGGCATTGAGAGGACAGGACCAGTCTGTTACCACTGTATTATATGGGCATTGATTGGAAAGGACTTGTCTCTTATCACTGTATTATATGGGCATTGATAGGAAAGGACTTGTCTCTTATCACTGTATTATATGGGCATTGAGAGGACAAGATCAGTCTGTTACTGCTGAATTATATGGGTATTGATAGGAAAGGACTTGTCTCTTATCACTGTATTATATGGGCATTGATAGGAAAGGACTTGTCTCTTACCACTGTATTATATGGGCATTGAGAGGAAAGGACTTGTCTCTTACCGCTGTATTATATGGGCATTGATAGGAAAGGACTTGTCTCTTACCGCTGTATTATATGGGCATTGATAGGAAAGGACTTGTCTCTTACCGCTGTATTATATGGGCATTGATAGGAAAGGACTTGTCTCTTACCGCTGTATTATATGGGCATTGATAGGAAAGGACTTGTCTCTTACCGCTGTATTATATGGGCATTGATAGGAAAGGACTTGTCTCTTACCGCTGTATTATATGGGCATTGATAGGAAAGGACTTGTCTCTTACCACTGTATTATATGGGCATTGAGAAGACAGGACCAATCTCTCACCACTGTATTATATGGTCATTGAGAGGACAAGATCAGTCTGTTACCGCTGAATTATATGACAGAACTGTCCCTCTTTTTCTGTACATCACCTTCATCAGACAAACCTTGACGTGAATGTGTATAGTGCACGAATCACAAGCTGCATCAACAGTTATTGTGTTGCTTGGAGAAGCCATTGTCTCCAGTAGAGTATGATTTGCAGTGATGGACTTCTTCATTTCTATGCAGTCTGGGAATTACTGCTCCGACTCCCAAAATTGGGTCATGACTTCCAAAAGTAGCCATTTCACAAGGTTTAGAAGTCATTTTTAGAGAACTACCTGTCCATGAATAAGCAAACAAACCTTGGTCGCCTCAGAAATGTGTCCTCACAAAGTGATACAATGTAGCACAAATGAAGACACTGAACAACAAATAAGCATGCACAAAGCCTATGGTGCATGTCTCAAGAATGATTAGTTTAGTTTCTACCCAGAGGTCCACTGAAAAACAAGCAAATTCACTTTATTATTATGTCAGTCTTTAACGGTTAAAAAAGTGAGAACTGATGGTAGATATGCCATAAAAACTTTACGCTTCAAAAATAATTTTGCACATTTGAATTTCCTGTCTCAAAATATGTCAGCTTGTTTATTTTTACATCGCTACATTTTGTGAGTTTTTAAAGGCACACAGTCACCCCAAGAGGAAGTTGATTTAAGTTTAAAGAGCATTAATAACTGGCTATACATTGTTACTTTGTACTAGCCATTCTTCTCTATGTTAAGTAATTCCTGACATGTTGTAGCTGCTGTTTGCTAAAGTGCGGCTCAGAGTGCTTGATAAGTGTGTAAGAGGACCCTAATTGCCTGATAACATGGACAGTCAAGAGACAGTCAAGTAGACTGTAATCCTAATTGGCACGTCAAAGCAACCAATTATTATGCATGAGCTGCTTATTTGCATATAAATAACCGCAACATTAAATTTCCCAGGATTAATTCACTTTAGAGAATAATGGATAACACAGTGTAAAGACAGTTTTTTATTAATAGCCTAAAAACAACAACTTGATTTTTGGGTAACAGTGGCCATTTAATGCACCCCAAGTGCCCGGATCCCCAGCTGTTTAATTGAATTGTACCAAATCTGATATTAGTACCTCTCCTAGAACTTAATTGGTAAATAACGAGGCGATTCAAAGATAAAAGTAGATTTTTTCAGAAACTCAAATGAAGGGACACTGCAGATTAAATTAAGGCATCAGGAAAAGCTAGTGTAATTAATGTTTTTTTAGTTTTCAATTGATAATGCTACATGGTTTTCCTCATTAATTTGGCATTTCATTGCTTAATCATATGGAATCTCCACACACAGCCTTTTGTTTGGAAGTATGGACCTATCCTGTTATGTGCATGCACAGGAATTGCACCGCCGACGTCCCGATGTAGCTGTGGCCAGTAAGTGGTTAGGAGTTTTCGGCTTAGGTTTTGAGGAGTAGGGGGTTAGGTTTAGGGTTGGGTCCGCTAACTGGTGTAGGGGGTTAGGGTTAGTGCCGGCAAGGGGTGTAGGGGGTTAGGTTTAGGGCTGGTAACTGGTGTAGGGGGTTAGGTTTAGGGTTAGGGCCGGTAACTGATGTAGGAGGTTAGGGTCAGGGCCGGCAAGGGGTGTAGGGTAAGGGTAAGGGTTTAGGTTTAGGGTTAGGCCAGTAACTGGTGTAGGGTGTTAGGGTCGGCAAGGGGTGTAGGGGGTTAGGGAGTACATTGGGACGCGGGACGCCAGCACCAGGAGGCTTCCCGTGCTGTTCGTGCAAATAACATGATAGACTCGCAAGTATTTTGCTTGTTCAGCCTCAGTTGATGTCTTCTCTGTTTGGACAAGGCACAAGAGGATATTTAAATTATCTCCTGGCAGAGGGCCATGGGTAGGGGAATAAGCAACCACCTTTGCAACCATTATAATTTGAGGCTTATGTGCCCTTTTAATAGTTGTGAATTGTACATTCCATTGGGGACCATTTGTCGGAAAGAGGCAGTTGGCCATTAGACATTAAACTTCCTATTACTAATTACAGTAATTACAAACTCAGAGAGGAAGTGATATTTCACAGCTTTATGTGATTACGGAAAGGTAGTAGAAGTAGGGTCAAAGATGACTAAAGAATATAAGCAGGTCTGTTGTAAGGCCACACTTTATAGCTTTATTGTAGGACTTTGATGTGGGAGACTTCAAACTAGATTAAGCTCCTACTCTTACCTTTTTTGCCTAAGTTGCAATTTAGCCAAATGAATAGGGCTCTATATAAGCACATAGCATATTTCTTTTACAGAAGTTTTTATTAGTGAACACCTTGCTTTTGGATAGAAGTTCACTAAACTAAAGACTTCTCTAACAAAAAACAATGCTATGTGCTTATAAAGAGCCCTTTTCAATTGGCCAAATCACAATTGAATGAGGCCCCATGATGCCGGGCAAGTTCTAGATGAGGTCAGATAAAGTACCACTAGGAGGTGATATGGAGGAACACAAGACGTCCAACATAAGCATCAACCCTCAGCAGAAGGGTCACTCTTCTAGGCAGATCTTCCAGTCTCGCACAACCCCAATAGAAATGCTGAAGCTCTGCAAAATAGAAATTTCTATAAATAAGAATACCTAAAAAATAAAACTTCTGTCTAAAAATGTTTTAATGCTCATGGCTTAGGAAGCTGCCCATGTTAGGAAAAATTCACATGTTTGTAAACGGAGACTCTCAGGCTTAGGCTTTGCTGCTGATTCGGTGTTTCCTGTCTGGACTATGTGTGGGATGTTTATACAAACATATCAATAAAACCAAACAAAAAAATAATAAAACAATTCCTAGTAAGGAACTGATCCATTAGACGTCCAGGTGATCTATGTCCTCCGAGCACAGACTGTTCTATTTCCGTCTTTCCGGAACATCTGTTGTGCTCTATCTTTTTGTATCTGTGCTTTGATCCGCAGCTTTGTAGCCCAGACCAGCATCACTATAAGGGATCCAGGCTGTGTGTGAGTGAGCGGGACCCCCGGGCTCCAGATGCAGAGTGCACTACATACGCAGCACTCTGTATATATTGTGAGAGCAGGAGACAGCAGGGAATTCACAGGAATGCTGGGGAGAAATGACAAAATAAAATGCATCTCTGCAACATTTTCTGGCTCGGTCATTAACATATCACTAATGTTACAGTAAACCGCTTTTGCAGAAATGAGACATGCACATATAAATAATTATAACTTTAATTGGCCGTTCTTCTCTCTTCTTCTTTTTTTCTTCTTCTTTTGGAACATGATGCGCCAACATATTCCTTAGTGCTAAACAGGGTTTAAGTACATGGCAAAAAACAATATTAACACATAACAGGCAAAAGTATGGAGGGCCCTCTCTTTGAGCTTAAAAGCAAACATGAGTAGAGCTTGAAAACTGGCAGACTTACAATCCATGGGTGTAAGGACTGGGGGGAGATGGGTGGACATATCACCCCTAGATGCACCCCTGTTACAATCTAAAGGGTTTGGGTGTGATGCAGGAGGGTGATAGATACAGGATGGAGGTGCGTAAGGCAATAGGTTCAATTGATATTATGCTGTAGAGGGTGCAGTTGTTCACATTAAGGCTGAAGTTGATGAGCTTCTTTAAACAGATGTGTTTTTGAAGGATTTGAGGCAGGAGCATAGTTTAGTGGAGCGAGTTCCAAAGAATAGGGGCAGCATGAGAAAAGTTTTGAAAGTGGCGGAGGCGAGAAGAGGAGGATAGAAGAAGGCCATTAGCAGAGTGAAGAGGGCAGTTGGGGGAGTATTTTGAGCTAGGAGCAGAGATATAAGCAGGTGCACTGTTGTTAAGGGCTTTATTAGGGTCATGATTTTAAATTTTATTCTGGAGATTATGGGAAGCCACTGGAGTGACTGACAGAGAGGAGCTGCAGACACTGAGAGGTAAGTATGATAGATGAGTTTAGTGAAGGCCTTCATTATGGAGTGGAGACAAGCAGGTGATAGGGAGGCCAGCAAAGAGCGAGTAACAGTAGTCAAGACGAGATGTGATGATATTGTTAGATAATGGATTGTGAAAGTTGGGGGGTTTAAGCATAAATTACGTATGATGGATCTCCTTTTCCCTAACCGTCTTTATCTAGTGCCATCCCTTAACTTTCCTAGGGATCATAAAGCATAAACACATAGATGGAAATAGAGAGGTCCATTATAGATAATTTAGGATTAAAATACCCAACTTTCAAGCTTGGTTATCAAACATTAACTGGATACTTCCACACAACCTTTTTAATAATAATCAGTTGCAATTACAATTATTTATGCGTGCACTTATTGTTTTATCAATAGCTGGATGCTTGCTAGGGCACTTGAACTGCTCTTTTTGGGTCTTAACCAGTTAATTTCTCAAATCTCCTCTGCTGCACCTTTGGGTTTATAAATAGAAATGATAGAGTACACAATAGAGTGCTGTTGAACTCCTCCTCTGTAGCTAGCGAGTCACGATAGTAACCCATATAATTATATTTATTATGGTAAATCTATTATGTTGAGCGTCAAATCAAGCAAAGGTTATAAACTCTAGCAATTAGACTTGGTTAGTTGTTACTCATTTCTTATTATCTGACCCCAGGGACATGTTGTTATCAAATTAACTCACTGTATCCAGAATCAAATCAGATTCTGTGGGTGAAAGGGTCAGTGAAGTCACCGGTTGTGCTCTACACCATCAGCAAGAGGTTTGAAAGGCATGTGGAACAAGTGTGTTGCTTTCTGAAATTGATGCTGAATTGATGGAATTAAGGCCAACTAGGTGAGGATGCAGAGTGCTTAAAAAGAACCTTTCACCCCAAAATCAAGTTTTTTTTCTTTCAGATTTTTCTAAAAGAGCTTAAAAACTGTGTATATGTAATGTTATCGGACCTTGCTTTTTACATCAGCGCCAGCCAGAGAACTGCTGTACACTCCTCCCACTGGTTTGTCACAGGCTCTGTCCTCTTAAGGTGGATTACTACAGTTACCACCATATATATATCAACAACTAGCTTTCTGCCGGTCAAAAATAATGGGAATAACATTTTAAGCCTGGCAATGCTGTTTGCCACCCAATGTGAGCACCTTCGACGCTCATCGCAAGCCCCACGCTGAGCGCCATTTGGCGCTCATCACAAGTCTCTACCCTGTCTACTTCCTCCCTTGTGTCTCATTTCCCCCCTCCTCTCCCTAATTTTAAGCCTGACAATGCTGTTTGCCACCCAATGTGAGCACCTTCAGTGCTCATCACCAGTCCCGAGCTGAGCGCCTTCCGCAAGTCTCTACCCTATCTACTTCCTCCCTTGTGTCTCATTTCCCCCCTCCTCTCCCTAATTTTAAGCTTGGCAATGCTGTTTTCCACCCAATGTGAGCACTTTGGGCACTCATTGCAAGCCCTGTGCTGAGCGCCTTTGGCGCTCAAGTCGTGGCTCGCAATGAACTCCTTCGTCGCTCTTTGGGAGTCTCTCTTCCTGTCTACTTCCTCCCTTGTGTCTCATTCCCCTCTCCTGTGCCTCCTTTTGCTCGTTTTCATCCAGTTTCCGAATTTTTATGTTTTTCGTCCTCCATTTGTTTTCTCGCTTAGCCGATTTTCGAGTGACAAAACACGTCAAATAAGGCTCAAAATCACTTACAACCTCACTCCCAGGCTTCCTGGCTCTCCTCCTGTGCTGTGTGTAAATGTGTATTTTTTTTTAATTTGTTTTTTTATTATTATAAAATTTTTTGTTTTTCGTGTTTTTCAATTGCTACGGGTCAGTAGTTAAATTTAAATTTTTCCGAGTTTGTATTTTTTCTCTGAGCGCGCATGTGTAAACAGGCCCCTGGATGCAATGAGCATAATTGCCAATTTCAGCCTGAGTTCCGTGTGTTTCAATGCCTCAACTGCTTACCTCACTTAGCGAGTCTCGCAGGGCAATGAGCGCCTTTGGCGCTCATTGCCTAAGTCCTGCGAGCTTGGAAGGCTTCAATGCCTCAACGGCTTGCTTCGCGAGGCTCACAAGCGTGACGACAAATTGCAGTTTGAACATTATAATACGTGATATCCCGGCTAAAATATCTGAATGCCTATATATTCTACCAGTTATACATTATTGAGGGTTATTTGAGGCAGTCATTTGCCCCGGTTCTGAGAAGATTGGAGGGGAAAGTTAGACCTGCAAAAGAGCTGGAATTTGGCCATTTCTGTAAAATATTCCCAGTAGTTTAAGTAGAGTTCCCGGGAATAAGGGAGCTGACATTTCCATGGCACGTGTGTGTGTGGAGAGAACTTGGCTGGATTTTAAACACATTCCACATCCAACCTGAAATTTATCCTGGGGTATTCTCTGTGCCCTCACAGGGTTTAACACTTTACAGGCAGTGAGGCTGCAATGAAACTCTATAAACATGGATCATGAATACAAAACAGGAGTTAAACATAAAAAATGCTGCAAATAATTTTTGCCCGTGATTTGTCTCTATTCTTGAATATGTTGTTTGTGACAACAGCTTTGATGGGGGAGAATCTTGAAATGAATTGCTGTGGTGATGCAGGTTGCCATGGTAACAGTAAATCCATTTCCTATTCAGGGTTTGGGACAGAGTCACTTACTAACTGCCATCTTGTCCAGGTTCTGACGCATGGCTCCTTCCATGGAATCCTTAGAACCAATATACAGAAACCTGCAGAGGAGCTAACTGGTGGAATCCATTCACTAGTGGGTCCAGCCGGTTTCTCCTCTGTATTTATAGGGTTGCTTTAATACAATGTAACCTTTTACATGTCAGCATTCTAATACTAGTTCATTTTCATGTGTTTCCATTGACTGGAGGCTCTGTGCAATGTGTCCTTGTTTAGATGCACCCATGGAGAGTATTGTCACTTGTCTTTTATTAAAGCTGCTAATAACAGTGAGGGGAAAAAGTATTTGACCCACTGCTGATTTTTAACTTTTGTCCACTGACAAAGAAATGATCAGTCTATAATTTTAATGGTAGGTGTATTTTAACAGCGAGAGACAGAAAAAGAAAAATGCTATAAAAAAAAAGAAATGTATAAATTAATTTGCAGGTCAATGAGTGAAATATGTCTTTGATCCCTTATCAATCAGCAAGATTTCTGGCTCCCAGGTGTCTTTTTATTTTTTATTTTTTATACAGATAATGAGCTGAGATTAGGAGCACTCTATTAAAGGGAGTGCTCCTAATCTCAGCTAATTACCTGTAGAATAGACACCTGTCCACAAAAGCAATCAATCAATCAGATTACAAACTCTCCACCATGGCCAAGACTAAAGAGCTGTCCAATGATGTCAAGGACAAGATTGTAGACCTACACAAGGCTGGAATGGGCTACAAGACCATCGCCAAGCAGCTTGGTGAGAAGGTGACAACAGTTGGTGCGATTATTCGCAAATGGAAGAAACACAAAATAACTGCCAGTCTCGCTCGGTCTGGTGTTACAGGCAAGATCTCACCTTGTGGAGTTTCAGTGATCATGATAACAGTGAGGAATCAGCCCAGAACTGCACAGGAGGATCTTGTTAATGATCTCAAGGCAGCTGAGACCATAGTCACCAAGAAAACAATTGGTAACACACTACCCCGTGAAGGACTGAAATCCTGCAGTGCCCGCAAGGTCCCCTGCTCAAGAAAGCACATGTACAGGCCAGTCTGAAGCTTGCCAATGAACATTTGAATGATTCAGAGGAGAACTGGGTGAAAATGTTGTGGTCAGATGAGACCAAAATCGAGCTCTTTGGCATAAACTCAGCGTGTTTGGAGCAGGAGGAATGCTGCCTTTGACCCCAAGAACACCAACCTCACCGTCAAACATGGAGGTGGAAACATTATGCTTTGGGGGTGTTTTTCTGCTAAGGGGACAGGACAACTGCACCGCATCAAAGGGACGATTGACGGGGCCATGACCCATCAAATCTTGGGTAAGAGCCTCCTTCCGTCAGCCAGGGCATTGAAAAAGGGTCGTGGAGGAGTATTCCAGCATGAAAATGACCCAAAACACACAGCCAAGGCAACAAAATAGTGGCTTAAGAAGAAGCACATTAAGTTCCTGGAGTGGCCTAGCCAGTCTCCAGACCTTAATCCCATAGAAAATCTCTGGAGGGAGCTGAAGGTTCGAGTTGCCAAACATCAGCCTTGAAATCTTAATGACTTTGAGATGATCTGCAAAGAGGAGTGGGACAAAATCCCTCCTGAGATGTGTGCAAACCTGGTGGCCAACTACAAGAAACGTCTGACCTTGATGATTGCCAACAAGGGTTTTGCCACCAAGTACTAGGTGAAAGGTTTTTTTTTGGCATGCATTTTTCTTGTTTTTTTTTTTTGGTTATTCTGTCTCTCACTGTTCAAATACACCTACCATTCAAATTATAGACTGATCATGTCTTTGTTAGTGGACAAACCTCCAAATTAACAGGGAATCAAATACTCCCCTCCCCCCCACTGTAGGTAGACAGGGTTGTAATCTAGGAACTGGTAGGGGTTCTTGTGCTTCCCAGTACTTTTATATAGATATATAAATATATATATGTATATAGTTGTTTCCTGGGTTTCAAATATTTCTTAAAAAACAGCCACTGATTAGTAGAAAAATATGTATTATATTAAAAAGTTGAATGTACTTACATATTTATATGCTGGATACTGCTATCTGGATTTACACACCCTTTGACCACAGCAGTGATTTTATGCCTGTAACTCGCCATTGGAATGCGAGTAGCAAAATGTAGCCAATTAAATATCTGTAACTTTTACGGGTTCCATTAGGGGCTCCACTATGGATTTATGTATTTGCAATTTGGACAAATGAATAGGGGCACATGAGATTATGTGTGAAAATAAGGAATTCTAGATGAGGGAAAAGCAGGGTAGCCATGACAGAATAAGACAATGGTGTAGCAAGTTATTTTATGCAAGAATTCCTTATATGTAGACAACTGTAATGAAAAAGATCTGTTCCATGTTTAAGTAGTCTAGCATACATTTAAAAAGCAGATTTTAAACATTTATAATTATTACTTTTTTTTATTTAAAATCTGCTTTTTAAAATACCTGTTAGACAAATATCTGAACTCCATGTATGTATTTTTAAAAAGGACCTTGCATGGCAAAGAAACACTGACTTTGGTAAATGCGTATATATTACATGTTCTGGGAAGCCACTTTTTTAAATTTTGTTCATGCTGTTTAACTCCAAACCTGTGAGCATTTACCATGTATAAATTGCCAATGGGGTTATCGTACTATACTGATTTTATTCCATGTTTTTTGAATTTCTTTAATGCAACAAATGTATTTTTTTAGGACTTTTCTGAAAAATCATTGGTCATTTTACCCCACAATGATCATATGCTATCTCCTTCCCTACCAGATATAATTTACAGTTCAAATCCCATGATGCTAGTTCTCAGCCAATCACAGAGGCCCATGGAACATAAGAATCCTGATAAAAATGTATACTACAATTGTATCTTTTAGAAGCTCTGTAAGGCACCTACAAACCAGAACTAACTTGATCATCTAAAACTGAGATCCCTAAACTGGTCCATGGTGGTCCATGATACAAGTGAGACATTAAGAAAGTGAGAGAAAAAAGTGAGAGAAAGTGGGAGAAAATCAAAGACAGTATGGAAATCCTGAGATAATAGAGTGTTTAATATATAAGCACATGTTCTATATTCCAGAGCAATACAATGGCCAAGAAGCAGACTGAAAAATAATTAGGAGGTCCACACAAGACCTTCTCTGTTGTGTGTTTGTGTCCTTACAATGTCATTTATTTTATAGTCACTCAGTTTTCCTATTCTGCCCTTTGCCTACAAGCTATAAGCTCGAACATCCTATGTGGGCAACAAACTTTTATATGTTTATGTGTAACAAATATCTTATTATATTCCCTTTGATGACTTAACCTGGGAGATTAGATCTAGCACCCTCTGCATATTAGGGTGTATTTCTGCATTGTACATTAATATATCCTCTTCCCAGATGTTTACTTCCTCACCATTTGCTGTGTTCCGTTTTTAGGTTAGAGGCTATCCTGAGCCTCGGGTCACCTGGTACAAAAATGGGCAACCCGTAGTGGGCAGCGAGCGATGTGTGGTGGAGCAGGGGGTGAGGGGCATCTTCAGCCTGGTAATAAAAGACGTGACCGAGGAGGACCAAGGGAAATATACATGTGAGGCCTCCAACGATGAGGGCGTGCGCCAGGTGACCGTGGAACTGATTTTAGAAGGTAAGTCATCATGAGCCACTTAAAACCCTCAAATCTCTGGGTGCAGCAAGCTGTATTAGTCTGAACAAAAACATGATTAAGTAGGGAAAAAGTCTTAAATCTAGTTTACTTTAAAAACTAATACATTTTAGACCCTTGAAGTTCCACAATACTTTGGTTCGATTGTGTGTGTGCGGGCAAACATTTTTTTTATGTAAAATGCCTGCAGTGAAAGGGGTAAGCATCAAATTCGATATATCCATTTATCAAACAAATCTTCATTTTCTACCCTCTTCCCAAGTCCCCCACCCCTCCACTGATAAAGCAAAACATGCTCCATCTCTAAGGAAGTAATGAATCCAGGCAAGACTAAATGTTCTGTGCATAATTAACATTCTGAATTCTTCTGAAAAAGTTTTATGTCCATGACTTACACAGCTGCTAATATTTTTCTACACACTTCACAAACGTGCAGTTTTTCTTGAACTACAGTTGTGCTTTATATCAATGGTCCCCAACCTTTTTGGCACCCAGGACCATTTCCAATTTTTCATGGCCCGGAGGTGTGTGGGTTGGGGACCATACACACACATCCACATACACGACACACACATATAAACATATATACACACACATATATACACACACCCAAACACATATAAACATACGCATACACCACACACACACATATATACACATACACCCACTACATGCAGACATACACTTTACACACATATACACACACTTCCACACACATATTTACATACACCACACACACACACATTTGGGGAGCCTCCAGGAGCTCCTGCCCCTCCTGATTCCCTCCTGCCCCTCTTGATCCCACTTCTGATCCTCCCCTCTGGTTCCCCCCTGCTCCTTTGATCCTCCCCTCTTCCTCTCTTGATCCCCCCTCTACCCATTCAAGATCATCCCTTGGCCCATCTTGATCTCACCCCATCAGCGCTTTCTATCTCACAGCATTCCTCCCGTACTGGAGCCTTCCCTTGCGGCACGTGTGTGACGTTACTGCAGTGCAGTTTGGGGGCGTGCTACTAGTGCGGTAGAAAGCGCCAATGGGGGGGATCAGGAATGGGGTATCTAAAGGGGGCTAAGGGGAGGATCAGAAGGGCCAAAGGGGGAACCAGGAGGGGGAGAGGATAAAGAGGGTCAGAGAGAGGTTCAGGGGGGGTCTCCTGGGTCCCTTCCAGGAGCAGAGCCTCGGGTGTGCAATTGTGGAGTAGGGTGTCCACACAGCCCGTGTGCTGGTCCACGGCCCGGGGTTTGGGGACCCCTGCTTTATATTATTGTGTCCAGAGGTTAGTCTGTTACAGAACAGTTGGTGTTGGGACATATTTCTGTATATCAGTCGTTAAGATACTATGTTTCAAATGGAACAAAAGTTATTTTTTCATTAAAAAAAAGTTTAGAAAAACATAACACGACGACACAAATAACTTCTTGGGCTCTGCTTGCTCCACATTTTCTATGCACTTTGTAACATTAAAAAGACATTGCAAAGATTACAGTAGTTGCAGAAATAAAGGTTACACATATACATAAATATAATTTCAGTTGTTAAACAGTTTCTCGGGAATTGTTAGACAATTGAGCAGGGACATTAGGTGACCTAAGGCCACTTTCTCAGGAGAGGGGCTTCTGTTAATTTGAGGTCCCTCTCTTATGGGAGCGATCTTAGGCCATCAACATGATTGGAATCGGAAGAAAAAGGGAGGCTACAGGACATGATAATATGTTATTCTGGGGACTTCTTAAAAGTAAGTGAAGTGCAAATTGTAAATGCCAATTAAACTGAGTTGAACAAAATTAAGTTGCAGAGTTAAAACCTTTTATATCAAACAAGAATTATGCCTAAAGAGTCCCTTTCATTTTGTTTTTTAACCTTCAGATCACTAATAAAACTTTGTAATGTCCAAGACACTGGCACTCATTTAGTAAAGTGGAAAGTGTGAGGAGTTCACTACATTCACCAAGATCTCTTTATATAATGAGCTTAGTTAAAGGCAGATTCAGCACAACTTTTTTTTTTATCATGCATTAAAAAATGTTTTAAACCATACAAACTGCTTAGACTTGTGGCAGAGTGCACTACCACTTCCCGGCAGCTGCTTTATCAGTGTGTAGCGCTGTCAAAGTAAACAATCTGCTTTATCCCAGCCACTAAGCAATTGAAGATGGTGCCAGTACTGTCAACTGAAATCTACAAGAAAAACAACTTAAACACCATATCATAAAAAAAAAAAAATCTTTAGGGAATTATCAGGAATTTTTTAATATCCTTCCAAATGGTGGCACAAAAAGTCCCAAATGCAAAGAATCCTAAAAATAGTGCTGGAAATTTTAGAACCATAAAAATCTCACAAGTAATAAAATTGAAAGTCTAAAAACAATTTTATAATGAATCACATGTGTGTAAAATAAGTACGGTAACTGAAATCCTATATTTACAATATGCTTTGTATTAATGTCTAAAATATTTTTAGAAAGTTAAACATATGTAGCACATTATTGTTATTTTTAGAATTCTCCATTATAGTCTGTAGGACCTCCCCTAGCTGTCTGTCTGTCTGTCCTGCGACACGGCCTGTAGGACCTCCCCTAGCTGTCTGTGTATCTGACCTGCGACACGGCCTGTAGGACCTCCCCTAGCTGTCTGTGTATCTGTCCTGTGACACAGCGTGTGGGATCTCCCCTACCTGTCTATCTGTTCTGTGACACGTCCTATAGGACCTTCTCTAGCTGTCTGTGGATCTGTCCTGTGACCAGGCCTGTAGGACCTCCCCTAGCTGTCTGTGTATCTGTCCTGTGACACAGCGTGTGGGATCTCCCCTACCTGTCTATCTGTTCTGTGACACGTCCTATAGGACCTTCTCTAGCTGTCTGTGGATCTGTCCTGTGACCAGGCCTGTAGGACCTCCCCTAGCTGTCTGTGTATCTGTCCTGTGACACAGTGTGTGGGATCTCCCCTACCTGTCTATCTGTTCTGTGACACGTCCTATAGGACCTTCTCTAGCGGTCTGTCTATCTGTCCTGTGACACGGCCTGCAAGGCCTCCCCTAGTTGTCTATCTGATCTGTGACCAGGCCTGTAGGACCCCCCCCCCCAGATGTCTACCTATCTGCCCTATGACCAGGCCTGTAGGACCTCCCCTAGCTGTCTGTTTATCCGTCCTGTGACGTAGCCTGTAGGACCTCCCCTAGCTATCTGTTTATCCGTCCTGTGACCCAGACTGTAGGACCTCCCATAGCTCTCTGTTTATCCATCCCTAGCTTTCTATCTGTCCTGTGTCACAGCCTGTAGGACCTTCCCTAGCTGTCTATCTGTCCTGTGGCACGGCCTGTAGGACCTTCCCTAGCTGTCTATCTGTCCTGTGGCACGGCCTGTAGGACCTCCCCTAGCTGTCTGTTTATCCATCCCTAGCTGTCTATCTGTCCTGTGGCATGGCCTGTAGGACCTTCCCTAGCTGTCTATCTGTCCTGTGGCTGTCTATTTAAACTTTTATGCTTGTCTATTATAGAACTACTAATGTTGTTACTTTGTTACTTCATTTGTTGTTTGTTACATTTTTATTAAACCCACATTATCACCACAAATTCCTGACATGCCGCCTCTTGTCTGTACCCAGGGGCAGTTAGTAGTACGGATTGTGGCATCTCAAACTACCAAATTAGCACTAATCACATTAATTATATAATATTATTATATAAAAAAAGGCTGGGTAAACATCTGCTCATTTTAAATGGGTATTAAAGTTCAATATTAACAAATGTTCTACTGAACATCCAGCCATTATATTGGACAAATATTGTTTTTAGAAATTAAACATAACTAAATAAATAAATAAACACGTTTATTAAAGTGCCACATGGTACTGAACTATGTAACAAAATAATAACATTAGCAGGTATGCAAGATAAGAACATAAAGGCATTTGTATTGAAATCTAGTGTTTCTATCTTTGGCTCCTAGTCTGTCATTTGAGTAGGAGGGTTATTTTATGGAGCCATTCTCTGCCATTATATTCCACTAGTCATATGCCCATCATTAATGACTGTATAATATTGTCTTAAAAACTGTCTGTTTGTGCGCCCTCTCTCTGTGCTCCCTCTCCCTCTCTCTGTGCTCCCTCACCCTCTCCCTCTCTCTGTGCTCCCTCACCCTCTCCCTCTCTCTGTGCTCCCTCTCCCTCTCCCTCTTTGTGCGCCCTCTCCCTCTTTGTGCGCCCTCTCCCTCTCTGTGCGCCCTCTCCCTCTCTGTGCGCCCTCTCCCTCTCTGTGCGCCCTCTCCCTCTCTGTGCGCCCTCTCCCTCTCTGTGCGCCCTCTCCCTCTCTGTGCGCCCTCTCCCTCTCTGTGCGCCCTCTCCCTCTCTGTGCGCCCTCTCCCTCTCTGTGCGCCCTCTCCCTCTCTGTGCGCCCTCTCCCTCTCTGTGCGCCCTTTCCCTCTCTGTGCGCTCCCTCTCCCTCTCTCTGTGAGCCCTCTCTTTCTTTCTCTCTTTCTCTCTCTTTCTCTCTCTTTCTTTCTCTTTCTTTCTCTTTTTCTCTCTATCTATGTGAGCCCTCTCTCTCCCCCTTCCTTCTTCTCTCTCTATCTCACTCTCCCTTCCTCTCTCTCCCTTCTCCTTTCCCCTTCTCTCTCTCCCTCCCTCCTTCTTTCCCTTATTCTCTCTATCCCACCTTCTCTCTCTCTCCCCCCCTTTCTCTCTCCCTTTCACTCTCTCCCTCTCTTCCTTTTTCTTTCTCTCTTTCTCTCTTTCACCGATTCTCTCTTTCTCTCTTTCACCCTTTCTCTCTTTCACCCTTTCTCTCTTTCTCTCTCTCTCTCTCTCTCTCTCTCTCTCTTTCTCTCTCTCTTTCTTTCGCTCTCTTTCTTTCTTTCTTTCTCTCTCTCTCTCTCTCTCTCTCTCTCTTTCTCTCTCTCCCTTCCTCTCTCTCCCTTCCTCTCTCTCTCCCTTCCTCTCTCTCCCTTCCTCTCTCTCCCTTCCTCTCTCTCCCTTCCTCTCTCTCCCTTCCTCTCTCTCCCTTCCTCTCTCTCCCTTCCTCTCTCTCCCTTCCTCTCTCTCCCTTCCTCTCTCTCCCTTCCTCTCTCTCCCTTCCTCTCTCTCCCTTCTCCTTTCCCCCTTCTCCTTTCCCCCTTCTCCTTTCCCTCTTCTCTCTACCCCGCCTTCTCTCTACCCCGCCTTCTCTCTCTCTTTATTTATTTAGTTCTCTCTCTCTCCCTCTCCCTCTCTTTCTCTCCCTCTCTCCCTCTCTCCCTCTCTCTCTTTCTCTCTCTCTCTTTATATAATATTGCACTTCAGTGGTCCTTTTAGTATAATATGCAATTTGCATTTACTGGGGGCATCCATTGTTTTGGTTTGCTCACCTGGATTGTCACCTGCCAGGGTGAGCCTATTGTAATTTGCATTCCTGTGTGGTTCCATGTAATCCTATTGTAAATTAAATTTCATAATAGGACATCTTTAAATAGAACTGAATGAATATTTTATTAGCAACCAATGTCCTCTCCCAGATGTCAAACCAGAAAGAATAAACACAATAGCTTCATAAAGTGATGCATAATTGCATGTAATTAATAATAAATGAAAGGCTATGTATTTTGTTGTAAAACACATTGTGCCAAGTTCTTTAAAAACAACATACTGTACATATGAAACTTTAGAGGGTATATATACATAAAATATAAATAAATACAAGAAAGAAATCACACTACAAATTAATTTTGTATTCTGAGCTATTTTTCTTGGCTGCTCTTTTAAGAGGAGGTGCCTAAACTAATGGACTTTCTATTAGTCCTGCTGAAAGCACTGGAAGTTTAAGCTTCCATATTATAGTAAATTGATTCCTGCTTTGAATTTAGAGTACTCTCCCATTCCTTAAAGTAGATGAATAGAAATTAAAAATGGTATATTGCACTACAGCCCAAATGGATATAATGGATATAAAAAATAATAACTTAAAGTCTGTTTTGTGTTACATTAAAGAAAAATGTATTTTGAATTTAGTTACACCTTGTAACACAGTGAATCCATTCTTTGTGTTTTTACAGATAACTCTACACCAAAGTACAGCCTCCCATCCAGTGCTAGGACCTCAAGGTGGGTGCCAAGTCTCTGGGATGATGGATGCCGGGTTTGGACAGCTGACGGCTCATAGCCTCTTGTGTCCCATCTCCAGTTGCACAGCAGAACTTCTGTGTTTCCTTTGGCCTAATCTCCCCTTATTTAACCTTCCAATGAAAACATCCCTCCCTAATTAACACGGCATAGAGAGCCAGAAACAAACTAAACCCCCTTTGTAGCCCAGGCCTCAGTTGTGGCACTTTGTAGCTCATAGTACCTTATCGACCCAGAGGCCTCCTCCCTGTAATTGGATTCAGACTCCTGACACATGTAGCAATTTAATATCAGTCATCAAGATAAGGAATGACTTGCTGACTTTTGCAGCAACTAAAACCAGACTATAGAGTATTATACCTGTTCTGATCTGAAGAGCTTGCACTCTACAATTATAATGTATAGTACATAAAGCCATTTGGCATCTCTGTGAGTCTGTGTGGCTAATGATGAAGACTGAATTACTTGGAAATATTGCTGCAGATTAACAGCCTTATTAAATTGTGATTCAATAAATTTAAAAGGGCTCTATATAAGCACAGAGCATATTTTTTTTACAGAAGTTTTTAGTTAGTGAAGACCTTGCTTTTGGATAGAAGTTCACTAACTAAAAACTTCTGTAAAAAAATATGCTGTGTGCTTATATAGAGCCCTTTTAAATTTACTGAATCGCAATTTAAAAAGGCTGTAAGTTTTTACTGTGGCAAAAATCTGTTTAATCCGGTTGATCCAGTCTGTTGATTAATAATTCCATAATTGGATTGGATTGTGGTAAGGGAGTGGTTGATTAAACCTAAAACTACTCATTCATCAATCTCAGTGAGCTGCAAATCATAATGCTCTAAATATATACTTTGTTCATCAGATTTTAGTGTTTTCTTGTCACAGAAACACCAAATATATTCAATATAGAGAAATTCCAAAACTTCTCTTGCCTGTTGGTATCCTGTCTCTTGTGGTCCTGTCTCTAATTGATGTATCCTGCCTCTCTCTTCTTCCTTTGCATTTCCTTTCATCCATACCCTAGTCTAGTCTCTCTTCTATTTAACTGTCTGTCTCTCCTGTCTCCCCTGTGTGTTTCTGCTTCATATAAACCTCTATCTCTTCTTTCTCCCCTGGTCCTATCTGTCTTCCATATAATCTCCTGCCTCTCATCTCTACTCCAAACTAGTCTCTCCTCCATTTAAACTTCTGCCTCCTCTTTCTCCCCTGGGTGTATCTCATTCATGTAACTTCTATATCTCTCCTCTCTCCTCTGGTCCAATCTGTCTTTTATATAACCTCCTGCCTCTCTTCTCTAATCTACTCTCTTTCCTTTATTTAACCTTCTGACTCTCCTCTCTCATCTGGGTGTCTCTCCTTTTAATATAAACCCCTGCTTCTACTTCCTCCACAGGTCCTGCCTCTCCTCCATTTAACCTCCCTTCCCCGGCCGATACTTACCTCTGTATAATCTTCTGACTCTCCTCTCGTGCCTGGGTGTCTCTTCTTCATAAAAATCCATGCCTTTCCATGCTCCACTGGTCCTGTCTCTCCTCCATGTAACCTCACTCCTCTCTACTTGGTCTAACCTTTCTGCCATGTAACCTCACTCCTCTCTGCTTGGTCTAACCTTTCCTCCATGTAACCTCACTCCTCTCTGCTTGGTCTAACCTTTCTGCCATGTAACCTCACTCCTCTCTACTTGGTGTAACCTTCTGCCATGTAACCTCACTCCTCTCTTCTTGGTCCGACCTTTTCTCCATGTAACCTCACTCCTCTCTGCTTGGTCTAACCTTTCTGCCATGTAACCTCACTCCTCTCTGCTTGGTCTAACCTTTCCTCCATGTAACCTCACTCCTCTCTGCTTGGTCTAACCTTTCTGCCATGTAACCTCACTCCTCTCTACTTGGTGTAACCTTCTGCCATGTAACCTCACTCCACTCTACTTGGTCTAACCTTCTGCCATGTAACCTCACTCCTCTCTGCTTGGTCTAACCTTTCTGCCATGTAACCTCACTCCTCTCTACTTGGTCTAACCTTCTGCCATGTAACCTCACTCCTCTCTTCTTGGTCCGACCTTTTCTCCATGTAACCTCACTCCTCTCTACTTGGTCTAACCTTTCTGCCATGTAACCTCACTCCTCTCTACTTGGTCTAAGCTTCTGCCATGTAACCTCACTCCTCTCTTCTTGGTCGGACCTTTCCTCCATGTAACCTCACTCCTCTCTGCTTGGTCTAATCTTTCCTCCATGTAACCTCACTCCTCTCTACTTGGTCTAACCTTCTGCCATGTAACCTCACTCCTCTCTATTTGGTCTAACCTTTCTGCCATGTAACCTCACTCCTCTCTATTTGGTCTAACCTTCTGCCATGTAACCTCACTCCCCTCTGCTTGGTCTAACCTTTCTGCCATGTAACCTTACTCCACTCTACTTGGTCTAACCTTCTGCCATGTAACCTCACTCCTCTCTGCTTGGTCTAACTTCTCTGCCATGTAACCTCACTCCTCTCTTCTTGGTCGGACCTTTCCTCCATGTAACCTCACTCTTCTCTGCTTGGTCTAACCTTTCCTCCATGTAACCTCACTCCTCTCTATTTGGTCTAACCTTTCTGCCATGTAACCTCACTCCTCTCTATTTGGTCTAACCTTCTGCCATGTAACCTCACTCCCCTCTGCTTGGTCTAACCTTTCTGCCATGTAACCTTACTCCACTCTACTTGGTCTAACCTTCTGCCATGTAACCTCACTCCTCTCTGCTTGGTCTAACTTTTCTGCCATGTAACCTCACTCCTCTCTTCTTGGTCGGACCTTTCCTCCATGTAACCTCACTCTTCTCTGCTTGGTCTAACCTTTCCTCCATGTAACCTCACTCCTCTCTACTTGGTCTAACCTTTCTGCCATGTAACCTCACTCCTCTCTACTTGGTCTAACCTTCTGCCATGTAACCTCACTCCCCTCTGCTTGGTCTAACCTTTCTGCCATGTAACCTCACTCCTCTCTATTTGGTCTAACCTTCTGCCATGTAACCTCACTCCCCTCTGCTTGGTCTAACCTTTCTACCATGCAACCTCACTCCACTCTACTTGGTCTAACCTTCTGCCATGTAACCTCACTCCTCTCTGCTTGGTCTAACTTTTCTGCCATGTAACCTCACTCCTCTCGTCTTGGTCGGACCTTACCTCCATGTAACCTCACTCTTCTCTGCTTGGTCTAACCTTTCCTCCATGTAACCTCACTTCTCTCTACTTGGTCTAACCTTTCTGCCATGTAACCTCACTCCTCTCTACTTGGTCTAACCTTCTGCCATGTAACCTCACTCCCCTCTGCTTGGTCTAATCTTTCTGCCATGTAACCTCACTCCACTCTACTTGGTCTAACCTTCTGCCATGTAACCTCACTCCTCTCTGCTTGGTCTAACCTTTATGCCATGTAACCTCACTCCTCTCTACTTGGTCTAACCTTTCTGCCATGTAACCTCACTCCTCTCTACTTGGTCCAACCTTCTGCCATGTAACCTCACTCCTTTCTTCTTGGTCCGACCTTTTCTCCATGTAACCTCACTCCTCTCTACTTGGTCTAACCTTTCTGCCATGTAACCTCACTCCTCTCTACTTGGTCTAACCTTCTGCCATGTAACCTCACTCCTCTCTTCTTGGTCGGACCTTTCCTCCATGTAACCTCACTCCTCTCTGCTTGGTCTAATCTTTCCTCCATGTAACCTCACTCCTCTCTACTTGGTCTAACCTTCTGCCATGTAACCTCACTCCTCTCTATTTGGTCTAACCTTTCTGCCATGTAACCTCACTCCTCTCTATTTGGTCTAACCTTCTGCCATGTAACCTCACTCCCCTCTGCTTGGTCTAACCTTTCTGCCATGTAACCTTACTCCACTCTACTTGGTCTAACCTTCTGCCATGTAACCTCACTCCTCTCTGCTTGGTCTAACTTTTCTGCCATGTAACCTCACTCCTCTCTTCTTGGTCGGACCTTTCCTCCATGTAACCTCACTCTTCTCTGCTTGGTCGGACCTTTCCTCCATGTAACCTCACTCTTCTCTGCTTGGTCTAACCTTTCCTCCATGTAACCTCACTCCTCTCTACTTGGTCTAACCTTTCTGCCATGTAACCTCACTCCTCTCTACTTGGTCTAATCTTCTGCCATGTAACCTCACTCCCCTCTGCTTGGTCTAACCTTTCTGCCATGTAACCTCACTCCACTCTACTTGGTCTAACCTTCTGCCATGTAACCTCACTCATATCTGCTTGGGCTAACCTTTCTGCCATGTAACCTCACTCCTCTCTGCTTGGTCTAACCTTTCTGCCATGTAACCTCACTACTCTCTACTTGGTTTAACCTTCTGCCATGTAACCTCACTCCTCTCTTCTTGGTCGGACCTTTCCTCCATGTAACCTCACTCCTCTCTGCTTGATCTAATCTTTCTGCCATGTTACCTCACTCCTCTCTTCTTGGTCAGACCTTTCCTCCATGTAACCTCACTCCTCTCTACTTGGTCAGACCTTTCCTCCATGTAACCTCACTCCTCTCTGCTTGGTCTAATCTTTCTGCCATGTACCCTCACTCCTCTCTTCTTGGTCAGACCTTTCCTCCATGTAACCCCACTCCTCTCTGCTTGGTCTAACCTTTCCTCCATGTAACCTCACTCCTCTCTGCTTGGTCAGACCTTTCCTCCATGTAACCTCACTCCTCTCTGCTTGTTCTAACCTTTCTGCCATGTAACCTCACTCCTCTCTCCTCGTCTAACCTTTCTGCCATGTAACCTCACTCCTCTCTGCTTGGTCTTACCTTTCTGCCATGTAACCTCACTCCTCTCTCCTCGTCTAACCTTTCTGCCATGTAACCTCACTCCTCTCTCCTCGTCTAACCTTTCTGCCATGTAACCTCACTCCTCTCTGCTTGGTCTAACCTTCTGCCATGTAACCTCACTCCTCTCTCCTCGTCTAACCTTTCTGCCATGTAACCTCACTCCTCTCTACTTGGTCTAACCTTTCTGCCATGTAACCTCACTCCTCTCTGCTTGGTCTAACCTTTCTGCCATGTAACCTCACTCCTCTCTACTTGGTCTAACCTTTCTGCCATGTAACCTCACTCCTCTCTACTTGGTCTAACCTTCTGCCATGTAACCTCACTCCTCTCTTCTTGGTCCGACCTTTCCTCCATGTAACCTCACTCCTCTCTACTTGGTCTAACCTTTCTGCAATGTAACCTCACTCCTCTCTACTTGGTCTAACCTTCTGCCATGTAACCTCACTCCTCTCTTCTTGGTCGGACCTTTCCTCCATGTAACCTCACTCCTCTCTGCTTGGTCTAATCTTTCCTCCATGTAACCTCACTCCTCTCTATTTGGTCTAACCTTTCTGCCATGTAACCTCACTCCTCTCTATTTGGTCTAACCTTCTGCCATGTAACCTCACTTCCCTCTGCTTGGTCTAACCTTTCTGCCATGTAACCTCACTCCACTCTACTTGGTCTAACCTTCTGCCATGTAACCTCACTCCTCTCTGCTTGGTCTAACTTTTCTGCCATGTAACCTCACTCCTCTCTTCTTGGTCGGACCTTTCTTCCATGTAACCTCACTCTTCTCTGCTTGGTCTAACCTTTCCTCCATGTAACCTCACTCCTCTCTCCTCGTCTAACCTTTCCTCCATGTAACCTCACTCTTCTCTGCTTGGTCTAACCTTTCTGCCATGTAACCTCACTCCACTCTACTTGGTCTAACCTTTCTGCCATGTAACCTCACTCCTCTCTTCTTGGTCGGACCTTTCCTCCATGTAACCTCACTCCTCTCTGCTTGGTCTAACCTCTCCTCCATGTAACCTCACTCCTCTCTGCTTGGTCTAACCTTTCCTCCATGTAACCTCACTCCTCTCTGCTTGGTCTAACCTTTCTGCCATGTAACCTCACTCCTCTCTCCTCGTCTAACCTTTCTACCATGTAACCTCACTCCTCCCTACTTGGTCTAACCTTTCTGCCATGTAACCTCACTCCTCTCTACTTGGTCTAACCTTCCGCCATGTAACCTCACTCCTCTCTACTTGGTCTAACCTTCCGCCATGTAACCTCACTCCTCTCTACTTGGTCTAACTTTCCGCCATGTAACCTCACTCCTCTCTTCTTGGTCGGACCTTTCCTCCATGTAACCTCACTCCTCTCTTCTTGGTCGGACCTTTCCTCCATGTAACCTCACTCCTCTCTTCTTGGTCAGACCTTTCCTCCATGTAACCTCACTCCTCTCTTCTTGGTCGGACCTTTCCTCCATGTAACCTCACTCCTCTCTACTTGGTCTAACCTTCCGCCATGTAACCTCACTTCTCTCTTCTTGGTCGGACCTTTCCTCCATGTAACCTCACTCCTCTCTACTTGGTCTAACCTTCCGCCATGTAACCTCACTTCTCTCTTCTTGGTCGGACCTTTCCTCCATGTAATCTAACTCCTCTCTTCATGGTCGGACCTTTCCTCCAATGTAACCTCACTCCTCTCTTCTTTGTCAGATCTTTCACCTCTGCTCTGTTGTTTAGTCTAAACTCACCTCAATATAATATTTTGCCTCTCCTTTCTGCACCAGTATCTCTTCCATATAACTTCTTCCTTCCTTCTCCATTTTTAGTGGGTCTCTGATTGCTCCAGTTGAAAAACGCCCAAGCATCTGGGGAGAGAGTCCTCCAAAATTTGTGACAAAGCCCAATCGGGTTGTGGTGAAAGAGGGTCAGACTGGAAGGTTTTCCTGCAAGATCACAGGGAGGCCTCAGCCGGAGGTCACCTGGCACAAGGTAAGAGTGGGCAGAGATAGCCTGACACTAGGTGGTAAGAATAAGCAGGGTGCTTATACAAGGTGAGAGTTAGCAGGGCATTGTGTGGCACAAAGTGAGAGTGGGCAGAGATAGCCTGACACTAGGTGGTGAGAATAAGCAGGGTGCTTATACAAGGTGAGAGTTAGCAGGGCATTGTGTGCCACAAGGTGAGAGTGGGCAGAGATAGCCTGACACTAGGTGGTGAGAATAAGCACCGTGCTTAGACAAGGTGAGAGTTAGCAGGGCATTGTGTGGCACATGGTGAGAGTTGGCAAGGGTTGCTCAGACAAGGTGAGCCGTGGTCATGAATTTGCCTGGCACAAGATGGAAGTGGGCAGGAGTTGCCTGGTACAAGATGGCCGTTGGAAGAGGGTTGTCTGGCATAAGGTGGTGAGAGTAAGTGGGATTGCTCAAACAAGATGAGAGTTAGCACAATCTGGAGCATTTGGGACTAGTCATGGGGTGGTGACTACCCAGAGCTGATGAGAAAGATAAACCTTTATCTCCTCCTTAACAGCATTACAGTAACATTTCTTATAAAAAGCTCATTGCACAAAAATCATTAGTAGTGAATGGGTTAAAGAATGGGTCACTCTTATTATAAGAAACAAAATGATACTTTTCAAAGAGCCGACTGTTACAATTGCTCACTAACTATCTGTAATTACACAAATTCTCCCTTTTCCCATATAATTGCAGGGCTGTAATGTCGTTGCTTGTGCCCAGACCACTTTTATGACTTTCATTATGACTCCATCCTTTATGGTCTCATTTTTTTTAAATTCTCCAGACACTCTTTTACATTGGATTCAGTTTAAATAGTGATCATAAAATTTGGTTGTGGATAGTTTTAAAGTCTTTGCTGTCCTTGTCCAGGGATCAGAATTATGGGATAGGATAAGAGGGATGGCGTGGGGGAGAGGGATGTGGTGGGGGATATAGTGAGATACAAGAAGGATAAGGGGAACTTGGTAAGGAAGATCAAGGAGATTGATGGAAACAATGAGTGGAGATAGGAAGGGCTAGAAGGGTGTGTGTGGGGTGTAATTGTTGGATGTCGTGATTTGCTTAAGCTTTATCTTTTTAAGAGATAAAATGAGTGGACTTGGGGAGATTTTCTTTTACAATTTGGTTGTCCAACTTTAGAGAGCTGACATGACAACACATTTAAAGGTCTCTTGTTTGAGTACAAGTGGATCAATCAGTGACCCAGTCTCTTTGGTTTAGTTACTTGATACTGGGATATTCTGAAAATCAGTCTTGGCTCTGGAGCTTACTAGTCTGTTTTATGCAAATTGTATGTTGTTTAGTTGTTCAATCATGTCAGACTCTGTGTGACCCTATAGACACAGCAACCCAGGCACATATTTTCGCCACTGCCCTCTGATATGAATCAAGCTCATGTTCATTTTTTCAATGATCTCATCTATCCATATGCTGTCCCCTTCTTTGCATGCCTTCAGTCTTTCCCAGCATCAGAGCCTTCTCTAGGCTGTCCTGTCTTCCCCTGATATGGAAAAAAGATTTGTCCTTTATGATCATACCTTCCAGTGAACAGTTTGGCTTAATTTCTTGTAGTATTGATGTATTGGATCTCCTTGCAGTCCAAGGGACTCTAAGCAGTTTTCTCCAACACCACAATTCAAAAGCGCCAATTCTGCAGCACTCAGCCATCTTTATGGTCCAGCTCTCACATCTGTATGTTACTACTGGGAATACCAGCGTTCCAACTATGCAGACATTTGTTGATAGTGACATATCTTTACTTTTTAATAGCATGTCCAGACTTGCCAGAGCTTTCCTCCCCAGAAGCAAACCACTTTTAATTTCATGAGTGCAGTCAACATCTGCAGAGATCTTGGAGCCCAGGAAAATAAAATCTGTCACTGCCTCCACTTCTTCCCCATCTATTTGTCAGGAACTGAGATTGCCGTTTGCCATGATCTTTGTCTTTTTAATGTTGAGCTACAGGCCAGCTTGTGCACTCTCTTCTTTCATCCTCCTATATACCTTCATCCAAACAGCTGCATTTTATCTAAACATTGCATTAACATTTAATACATAATTTTCAACACGATGCCATTTGAGAAACATGATAACAATTCCCCATTATAGATCTACTAAACTATATCTCGAGCCTTTTAGAGAGAAAAACAAGAGAGGGAAATGTGAAAGAAGGATGGAGGAATACTGTAGAGGAGAAAATACTGGAAATGAAGGGGAAATTTGAGAGGGTGGGGTACTCTGATGTCCTAGATGGCTTGGATAGCTGACACCATTATCATTGCAATGGTCCATGTTTGTGGTCTGTATAAACAACTTCACAATATATTGTAATTGTGATTTTGTTGTGATTAAAAAACAAAAGATTATCAAGTTAATTTAAAAAACGCGGTTTCTCCATGATCTTTGGTTTGGAGGACATTTGACCTTTTTACAAGGAGTTATTGACTGTGCCAGTAAAGCTGCATAGTAGATAGGCAGCTGCATGCTGTTTACACAGGATGTACAAGAAGGGGCATCTCCAACCCGGGGACAGTGAAATAAATCACCATAAATCACTTTTTTTTTTTTTTTAGACTGATTGTTTACAAATTAAAAGTAGATGGTTACAGAAACCCTTGAAACATGGCAACTGACAGACTCTTGTCCAGTTTCAGACCTTGAATATAAAGCTTGAGAAACAGAATTGTATCTTGTATATTCTCCTTAAATGAGAAATTGCCTCCTTAATAAAGACGCCTCCTTCGCAGTCTCTCAGTAATACAGTCTGGGCAACCATTGCTTTGTCTCATTTCTTTGTGACCACATAAGTCAGTTTTTGCTGCACATTCAAGAAAACTCTGCACTTTAGTTTTGAAAATCTTCCAACATAAAGAAATCAGATTAGTTCCTTGTTCAATCATTGTCAGACTGGTGGGGCAGGAGATTTTCTTTGGATGGGACGTGCCAACATCTTAAAGCACCGATCCCACTTAGAGCAGAATAATATTTTTCTTCTTGAAGCCGCCTTCTCGCGTCATTTTTCATCCAACCACAGACTTCACTGTCAAATTCCCTACAGTTTCTATAATCTCATACTTAATGGGATTAGTAAATAGAAAACCCCAATGATTTCTCTGAGAAATACCCCAAATCCCAGTCTATAGTAAATGTATTTGGGCATACACTTAACATGCCTTTAAATGGCATTTCTTGTGTATATATAATATAATTTATTTATCAAACCTTATTAAAGGACCACTGTAGTACTCCTCCATGGTTTCATTTTATCTAATTATCATTTAGCTAGGAAATAACGTAGCTTTTAATATTAGTTTTTTAGACGTCCGCCAATATCTTTTCCCCGCTACCCGTGAGGTGTCCAGGGGGTGAGAGAGAATGTTCAAACGTGGCTGTCCTAATAGGAGTCTTTCTCTGCCTCCTTCCCTGTAGACCAGGGGTGTCCAAGTTCGGTCCTGCTGGGCAGCACACAGGCCTGGATTTGAGAATTGCCCTGCTGCACCCAGGTGAGATTATCATTTCTTCAGTCATCCTAATTGGCATCTGTGCACATAAAGAAAATCCACAAATCCAGGCCTGTGTGTGGCCCAGCAGGACTGAACTTGGACACCCCTGCTGTAGACAAACGTTGTTGTTGTTGTTTAGTCATTCAGTCGCATATGACTCTGCATGAATTTATGGACCACAGCACGCCAGGTGCATCTCGGTCACCTGAGCTCCATCAAGTACATGTTCATTGCTTCAGTGACTTCATATTTCCATATCTAACTCTGTCGAGCCTTTTTTCTTGTGCCTTTAATCTTTCCCAGCATCAGAGTCTTTTCTAGGGAATCCTGTCATCTCATAATATGGACAAAATATACAAATACATAATAGACAAAATAGACAAATTTAGACCAGCTCTTTTAGGGCCTGAAAGACTAATCGTTTACATTTTTAAAAAGTTCTCTATTATTTTATTTACAATATTGATTTTGTTGCTAATCAGTTATTACATTTACAAATCAAACCCTTTTTGCATGAGCACCGCAGTCATCTTTTTAATTAGGCTGGTATAGGTGATAAATGAATGTGTGTGGCTTTAAAAAGAAAAGAAGCAATAAGGGGTCCAGGTTCATCACACTTACTGTATATGATTGTTGGAAAATTGTATGATAATAGCATAATTAAGAAAACACTAAATGCTAAATATAATCTGAAATTATCTTTATTTAACTTGCATTGCATGCATGATATTGTAAATTACATGGTATAAAATATGCTTTATTATCATGATAAATATTAAACTAATAAGTGTATCATCGGTATAACAATGCAGTACATATTTAAGGCAGTAATGAGTTGAATGAAGAAAAGAGAAGTGAGAGTAGGTTTAACCCATCTGTAGATAAAACCTCAGAGCAATCAATAATGTTCTAGAATAATAAGGTCATATGGATATCGGTCCTTGGGGCAAATACACCTAAATATAAGAGGATTGCATATGAAGAGAAATATCATGTAGGAGAGAGGTGAGCAGGTGGAGATGGGGCAGATTGACCCCTGGGATCATATGGATCACTCCCTTATCTCATATACCTACCCCGTCTCTCTCTCAGGTCCCCCTTATTTCACACACATTCTCCTCCAGTTTCATATACCTGCCCACTCCCCTCTCTCACACTTATATTAAGCTTAATCTTCCTTTCCCACTATCTTCTTCCTTATCTCACACACTACCCACATCTTTTGCACACTGGCACCTTTCTCTTTATTTCTATCATCTCTTTTTTCTCTCATCCTATCTTCTCCTTATCCATATACCTGCCCCCATCTCTCTCTGAGATCAACTCTCATCTCACATCAAATCTCCCCCTTCTCTTAGTCTTGACCCTCCTTCCTTCTCACCAGTTTCCCTCTTGTTTCTTACGCGACCTCCTACTTACCTAATCCACCTGATTCCTCTTCTCCTATACTCTTATATCACACCCTACCTCCTTTTATCTCATATACCTGCCTCACCTCTCTTTCATAGGTCTCCCCTTATCTCACACCCAATCCCCCCCATTTTCATAAACCTGCCCCCCTTCTCTCTCTCCCTATGATATTCCCAACCTTTTCCTTCTCTCACACACATGTCCACCTTAATTTATTTCTATCTTCTCCCTTATTTCACACATTACCTCCCCTTATCTCCTATATTTGCCCCATCTCTCTCTTTCTCAGGTGCCTCCTTATCTTGCACCCCCCCCCCTTCTCTCATACATCTGTCCCTCATTTTTACTGTCGTCTCCATTATATTGCACCTTTTCCTCACCCATATCGCATATATCTGCCTCATTGCACTCTCATTATCTTACACCAGACTGTCCCCTTCTCCATACACCTGCTCCTATTATCTTGTTCCATGTTTCTCTTATCTCTCTCTCAGGTCCTCCCTTCTTTCTTACATTTGTTCCCCTTCTTTCTCTTCCCACATATCTCTCATTCTGACTCCCTTATCATATATCTGTTCATCTTTCTCTCTCTGAGGTCCCCCCTTATCTTACTCCCAACCTGCCCCTCTTCTTTCTCACCACCCTCCCCCTTCTCTCTCACCACCCTCCCCATTCTCTCTCACCACCCTCCCCCTTCTTTCTCACCACCCTCCCCCTTCTCTCTCACCACCCTCCCCCTTCTCTCTCACCACCCTCCCCATTCTCTCTCACCAACCTCCCCATTCTCTCTCACCACCCTCCCCATTCTCTCTCACCACCCTCCCCCTTCTCTCTCACCACCCTCCCACTTCTTCCTCACAACTGTCCCCCTTCTTCCTCACAACTGTCCCCCTTCTTCCTCACAACTGTCCCCCTTCTTCCTCACAACTGTCCCCCTTCTTCCTCACAACTGTCCCTCTTCTTTCTCACCACCCTCCCCCCTTCTTCCTTACACCTGCCCCTCTTCTTTCTCACTACCCTCCCTCTTCTCTCTCACTCCAGCCCCCCTTCTTTCTCACCACCCTCCTCCTCCTTTCTGACACCAGCCCCCCTTTTTTCTCACCATCTTTCTCTCTCTGAGCCCCCCCCCTTATCTTACTCCCAACCTGCCCCAATACTTTCTCACCACCCTCCCCCCTTCTCTCTCACACCAGCCGCCTTTCCTCCTCACAACTGTCCCCCTTCTTCCTCACAACTGTCCCCCTTCTTCCTCACAACTGTCCCCCTTCTTCCTCACAACTGTCCCCCTTCTTCCTCACAACTGTCCCCCTTCTTCCTCACAACTGTCCCCCTTCTTCCTCACAACTGCCCCCTTCTTCCTCACAACTGTCCCCCTTCTTTCTCACTACCCTTCCCCCTTCTCCCTCACACCTGCCCCTCTTCTTTCTCACCACTCTCCCCCTTCTCTCTCACACCAGCCCACCTTCTTTCTCACCACCCTCCCCCTTCTCTCACATCTGTCCCTCCTCTTTCTCACCCCCCTTCTCTCTCACTCCAACCCTCCTTCTTTCTAAGTCCCCCTTCTTTCTCATCACCCTCCCCCTTTTCTCTCACACCAGCCCCCCTCCTTTCTCACAACCCTCCCCTTCTCTCACATCTGTCCCTCCTTTTTCTCACCACCCTCCCTCTTCTCTCTCACTCCAGGCCCCCTTCTTTCTCACCACCTTCCCCCTTCTCTCTCACACCAGCCCCCCTTCTTTCTCACAACCCTCCCCTTCTCTCACACCTGTCCCTCTTCTTTCCTACCACCCTCCCCCTTCTTTTTCACACCTGCCCCACTTATTTCTCCCCACCCTCCCCCTTCTCTCACACCTGCCCCCTTTCTATCTCCCCATCCCCCCTTCTCTCACATCTGTCCCTCTTCTTTCTCACTCCAGCCCCCCTTATTTCTCACCACCCTCACCCTTCTCTCTCACACCTGCCCCCCTTATTTCTCCCCACCCTCCCCCTTCTCTTTCACACCTGCCCCCCCTTATTTCTCACCACCCTCCCACTTATCTCACACACCCATTTCCTCCTCTTCTTGTTGTCCATAGTGTTATTTCTGAAAACATAATTTAATTTTTCTCTTATGTCCCATTTCAGGTTTGTGGTCTTTTTGTTATTTATGTTCCTGCCTAGTTCTATTAATAAAGAGGTAATTAGTTATTTATCTAAGTACCTTCTGTGCATGTTGTGCCCCTCCCAGGATGATGTCCTCCTCCAGGATGATGAGCGAGTGCGCATGTATGAGAAGTCTGGGATGCACTATCTGGAGATCCAGGTGGTCAAGGCGCTGGACATTGGAGTCTATACCTGCACAGTGGTCAACAGCTCTGGAACAACCTCAGTGTCCACAGAGCTAACAATCCAAGGTGAACAAACCTCATGTAGGGGGGCTTCCAAACAATTGGATTTTGTCATTTTGTATTTTATTACAACTTTATTGCTTCCAGGGCCAATGGTGTCCTATATTTAAAAGAAAATTCATTAAAGAACTACACTTGAAAACAGGCAACACATCTTAAAAATGTAACAGAAAAAAATACAAATAAAAATTAAAGCCTCTAATTTATTTTCTTAGCAATCCTGCTTAATGGATCTGCCATTGTGGTTTCTGCTTCTCTATATAGTGGGATTGGGGCAGCTAAAACACTAGAGCTTTCAGCAGGCCAAATAGAAAGCTTGTTAGTTGACAGACACATCTTCATGAGAAAGTAACACACAGAATAAGCTGAGAAAAGAAAATGCAATAATTGCATATACAAATTTGTTTTGCTTTTCTTTTAATATGTTTGTTTGTTATCAAGTTTAGTGAATTAAAGTAATATATAGAAAAACACAGTTTGTTATCAAGTTTAGTGAATTAAAGTAATAAGTAGAAAAACATTGGCCCTTTAAAGAGAAGGTGACTCCTCTCTTCTAATAACTTCATCTGCTAAGGATTAATTAACTCTCACAACAGTGTGTGCAGATAATATAAATAAGAATAACAACAGACGCTTTAACATTTATAACATAAACCCCTGTGATTATACTTATAGAACATATTAAGCATGCTTTTCCTAGTTATCAACCCTTGTAAGAGCTAATTAATCGCCCCAAGCAAAATCAGTAGGAGATAAGATGGATATTTTATGGTTGTTTATGCTTAAATACCCAGTTTACATTTTCAGTTATCTAACTGCAGTTATATTTATTCTTATGTGTACTTGCCTATGCTACAACATCTGAGACCTTTGCTGTGTCCATATAAACTGTATGCCTTTTTTATTTATTTTTTTAGATATTTTAATTCCTGAGGACATAATTAGGTCGGATTTGTATGTATCTCAGATCCCTGATTAATAATTCTAAATGCAATAATATAATGGCTCATATGTGGTAACAATAATACAGGGTAATAATAATAATACCCCTATGCTGCAATAATTAGTTGCTGAAATGATTGTGCTCTTTCTATTAATTCAGACAGAACATAAAAAAAACAACCTCCTACAAAAAGCCTTGGGAGCCCGTTCTTAAGTATGGGTTGTCTGTAAATCATGTCCTCTCTAACGTGGGGCCTCCTTTATATATATATATTGTGAAAAATCCATCCATTGCTATGTCTAAAACTGTGAAATACAGTAATCATTTGCTTAAAAGGAGCCATGTTTAAAATGGTTTGGATTGACAGAGTGTGGCCTCATTTGCATGTCCCGCCCAGTTTTCCCAGACTGCAGTACCTATACTGTATTTCTGAGAAATTTGAGCAGGAAATAAGTTTTCATCAACTTATTTTTAGACATTCAAAAAGAATCACTAATGTACTATTCCTTATTTGTACTATATATTTAGGTTGTAAGTCTGCGAGTTTCAATCCCACAAGGTTCTTTAGGCAAAGCACTATGGATTTAAGGCTCAAAGACAGGCCCTCCTTGCCTTGCTATGTATTAACTTGTATGTATCTTTGTCTTGAACTTATCTTATGTATACAGAATATGTTGGCGCGTTATAAATAAACTATATATATATATATATATATATATATCATTACCTTTCTCTATTTGTGGAATCAGCCTGCCCTCTAGTGTTCACATTGAAGACGAACAAGAGTAAAAATAAAATCCATTGCTGGAAGGGAACAAAAAATAATAATAAACTATCCGGGTAACTTAAAGTTGTCTTATCACCAGAAAAAAGACTGGGTTATTTTACTTAGGAGCTGTATAGTCTTCTGATGAAACTTTAACCATTTCCCTAGAAGAGGGTCAGCCAGTAAAAGGCTAAATGCTATACATTTTGAGATATTTAAAGCGCTTGTGAAAGAGTCTAATTCATGATAGACATTACATTACAATAATGCAATTTTGCTGTTTATATCTTCCTTTGTATGATCAACTACCATGGTCTATTAGCCCAAGCAGAAAGGACATGTTAAGGGACCACTGTGGTCATTTTATATTTTATATGTTCTTTGAAATATTAAACTTAGCACTTATTAAAGGTTTTTTACATTGTAGCTCTTCAGCAGAGTACATTATAAATGCATGCCTAAAGCGCTCCGATAATAAACTGATATCTGATGGTCCTGTTCCCATTTTCTAGATTTGTTGGCAAACCGCTACTATTACTGTGTAAATGGCCACTTTAGTGATCTTATAAGGGGTTCTAAAAGGAATAGTTTGGTAGGGCTATATAAAAAGGCCTTTATTTAGTGTGCATTTTACCAATTAATTACTATTATTTTAACCATGTCCCCAGACTGTGTAAGCTCCAGATCTCTCTATCTGCTGAATGAAGAATTGTGTCTGGAGTTGAGCATCCCAGGGGTTGGCTGACAAAACTGGCATGTAACAACTGCAGTATGAAATTAGGCATTGACTAGCAAGTGTGTGTGTGTACATGGTTAGCAGCTCAGGTTACTCTGCTCCCTGTTACTAATGTAGAGTGTGACACTTTTCCCTGGGCGGGTCCACTCCAGCCATAATACTTCATTCAAGGTGTGGAGAGATCTGGGTCTTATACAGACGTGGGATCACTGAAAAATAGTAAGCATTTAATAAGTGTTTTTCCTTATCAAGCCATACCTAAGTATTTTTTAGAGAGACCTTTCTTTAAGACCACCTTTAAGAATAATTATTTGATAATAGACCCCCTCGTGGATTTTTGGCACTATGAAACCAGAAATGCAACATGAGACAAACTGTATACTGTGAACAAACTAAAATAACTCTGATCAGTGGTATATACAATGACATTTTGGAAGGAAAAAGTAATTAAATAATTACATTTTTATTTTTTTATTTCTTTATTCATTTTTGAAACAATCATAACAAGTATTCTTAAAAAAAAAAAATTAACATATATTATTATACAAAAAAAAGAACAAAGATATTTCATACAACATACATACAGTTCCAGAGGCAAACACATACCATAACATTTATCAAATATTAACTCCAGGTATTACAAGGGAGAAGAGACAGACAGTATAGTATCCATTAGCACTGAGCTCGATCTTCAATATATTTGTCCCAGAGTAACCATTTAGCTTGTTGATTCTTTTTACAGAAAATATTCCCTGACCAGTCTTTGTCAAGGTCTCAATTTCTAGAGACAGCGTTAACCGCCTCGAACCTTATTTGAACATGATCAAGTTTCCATCTTTTATCCAAGACCTATTTTGCCACAAGCCGAATATGAGATACTAAAAATGTACTCTGGGGGAATAAGGTATCAATATCCAGATGTATCCATGAGTACCATGTACTCTAATTCAAGGGGAATTTCTTTACCTGTTATTTTTTATATTTGAAACTTACATTGGTTCCAAAATGGTTGAATTCGGTCACATCCCCACCACATATGTGGGAGATGTCCTTGTTTTCCACATCCCTTCCAACAGAGTTTTTGAAAAGATATATCAAACGTACTCAGATCGATTGGAACTACATACCACCTTTGGAAAGTTTTAAAGAAAAGTTCCTTATATGAAGTAGATAGAGAGTATTTATTCACCAGACGGAAATCATTATTCCATATTTCTATAGGCCAGGACTTACTCATGTCCCTTTCCCAAATCTTTATTCTGGTAGTTTTATGTAGATCTTTATACTTGCTTATCAAATGATAACATTTTGACAACAAATGCAACTTGTCGTCTGAATGTAGCAATTTTTCAAAGGGTGTCATTTCATACATTCCCCTTAATTGAAATCCTAGATTTTGCAACATCTTTTCCATTGCCAAGTATTATAACCATGTAATACCCTTCAAATCAAATCAATAATTACATTTTAAATAATTGCTTTGCAAAATTGTTTATTTTACTGTAGATTTTTGCAATGTTTACAGTGCTGGAACATTACACTGGATCTTTAGTAAATTATTAAAATAATAAACATATTCAACGCTTAGGGACTGATTCAATTGCAAGCCCGCAACTCGATCGTAGTAGGCCATATGTATGTCTGAGGGTGTGTTGCGGGCTCCTGTTCGTCTCCGAACCCGGAGCTATTCAATTGCTCAAGCCCGCAAGTTACTGTGCCAAAGCACACTCCATAAACCATGCACTGGTTCGGAGCAGTTCAGGGCGGGGACATGATCAATTAAGCAAGCCCGTAGCCGCCCATTTCGATTAGCCAATAGAAAATGAGACATTATTACAGCAGTAAAACATGGAGGTTACATGTCAATCAATTAGGTTCAGGGGTCTGATATGACCAACAGAATACTGAATTATGAAGACGAATGCCAATACTGTCCTAGTCCATATGGGTGGACTGATATGTATTAACTCATTGATACCTGAGATTGTTTTACCCCGAAATGACACATAAAAATAAAGTTTATTTCCTGACAATTTGCAAGCTTGAGACTGTGGTACAATTAATTTGAATGTCTATCATCGTTTTCCCTGTTATTTACAGTGCAGTAGTGATTTTTATTTGCTTTTACAGTTTTACGAATAGATGTTAAACCCACTTGCGGGTCCTCCCTAGCACTCATAGGATTTTCTCCTTCATTTGCCATCTACGGGTGTGAAAACATTTGTGGCCTTGGAGAAATTAAGCAATTAAATAGCGATTCGCGATTTTACCCTTCGCAAAAGTGACAGATCAAAGGCTTTGGGAGTGTGTAAGTTACGGCTTTAGCCATGGCAATTTTTTCAGGGCAGTAACTTGTAACCAATTTGGAGCCCGCAAAAAGACGCCAATTGAATCGCAAATTAACTTGCAACCTCACTTACGGGCTCCAGTAACTTGTGAAGGCTCAATTGAATCAGGCGCTTCGTTATTATCACTGTGTTTAGCTGCCTTACATTTTTCTATATTTTATGGATTGTTCTAAATGGATCAGATGGTAGATAAGAACAAAAACCCATCTATTCTACCCATTTAATTTACCTAAAAGTGAGATTAATAGCTTTGTTTGTCCCTTCCACTTCTGCTGGAAAGCTGCACAATGTGTGTCACTGAGATCTTCAATAAGTGCAGACATGTGTTTTATGATTTAGAGGATTGCTAAACTGAAAAGATATATTTTTTTTTATTTCAGGATTGGACAAGACAGACAGGTATGTGTCACAAATATTTCTTTATTTTTCCATTACTTCTTTGCAATTTCTGAAAGCAAAAGTGTTTTGTGTTAATTTTGCCAATTAAAAGTGTAAAGTAAATTATATAAATATTGTTTGTTGTGATTTTCAAAAAAGGCCTTTTGTGAGAAATATTACACTGTGAATAGCTGGTTTTCATGTCCTCTATAGACTGAGGCTCCTCCCATTATTTACAAAGTATTTGGCAATGTAGCAGAGTATGCCACCACTTCCCTACAGCTGCCTTGTATATGCACCGTGCAGCACAATTAATATCAATTACACTTTGCTACCAATCAGTTTGTAAAAGATGGGTGGAGATCAAACTGAAATATGGAGAAAACTAGTTACTATAAGTGTATTTTTTTCATAAAAACATAATCACAATAAAATGAAATATTGTTTATTTTTTATTTTGCAATTCTAAAAACTTTGAAAGATGGAGCATTACCATGTAGAGTGTGTGTAATGTGCATACAGCTGTATCATGAGTGAGCCAGTAGGGACTGTATGTAACAAATTATGGCGTAATAAAAGTCTTCTGGAACTGTAAGAGAAGTAATAGAAAGGGTGTTATATAGAACAGTGATTCTCAACCTTGTTTGGTCTGGAGAACTGTTGATTACTTTCCAATGCACATGGGGACCATCTGGTTACCTTCCAATGTTCATGGTCTTGGTTGTCTTTCAATGTTCATATGTACAGGTTGCATTTCTTCCAATACTCATGGTTGTCTTCCAGTGCTCATGGGGACTGGCTGGTTGCCTTCCAGTGCTCATGGGGACTGGCTGGTTGCTTTCCAGTGCTCATGGGGACTGGCTGGTTGCCTTCCAGTGCTCATGGGGACTGGCTGGTTGCTTTCCAGTGCTCATGGGGACTGGCTGGTTGCCTTCCAGTGCTCATGGGGACTGGCTGGTTGCCTTCCAGTGCTCATGGGGATAGGCTGGTTGCCTTCTAGTACTCTTGGATACCAGCTGATTGCCCTCTTGTGCTCATAGGAACCAGCTGGTTGTCTTACAATTATAATGGGGCCTCACTAGTTATATCCTAATGCTCATTGGGACCACCTGGTTAACTTCCAGTGCTCATGGGGATAGGTGCGATATTCAGAATAGGATGATACTGCATGTGACGCATTTATTATCATATAAATCTGCACTGATTTGAGTATAGTACATTTTATTTAGCAGATAAAAACCTCTGCAATGCCTATGAGTAATAGTGGTATTTTATATAAACTTGAAAAACCATGATGATGATGATTTTCATTTTATTGTATTATTTTTATTATATTTTGGTGAAATACCCTGAACCTCTTTGTGTGCCTTGTTTCTTCTTTAGTATCTCCAGTAACACCACCAAAAATCCTGAAGTTAAACAGATGACCACAAATGGTATTATGAAACACCAAAGGGTCAGCAACTCTAGCATCATCACTGGATCCAAAGACATAAAAACAGGACCAACTCCAATATCTCAAAGAGAGTCACTTAATATGTCATCAAAAGCCTCTATTTTAATGTTTCCTAGCTCCAAGTTGTCCACCTCAAACAAAAACACCTCTTGTAGTTCTCAAAAAGATACTTTTTCAACAGACTCAAAGGACTCCTTGCATGATCTGCCCGAAACTTCTCTGAGGAGCACTCCAAATACTACTCCACAAGATGCTACATCAGCAAAGGAGACGTCCTCTATTACTTCAAGGTATACTTCTGTTGTTGACTCGTCAACAGCCAAGAAGACCTCTCCCATTTTACGGTACACAACAAATGTGGACTCAAAAAGTATAGCCTCTATCTTTGAGAGAGAAAGTCCAACAGTCACATCAAAAGAGACATCTCCCATTGGATCATGCTATTCACGTAACCGTGAAAACACAAAAGTAAAATCACCATTCTCATCAAAAGATGCTAAAGAGACATGTGCTACAACCTCACGCTACACAAGTAATATAGACTCAAAAAACAAGAATGTTTCTTCAGCAAAAGAAACTCTAACCACATCCCTAAAAGAGACACCAGTCCCTTCCCAAAAAGAGACCTACCCTCTTTATACATCTGCCTTGGATTCAAAAATGGGAAATATTAATTCAAAAGGAACTCAAGACTTTAAACAAAAAGACACAACCTTCCAACCTTCTAAAGAGAGACTCCGTGTATCTGCAATGGAAATGCCAGCAACCTCTGCAGGGGAGGTGACCGATTCCTTAAAGGAGACAACTTGTGTAATTTCAAAAAATGGAATTTCTAAAAAAGAGACTTCTCACACATTCCTGAGAGGCCAAAAAGACATCTCTCTAGTACATGAATCTGCTAAGAAAACTCCTTTTGTATCCACTACAGAAACTACCCTCAGATCTTTAAGGAAGGCAAATTCGGTAGCCCCCAAGAAGCATATGGAAAAAGAGGTTACATTAAAAGGGAACACATTTCTCTCTCGCAAAGACACACCTTCATTAAAAGACAGTCCTTTCTTCAAGGCAACAGAGTCTTCAGGAGCTGGTTCAAGGGAAACACCAAATGTTTTCTCCAAGTCCAGAGAACCTACTCTTGGATCACCTCTGAGTTCTGAGTCTAGAAAAGACTTGACTGACAAAGTAGGGTCCTCAGAAAATAAAGGAGAAACAAGATATCAACAGAAGTCCTCCAGCACCATCATCCTGAAATCTGTCAAGAAACCAATCCAACCAGACGTTGAGTACAGCCGTGAAATTAGGAGACAGTCAGATGTCAAAATCGAAAGTGTAACACCAAGTGTCCATTCTGTGAAAGAAAAGGTCTCTGACGTCAGAAACTGGAAGAATGAGACCCAAAAAATTGATCCTGGAATAGCCCCCAACTTCGAGCAGAGCCCTATGAGTCAGGAGGTTTCGGAGGGCTGTGATGTTGTCTTCAGGTGTAAAGGTAGGTTCCTTACTACCCATAATAATACCAGCTGTGGCAGAAACTTAACCCTTTACTACTGATCCATTTGAAACTGAACATGACAAGTCACTTATGACATAAATCTAAATCCACATATATAGGCCTGACCTGTCACATACTCTCTCACATGGTATTTTAAATAATTAAGGAAAATAATTTTAGAAAGCAAGAAAACACAAAGCTCAACCTTTACAATTGAAATTTTTTACTTGTATGTGCTTACATTTCTTGAGTTATGCCTCTTATAGTTTGGCTTTAACTTGATATTGAATTTGGTTCCTGTTTGTTAAAATAATTATTTAACTGTGACTAGAAGATTATCCAATATAATTAATTGGTTAATATAGGAGATCCACTTCCTGCTAAAGAAATAACTAAGATCTTCCACATATCCTCTTATGTTCTACGCCTCAGTGTGTCTTTAAATTCCTAGGCTGTGTTTGAGCCAAGCCCTAGTGTATGTTCAGTTTTGCCTTTTAATTTTACCCAAACGTGCCTCTAAATCCTCCCTTATCACTCCCCTCTGTAGCTCTAAGTCAGCTCCCCTTTAACATAGATGTGTGTGAAACTGATGCAAGATTTAGGTCAGAGGAGCTCAATCAGAGAAGTAATAAACCAGAATGTGTTTCCCACCAAATCTAGAGCAGGAGTTAGTTGCCAGCCCCACAATGACAAGATCCATTTAAGATCAAAGCAGTGACTGTCTTTGGGTAGGTTTCATAACTTGTGCATCATCCATCTTCTGTTATGCTTTAAAGTTGTGTTATACAGGAAGCATATGCTAAAAGGAGCCATGTATAAAGTGGTATTGTATTAAAAAGTGAAAATGCATTGTGCCCTTATTTGCATGCCCTGCCCAGTTTCCCAGAGTGCAGTGCATTAACTTAATTTCTCCGAATTCTGAGCATGAAACAAGTTTTTTTTAAATTTATTTTAGATGTCTAAATGTAAACATAAATGTATTATTTACTTACCTGATAGGAGAGAAACATTCTGTAGCATATCTGTCTGAACTTATTCAAAAGAATGATCTAGCCCCGAGATTTCAGGTAATGCTCACCTGAATGGAAGAAATAGCAAACCCCAACATGTATTTCAGCATTTTGGGTCTCTACAGTGTGGTATAGCTAATCTCCCTAGGGTGCATTGAGCAAAGAGTCTGTGACAACAGCTTTGATGGGGAAGTATCCTGTAGTGAAGTGCTGTGGTGTTGCAGGTTACCATGGCTACAGTGACAGTTGCAAAGTGAACATTAGCTCTTGACTGTGTGCTTTGACTCAAGAGCTCAGAGGAATTGGAGCAGAACATTATCCTAACATTATGGATACCTAATACTTCTTCTTTACTTATTGCTGTGTGCTTGATACATAGTGAGGGACATGATGCATTAAAACCATTTCCCACGCAGTGCTTGGGACAGAGTCCCTTACTAACTGCCATCTTGCCCAGATCTTGAATCAGCCTGCTTCCAGGGAATCACTAGCACCAATACACAGAAATCGGCAGAGAAGAGGACCTAACTGGGATCCATTCATTGGCTGGACCAGCTGGTCCCTCTTGTTGACAAAGCCCCTCCCCTTACGTGTAAAACCGTAGCCTGTAAGACTTACGGCTATTAAATTGGCCTTGTAAAGCAAGCCGCTGCCGATCTGCGGGTTTGGAGTGAAAAAAGCCAACGGGACGTGGAACATTGATCTTTTCCAATTTATTTATTAAACTGCAATAAATTCACTGGTGTTCAACCCTGTAACGCGCAAATGGAGCCAATAAGCAAATGGGAACCAGAGAGGATCCGCAAGGGGTGGGATGTACAGTCCATAGAACTTTAAACGCAAATATACACACACTACTGTACTTATATGAAAAGGGAATGTGATGTTAGGTATTCAAATTAATAGCACAACATTCTCAAGCTCGCAAATCGGCAATGTAAAATACTTTATTTCATGTTTAATTTCCGTGATATATCGATCCCGGCAATTAATATGTTAATACATATAATGGAACTCGCATATAATAGAATATCATATATACGGCTTTATCAATATTGCATTACATCTGGAATGTGGGTCCGATCATAACTTGTGATTAAACCACATAAGACTTTGAAATCCAACGTCCATTTTGCTGTGACGCAATGATCTCTGTTTCCATTGGCTCCATCTAAACCCGTAACTACGGGTTTGACTAGTGATCATGTTCTAAGCTGCGCATCCAACGTTCGAAAAATGTTTTACGGGTTTAAGTCTCAAGCCTGTAACTCATGGCCTATTCTAATTTAATAGCTATGTACTGCAGCGGCTTCCCGATGCCGCTACGGGCTTCTAATTTCATAATATAGGCTGTATATGACCTTTGACACCCTAAAGCTCATATGGTTGCATGAAGGTTTGTAAAAAGACTGTTTTACAAATGAGACATTTTAGGGAATAAATTATCTCCTATATTTCTGGGTTAAGTAAAGCAATATTTAGTTTTTTTTATCTCAATGTACAGGATCAGCGATAACCAGTGTTTTTTATAATGGAAGCTCATTTTAGGTATAGACTTGAGAATGTGGCCCTCAGCATTATTTCATTTGACTTGATTGCTATGAGACATGTACAGGGACGTTTAATGGCAGTGGAGCTCTCTGCCAACCATTCCAAAGCTCAGACTTCTGACAAGTTTGCATGCCATTTTTGGAAGTCATTCATCATTTCCTAACTTGGTGTTTAGTTACTGCATTATACGAATTTGCACATCTTTCACAATATATCTTATTCTATTATTTCTAAAGGTTATTTAAGACTATGAGTATTGTAAGGTGCAGAGTTAATACGGGATGCGGTGTGTTGAGGTTTCCTTCTCCTGACAGCCTGGAGGTGCCGTTGGGTGAGGGGCGACGTGTCTGAGCACTCTGCACAACGCAGGACAAAACTTAAATTGATTTCTATGTCCCAGTTTCAGGAGAACCTAAACCAAGTGTTGAATGGTATAAAGACGGCTCTCGAGTGGCAGAGAAGGAGGGAGTGCAGATCCGGGAGAGAGGTCCTCTTCATTCCCTGCACTTGCTACAAGCCCAACCAGGAGACAGTGGATTGTACAGCTGTGAGATCTCGAACATCAAAGGTCAGGCATCCAGCAGCTGGACTCTGAGCGTGAAGCGTAAGTCACTGCAGGGGGTCTGCGCCACTCACAGGGAAGGGGGGGCATATGTGACCTTCTATTTGCCTGGGCCTCCCAGTACAGTTAACATTGACTTTATCAATAATTATTTTCGGTATCAAACAAAGAAATGAAAACCAAGTGAATCTTTTTTTTTATTTTTAAAATTGATGCGCTGTTTTTATATTAGTCAGTCCTCTGATAATCATTCCTAACAGCTGTGTAGAGATTCCCAGACTCTGAAAGGACTGAAAATCACAAACCCCCTCAAATGGCAAGTCCCTTTGCTGTAATCAAAATCGTGTCGGCTTATTCTGCTGAGTTCTTTAGACATTTCAACCCAAAGGAAAAAATTGTGAAATGTACTATTGCAGTGAAGAGAGTAAAGAGGCATTTAGATGGAGCTCTCAGTATTTGGTCTCTCCAAAGCCTGAGAGATTGTCCCCATAAGCTCAATAGATCCTGTGGTGCAGCTCAATTCCTGATGAAGCAATGTAAATAAATGTTTGTCAGGGCCGGATTACGACCTTTTGGAGGCCTTAAGCACCTAAAAGACGTTGCTGCCTGCATATATATCTAATACAAAGTAGAAACAATAAACAGTTACAATGTATATCATTAACCTCTATTATTATTATTATTATTATATTATTGTATATATGTGTGTGTATATATATATATATATATATATATATATATATATATATATATATATATATATATATATATATAATGTCATTTTTTTATTTATTGTGGAAACCCCTTTTTGTGGAACCTGGTTCAACTTTACCATTTGCATTTTTGCACCATATGGTTCATGGTAAATCTGTCAATGGAAAATGACTGTGTTTCTTCCCCCCCCCCCCCCCCCCCTTTTTCTTTGATGCCCTAAGCACATGCTTATTTTACACAATGGTTAATTTAGCCATGGTTTTAGTGCAGTAAAGGTTTATAGCTGCAGCATTTAAAATCCAGTGTGAATTAACTAAGCGTCATACAATGTTGCCACACAAAAAATTAGAGCAACAGTCAAAAAATATAATAAAACACAACGTTTATTGTGCTTTATGTAAAAACTATCAAATCTATAAAGCAATGCTTATTAAAATCGGAGAGGAGGGTCCTAAGTGAGACCGTTTTTACTACCTGCATGAATGGTATGTGTGTAGTAAAGTATAGTAGAATGCAAGAGTGCATATAATTTGTGGAGGAATATAGGGAACAGGACTATTCAATAAAGGATATATATCCTATAAGGCTCCAGATGCCAACATGGAGGTTAGAGGCAAATAAATGCCTGTATGTTTTAATGTGCAGAATCTATAGATAAAGACCCTCATGTTGGTTGCAATGTGTCCCGTACCCCTTAAACCTTTGGTCTGATAATGCCCTGTATACTGTGTAGACCACTATAAGTTATAAATAGTGTCTGGGCTCAGACTATATACCACTCATAGTGGTCTACACAGTATACAGGGCATTATCAGACTGTAGGTTTGGCATTTGGAGCCCTATACCTTTTGTGGGCCCCAGTACTTTGCACTGGCAGTAGCGCCACCCTTGATAAAGTGATGCTCATTCTTATTTCTTGGTGTATAATGACACTGCTTCTCCTCTTTGTTTTAGGGTCCAAGATGGATGACATTGCCCCACATTTTGAGCGAGTTTTGCAGGGTTGCTCTATAATGGAAGGACAGGATTTTGTTCTCGAGTGTGTGGTTCAGGGGCAACCAGACCCCGAAATTACCTGGCTGTTAAATGGTAAGAGCCGGGGCCCTACATCATTCCGCAGGTGCATCAAGACTCCTGACTCCTGGCATATCCCCTATTATTACACATCTCCAGATATGTGAAGACCCCTTGAACTTTACTTTCTTAAAAAATGGATAATAATACAATGATGCTAGCATAAATAATTTACACAGCATGCACACTATTTTATACTATATTTTCCTCACGCCGGAAGGTTGAGTTGATTCAACTTTTTTCACATTGCGGTCTGTTTCAGATCTACCTGAAACCAGGAAAATTGCCATTTTCCTGTATTGCATTGTCCCAAATATGTTACTTCAGCTTTCACCCACAGGAGGGTGCTGTAGCTGCTGATATCAGGCTGATAAACCAAAATCTCCCACAAATTTTATGATGCACTTAAAAAAGCAGCCTTTAATATTAAACATTTTCAGCCTTATTAAATTGCGATTCAGCCATTTGAATAGGGCTCTATATAAGCACAGAGCATATTTTTTTACAGAAATTTTTAATTAGTGAAGACCTTGCTTTTGGATAAAAGTTCACTAACTAAAAACTTCTGTAAAAAAAAGATGCTATGTGCTTGAATAGAGCCCTATTCAATTGGCCGAATCACAATTTAATAAGGCTGTTTGTCAGTTGGATGTCAGAAAATGCTAGTTTGCAGCATAGGCAGCCAAAATATGCACCTACCACACTTTATCCTTACACATTCCACTGCAAAACAATACCCACAGTGTTATCATTGAGGTATTTCACCTTCCTCACCCTTATCACATATTAGCATTCTGGGCTGCAGAAGAGATTACAGGAACAGCAAACATAATCCTAAACATCCCAGAAATAATTTACTTTATATAACAATGGCTAATACAATGTGCAAAACATTGTTCTTTCTTTTGAGTGGCCATTGTTTTTCTGATTTGTCCCCCAGGATGGGTATCTTATTAGAAGCTACATCCATTTCGTCCTAGTGTAAGTTTCAAATCATTGCGGCAGCCTTTTACTAAAACTGAGTGAAGATCATAACATCCAATGCATCCAAGGTCCACTCCAGCAAACCAATTAGGGTAGGAAAGCAAAATGTATTCATCTATACAGCTGATAAATAATAGATTGTATTCATTTTTTATTATTTCTGTCATTATCAAGTTAAGTTCATCATGGAAAGGATGTTATAAGTTTGAGACTTGGGTTAATTCAATACAATGTGCAAAGTCTTTGCTGCTCTGCACTACTGATCACAAAACTTCAGTTTTTCTGTTATATTTCTGACACCCTCCTTTGGGTAGTTACTGGAAATGATGTCTGTTTAACCCTTTCTGTGCCGCAGACCAACCCATACAGTATGCCCATTCAACATATGAAGATGGAGTGGCAAGACTGACGGTGCAGGATGCTCTGCCAGAGGACGAGGGCGTCTACACCTGCCTGGCACAGAACAGGTGTGGAAAAGTCTCCTGCTGTGCAATGGTCACTGTGACAGGTAAGAGCAGGTTTGTCCAACTGCAGTCCCCGAGGGCTGGAGTCAGGTTATATGTTCATAATATGTACCTATTCACACAGATCTGTAATCCAAATGCTTTAGCCTCTGATGTATTCATCTGTAAACAAATAAGAAAACCAGAAAATCTTGAGTGAGCCTTGTGCACTGCATCTGGAAACAGCCAGTCCTATGACCAGAAAAGGTCCCTGAAACAAGAGGGATGAGCAGAGCCTAACACATTAAATATAACACTACCATTACTCAAAGTTTTAGACTTATTGAGGATCTTATCTGCAGATAAGATTATTTAATTTAAATCGCAGTCAAACTAGATGCAAAATGTAATGTGTGACCTGTAGTATCACCTTGTTAAAGGTTCTCGATCTTATATGTGGTCATCTTAAACACTGGTGATTAAAATCCACCTGTCCCCCAATAAATGGTTGAGAGACACTTGTATAGAGAGATATTAACCGAAGTTATAGAGATCAGTTGGATGCCATATTTTCCACATACAGAGATACAACGTGACTTTGTATTGAATGTAGAAGCAGTGAGTGAGGCTTGAATGGATACGGAAAGTTCCTGGATGTGACTAGGTGTATACTATCTGGTGCTTTTTAAGCATGGCCTAAAATCAAATAAATATTACCTGCTTGTGTTTGCCTTCTGCAGGCTATGAACATGCAGGCTCTTGCTGTGCACTACCTCATACTAACCAATCGGTGACCATCTCTCTGCAACGTGCTGCTGTGACATGGTCCCTGATAGGTTTGGGCACTGCTCTGCAAATCCAGCCCTACAGAATCTGTGTCTGCAAAATCTTTTAATTGCTTAATAAAATAAAGTACATAAAAGTAAAAAAATGTATATATATATATATATATATATATATATATATATATAGTAAAATCCAGGGACTTTCCATATCTCTTTAATAAATGTGGATGACAGATTTCGGTATCCATTTTATACAGCACAGCAAGTGTGGGAACACTATGTAGGATCCGGGGGCAATGAGCACTCAGGGATATTTCTAATATAGGACTTCCTCTATTATATCCCTCGGGTACGCTCTGTTCACAAGATCTTTATTTTGGACCAAATTCAACATCTGAAATACTAGAATATAATGTGATGTTATTTTTTTTTGTAAATTTCATTGGATTAATGTATCAGTCCTCCAGGGTATTCAGAGTATCAGCCATTTAATGAGTTATGTTACACTGTATAATCATATAATGTCACAGAGTATACTATACCTACTTATCAGTGTACCCAATACATCTAGGTTTGATTAAAGGGCAACTGTACAGCTATTACAATATAGTTTTAATTTGCTAATCCATTATTAAACAAACAAATAAAAACAGAGTTTAAAGAAAATAAATAATATGTCTTTACATGTGAACTTCAGTTTTTCCGAGATTGGCAGATCTGCTTTACTTCACCCTATGTTAGGGTGTCTAAGGGCTGAAAAAGGATCTGACCAGGCATGGGTGTAGGAACTGGGGGATGGGGGTGGGGTGACAACCCCCCCGCCCCAGATTTGTCATTGTGTGTATGTTTAAGTTAAGTGTTCTGTGCATCAAGTGAGCTGTATCCCCCCCAGAATTTTGGTTCCTACACCACCGTCCAGGATGGTATCCTACCTATTTTTCCTGACCGGTCTAGGTTTGTCTGCAGTAGCAAATACAATTAATACATGGAAAGAGGCAGATAAAGACTCCTATCAGGGCAATCTCCTGAGCAGATCCTTTCTGGCGATCTGGACACCTGTTAGGGGTGGAAAGAAATATATTTTGCTTAAGTCTGAAACACTCAAAGATATCTTGTAAAAGCTACATTGTATATTTTTCTTGAAAGACTGATTTTAGAGATAAATAGTTATTAATACAAGTATCCCTATTGTATGAACTAAAGTGTCCCTTTAATCACCACCAACTATCTCTTGTATATATTTGTAGTAACCTTTTAACTCCTATGTGGCATCTCTTGGCTGTCTCAAGCTCAGATTGTAGCGATATGACAAGACACCCAGAGCATCCTTGATGTAACGAGACAGATAATCTAGTAGCAGGGAATTTCCAGAATTAAATTCTTGGATCAAGGGATCAAATGAGTGGAAAAAGTTCTGCAGATCCTACAGTTTGTTCCAACACAAATCAGCAGAGAACATAAACTGGGCTTAGTGTGATATGCACATAATCAGGAAATATTTACAGCAAGCAGAGATCCAAGCAAGGTCTGCAAGACTTCAGCTAAGTGATTAAATGCACTTTGCATTCCATTGCTGATAAGTTCATTCTCATGTATTCCCAGCAAAAACATCATTAAATGTCATGAAAATAATACATGTGACATCTGACCACTATGTAGACCAAACCATGTATAATAATTTATTGGTAAATACTGAGCGGGTGTTTGGTATTATACACCCATTTTTGCAGTAAGATGGGTAGCCTTTACATATTCATGTCTTATAATGTATAGGTATCAACATCTACCAAAATATAGCCCAACAAATTATTATTCAGTAAGCCCCAAAGACATGTGTAGGCTCCAGATCCCTTTAATCACTTGATGCAATTGGTTCAATTTTGCCCCTCCCCATGTTTGTTTAGATATTATAATCCATACCCATATTCATCACCTCACGCTTATTACATGTTTGGTGCTGCACTAGTTTTCTTTTACTTTTAAAGTATCCAATAATTTATGGGCCTAATAGTTTTCTCTATATAATTCATGCTGCATGGACACTAGGTAACACTCTGCCATCTCTTCAAATCTTTTCCAATGCCCTGAACAATTAATAGGGGTTGAGAGAAGCAGTTCAAATGTAAGCTTCATAACGTTTTTACTTTTTTTTTTTTATTGCTAATCATATACTAAATAAACAATTGAAATGCTATTATATGACCACAAAAGTACCATTTTAAAAGAACACATTTATACCCCTGAGGTAATGTGGCACAGTTAAACTTTCAAGTTATAACCCAAAGCACACTCTAGTTAAATGTGTATAGTCAGACCCACAAGAGGTAACCTAGTTTTAAAGGACACAGTCATACCTTCATAGTATAGTTAAAGGTTGTAGAGTACTGTGTCCATGGGGAAAGTCTAATACAGGGGTGGTCAACTTTTTAATGCCTACCACCCACTTTTGATAGGAATATTTCCTGACTGTCCTCTGGTGCCACAATAACTCAATTTACCCAATCTCATTCCTGGTTACATAAATCATATGACTCTAGATATGTATCACCCTTTACTCACTATATAGTGATCTGGTCCTGACTGCTGTCCCTAGCTATGTATCACCCTTTACTCACTATATAGTTATCTGGTCCTGTCTGCTGTCCCTAGCTATGTATCGCCCTGTACTTACTAGATAGTGATCTGGTCCTGACTGCTGTCTCTAGCTTTGTATCACCCTGTACTTACTAGATAGTGATCCGGTCCTGACTGCTGTCCCTAGCTATGTATCGCCCTGTACTTACTAGATAGTGATCCATCCCTGACTGCTGTCCCTAGCTATGTATCGCCCTGTACTTACTAGATAGTGATCTGGTCCTGACTGCTGTCCCTAGCTTTGTATCACCCTGTACTTACTAGATAGTGATCCGGTCCTGACTGCTGTCCCTAGCTACAGGGAGTGCAGAATTATTAGGCAAATGAGTATTTTGACCACATCATCCTCTTTATGCATGTTGTCTTACTCCAAGCTGTATAGGCTCGAAAGCCTACTACCAATTAAGCATATTAGGTGATGTGCATCTCTGTAATGAGAAGGGGTGTGGTCTAATGACATCAACACCCTATATCAGGTGTGCATAATTATTAGGCAACTTCCTTTCCTTTGGCAAAATGGGTCAAAAGAAGGACTTGACAGGCTCAGAAAAGTCAAAAATTGTGAGATATCTTGCAGAGGGATGCAGCACTCTTAAAATTGCAAAGCTTCTGAAGCGTGATCATCGAATAATCAAGCGTTTCATTCAAAATAGTCAACAGGGTCGCAAGAAGCGTGTGGAAAAACCAAGGCGCAAAATAACTGCCCATGAACTGAGAAAAGTCAAGCGTGCAGCTGCCACGATGCCATTAGCCACCAGTTTGGCCATATTTCAGAGCTGCAACATCACTGGAGTGCCCAAAAGCACAAGGTGTGCAATACTCAGAGATATGGTCAAGGTAAGAAAGGCTGAAAGACGACCACCACTGAACAAGACACACAAGCTGAAACGTCAAGACTGGGCCAAGAAATATCTCAAGACTGATTTTTCTAAGGTTTTATGGACTGATGAAAGGAGAGTGAGTCTTGATGGGCCAGATGGATGGGCCCGTGGCTGGATTGGTAAAGGGCAGAGAGCTCCAGTCCGACTCAGACGCCAGCAAGATGGAGGTGGAGTACTGGTTTGGGCTGGTATCATCAAAGATGAGCTTGTGGGGCCTTTTCGGGTTGAGGATGGAGTCAAGCTCAACTCCCAGTCCTAATGCCAGTTCCTGGAAGACACCTTCTTCAAGCAGTGGTACAGGAAGAAGTCTGCATCCTTCAAGAAAAACATGATTTTCATGCAGGACAATGCTCCATCACACACGTCCAAGTACTCCACAGCGTGGCTGGCAAGAAAGGGTATAAAAGAAGAAAATCTAATGACATGGCCTCCTTGTTCACCTGATCTGAATCCCATTGAGAACCTGTGGTCCATCATCAAATGTGAGATTTACAAGGAGGGAAAACAGTACACCTCTCTGAACAGTGTCTGGGAGGCTGTGGTTGCTGCTGCACGCAATGTTGATGATGAACAGATCAAAACACTGACAGAATCCATGGATGGCAGGCTTTTGAGTGTCCTTGCAAAGAAAGGTGGCTATATTGGTCACTGATTTGTTTTTGTTTTGTTTTTGAATGTCAGAAATGTATATTTGTGAATGTTGAGATGTTATATTGGTTTCACTGGTAAAAATAAATAATTGAAATGGGTATATATTTGTTTTTTGTTAAGTTGCCTAATAATTATGCACAGTAATAGCCACCTGCACACACAGATATCCCCCTAAAATAGCTAAAACTAAAAACAAACTAAAAACTACTTCCAAAAATATTCAGCTTTGATATTAATGAGTTTTTTTGGGTTCATTGAGAACATGTAATACTCAAAAAAACGATCTTTGTTTATTTTTTAGGCCTAGGTGTTATTACTTAAGTGCGTACCAAAATATTGTCCTGTGGATTCTATTTAGGAATCCTTGAACAACCTACCAAGGTTGTACAGAAACACCTTTTATGCAGCCTTTATTTTAATTATTATTGCCACATACTAATTTTAAAAAATTCAATCTTTATTTGTACATTTAAAATGTTGTTAAAAATGCAACGATTAAAAAAATCATGTTAAACCCAAGGTGTTTAATCCTTTGGGTTTTTTGACGTCCAGCAAATTATTAGAGGTTTATTAAAGTTTTATTTGTGTTATTATTATGTTCTTTGCTTTGATCACAGCTTTTTTATTTAATTACTTTATTATGCTCAAGTCAATAAAAGATTTGGTTTTTAAATTCAATTGTATTTGTGTAATTTGGTTATGTTTCCTTAGTCAAATCCTTATCAGGTACCCTGGATTTTAATTTACATAAGATTACATTATTTACATAAGATTAAGATAAGGTTTTATAATCCTTTTGTCTGTTGTATAGTTTTGTTTATTCATACAGCACTTCCCTGGAGTATATGTTTTAAGTGCCTTTGCATTTCTTTTGTGTTAATCTTTTATCCTGTTGATTTATGTTAATTCAGAATTCTATTACTTAAAGTGCATTATAATTCAAGTTGTGTTATTCAAAAATTCTTATCTTAAAGTGCTTGTGCTATTTGACTTAGTGCTTATTTCCTCTTATATTACCCTTTTACCTCGTGACTGTTAGTCTATCACAGTCACTACTTTACCTTATTCATTTATAGTGCTAATGCTGTGCTATTTTTTAAAAATGTATACACTCCTGATTATGCTGTTTCTTAAACTATATATTACCTTAATGCTTCTGTCTATTGTTTTTTAGAAGGAGGTTATGTCCTCCTTTTTCTTCCGTTTTTTTGCTTTAATTATGCTTTTACTCCTTTTTCCTTTTTCTTTCTTTTCTATTTCCTTATTCTTGTATATTACTCTATTGTAACTATATTGAGACTTTGTGGTGAAGGAATTGGCTTTCTATCTTTCTTTTAAGTTAGTAGTGGACCTGGAGCTTTAGAGCTGTATCTATCATGCTCCACGCTATATTGGCGTGGTCTGCGCTGTGATCGCGCTTACTGATGACGTCACAATCTCCCGACGCGCGTTTCGTGAGGCTCTATCAGTCTCTCACTCATCAGGGGCACAGTGCTGCCTCCTCTGTGGAGCTATTTATAGTTTCTATGGCAATTAGTTAACTCTTTGTGTTCCGTAGTTTCTATGGCAGTTAGTTAACTCTTTGTGTCCCTGAATGTTTTTGTGCATGCTTTATTTTCATATGTTGCTTTTGACTTTCTTTTTTACTATATTATCTTTATATTATTTAAATAAGTATAATGATTTTAAATAAGGAAATTACTTTCAAAGTAATACTTTTAACTTGCTAGCATTAGTATGCCTTTGTATTATTTTAACTTTGCTAAACATATTATTTGATTTTAAATTATAATTATTTTGCATACCATGTTAATTTATTTTTTATCTAATCCGGATACTTATTTTTATTTTTTATTTTGCTATATATATGTGTATATGTTATTTATTTACTTATTTATTTATATGTATTTATTTTATTTATGTTTTATATTTATTATTATTATATTAATGACTTTTTTAGATAAAGATGGTATTCTAATTACTTCTTTTAAGTTTTATTATCTTTGATCAAAAGTTGTTTTCAAAAAAAAAAAAAAAAAAATTGGGTATTTTGTTTTATTTAGTAATTCTTTCAAATGAATACTATATATATAGATTCTTCTGTTAAACTTTTGTATCCTATTCATATATTAGATCTAGGTATTTTTCATAAGAGGTTTTTTTCAAATGAATGCTGTATATGTAAATTCTTCATTTAAACCCTGTGGTTTTTTAGTATCCAATTGAAATATCCATTTTCCCTCTTGACACAGTAGGTGTTTATCCCAATCTCCTCTTCTTGCTGTTTTTGGTATGTGATCTATACCTATGAATTTCAAGCAGTATGGATTATTGTTGTGATGATGATGTACATGTTTTGCTATTGAGGTACCTTTTAAATTTAAAACATCATTGACATGTTCTAATACACGGCGTCTTAACTGTCTTTTGGTTTTGCCTGTGTATTTTTTATTACATGAGCAAATTATTTGGTAGATAACGCCTTCAGTTAGACAATTTATATTGTGTCTTATCTTATAATTCTTTAATCCTGTTGCATCTTGAAATTCTGTGGTTTTTAATAAAAATGGACATGCTTTACATTTGCCGCATGCTTTACATCCTTTTTGGCCTTCTATTAGCCAGTTCCTCCTATTTTTCTTTTCTTCATAGTGGCTATGTACCAGGAGATCTTTTAGGTTTTTTGCTCTTCTGTATGTAATTGTACTTTGTTCTGTAAGTACTTCATCCAGATCTCTGTCTAATTTCAAGATGTTCCAGTGTTTTTGCAATATAGATCTTATTTGTTGGGATTGACTTGAGAAGTTTGTTATGAATCGTATAGGTTGTTGTTTTTTGTCTCTTTTATTTTCAACCAATAGTTGATTTCTATCCTGTGTTAAGGCCCTATGGTATGCTTTCTTCAACACTTTTTTTGTGTATCCTCTTTGAATGAATCTTTCCTGTAGTTCTTTAGCTTGTATTTTGAATTCTTGTTGACTGCTACAGTTTCTTTTTATACGTAGATACTGGCCTGTTGGTATGGCTTTCTTTGTTGAAATTGGATGGTGACTCTTCCAGTGTAACAACGAGTTTGTTGCTGTTGTTTTTCTATAAGTTCTTGTAGCTAGTTCTTTTTTGGAATTTACATAGATGCTTAAATCAAGGAATGTCACTATTTCTTTATTGAACTCATATGTTAATTTTAAATTTTGTTCATTATTATTCAATTTTTTTATGAACTCTTTGAGTTCTTCTTCAGAGCCTGACCATATGACCAATATATCGTCAATGAATTTTATCCATAGTTCTATTTTTTGTGTATAAGATTCATTGTTTTCTGAGAATACTATATTATTTTCCCAGTGGCCTAAATACAAATTTGCGTAGTTAGGGGCACACGGCGTCCCCATTGCCGTGCCCCTAATCTGTTTATACCATTGTTTGTTGAAGATAAAATAATTGTTATCCAAAACAAATTCCAATAGTTTTATGGTAAATATATTTTGATTTTCATAATCCACTCCTTTAGAATCTAGGTATGCTTTCACCGCTTGTAATCCATGTTCATGTTTAATGCTTGTGTAGAGTGATTCTACATCCATTGTTACCAGTAGGGAATTGTTTTGTATTGTTATTCCATCTATTCTCCTCAATGTGTCTTTTGTGTCTTTGACAAATGATGGCAGAGTTGTTACATATTGCTTTAGAATTTCATCTATATATACACTTGGATTTTGGGTTATGCTGTTTATCCCTGACACAATGGGACCCATTGTGTCAGGGATAAACAGCATAACCCAAAATCCAAGTGTATATATAGATGAAATTCTAAAGCAATATGTAACAACTCTGCCATCATTTGTCAAAGACACAAAAGACACATTGAGGAGAATAGATGGAATAACAATACAAAACAATTCCCTACTGGTAACAATGGATGTAGAATCACTCTACACAAGCATTAAACATGAACATGGATTACAAGCGGTGAAAGCATACCTAGATTCTAAAGGAGTGGATTATGAAAATCAAAATATATTTACCATAAAACTATTGGAATTTGTTTTGGATAACAATTATTTTATCTTCAACAAACAATGGTATAAACAGATTAGGGGCACGGCAATGGGGACGCCGTGTGCCCCTAACTACGCAAATTTGTATTTAGGCCACTGGGAAAATAATATAGTATTCTCAGAAAACAATGAATCTTATACACAAAAAATAGAACTATGGATAAAATTCATTGACGATATATTGGTCATATGGTCAGGCTCTGAAGAAGAACTCAAAGAGTTCATAAAAAAATTGAATAATAATGAACAAAATTTAAAATTAACATATGAGTTCAATAAAGAAATAGTGACATTCCTTGATTTAAGCATCTATGTAAATTCCAAAAAAGAACTAGCTACAAGAACTTATAGAAAAACAACAGCAACAAACTCGTTGTTACACTGGAAGAGTCACCATCCAATTTCAACAAAGAAAGCCATACCAACAGGCCAGTATCTACGTATAAAAAGAAACTGTAGCAGTCAACAAGAATTCAAAATACAAGCTAAAGAACTACAGGAAAGATTCATTCAAAGAGGATACACAAAAAAAGTGTTGAAGAAAGCATACCATAGGGCCTTAACACAGGATAGAAATCAACTATTGGTTGAAAATAAAAGAGACAAAAAACAACAACCTATACGATTCATAACAAACTTCTCAAGTCAATCCCAACAAATAAGATCTATATTGCAAAAACACTGGAACATCTTGAAATTAGACAGAGATCTGGATGAAGTACTTACAGAACAAAGTACAATTACATACAGAAGAGCAAAAAACCTAAAAGATCTCCTGGTACATAGCCACTATGAAGAAAAGAAAAATAGGAGGAACTGGCTAATAGAAGGCCAAAAAGGATGTAAAGCATGCGGCAAATGTAAAGCATGTCCATTTTTATTAAAAACCACAGAATTTCAAGATGCAACAGGATTAAAGAATTATAAGATAAGACACAATATAAATTGTCTAACTGAAGGCGTTATCTACCAAATAATTTGCTCATGTAATAAAAAATACACAGGCAAAACCAAAAGACAGTTAAGACGCCGTGTATTAGAACATGTCAATGATGTTTTAAATTTAAAAGGTACCTCAATAGCAAAACATGTACATCATCATCACAACAATAATCCATACTGCTTGAAATTCATAGGTATAGATCACATACCAAAAACAGCAAGAAGAGGAGATTGGGATAAACACCTACTGTGTCAAGAGGGAAAATGGATATTTCAATTGGATACTAAAAAACCACAGGGTTTAAATGAAGAATTTACATATACAGCATTCATTTGAAAAAAACCTCTTATGAAAAATACCTAGATCTAATATATGAATAGGATACAAAAGTTTAACAGAAGAATCTATATATATAGTATTCATTTGAAAGAATTACTAAATAAAACAAAATACCCAATTTTTTTTTTTTTTTTTTTGAAAACAACTTTTGATCAAAGATAATAAAACTTAAAAGAAGTAATTAGAATACCATCTTTATCTAAAAAAGTCATTAATATAATAATAATAAATATAAAACATAAATAAAATAAATACATATAAATAAATAAGTAAATAAATAACATATACACATATATATAGCAAAATAAAAAATAAAAATAAGTATCCGGATTAGATAAAAAATAAATTAACATGGTATGCAAAATAATTATAATTTAAAATCAAATAATATGTTTAGCAAAGTTAAAATAATACAAAGGCATACTAATGCTAGCAAGTTAAAAGTATTACTTTGAAAGTAATTTCCTTATTTAAAATCATTATACTTATTTAAATAATATAAAGATAATATAGTAAAAAAGAAAGTCAAAAGCAACATATGAAAATAAAGCATGCACAAAAACATTCAGGAACACAAAGAGTTAACTAACTGCCATAGAAACTACGGAACACAAAGAGTTAACTAATTGCCATAGAAACTATAAATAGCTCCACAGAGGAGGCAGCACTGTGCCCCTGATGAGTGAGAGACTGATAGAGCCTCACGAAACGCGCGTCGGGAGATTGTGACGTCATCAGTAAGCGCGATCACAGCGCAGACCACGCCAATATAGCGTGGAGCATGATAGATACAGCTCTAAAGCTCCAGGTCCACTACTAACTTAAAAGAAAGATAGAAAGCCAATTCCTTCACCACAAAGTCTCAATATAGTTACAATAGAGTAATATACAAGAATAAGGAAATAGAAAAGAAAGAAAAAGGAAAAAGGAGTAAAAGCATAATTAAAGCAAAAAAACGGAAGAAAAAGGAGGACATAACCTCCTTCTAAAAAACAATAGACAGAAGCATTAAGGTAATATATAGTTTAAGAAACAGCATAATCAGGAGTGTATACATTTTTAAAAAATAGCACAGCATTAGCACTATAAATGAATAAGGTAAAGTAGTGACTGTGATAGACTAACAGTCACGAGGTAAAAGGGTAATATAAGAGGAAATAAGCACTAAGTCAAATAGCACAAGCACTTTAAGATAAGAATTTTTGAATAACACAACTTGAATTATAATGCACTTTAAGTAATAGAATTCTGAATTAACATAAATCAACAGGATAAAAGATTAACACAAAAGAAATGCAAAGGCACTTAAAACATATACTCCAGGGAAGTGCTGTATGAATAAACAAAACTATACAACAGACAAAAGGATTATAAAACCTTATCTTAATCTTATGTAAATAATGTAATCTTATGTAAATTAAAATCCAGGGTACCTGATAAGGATTTGACTAAGGAAACATAACCAAATTACACAAATACAATTGAATTTAAAAACCAAATCTTTTATTGACTTGAGCATAATAAAGTAATTAAATAAAAAAGCTGTGATCAAAGCAAAGAACATAATAATAACACAAATAAAACTTTAATAAACCTCTAATAATTTGCTGGACGTCAAAAAACCCAAAGGATTAAACACCTTGGGTTTAACATGATTTTTTTAATCGTTGCATTTTTAACAACATTTTAAATGTACAAATAAAGATTGAATTTTTTAAAATTAGTATGTGGCAATAATAATTAAAATAAAGGCTGCATAAAAGGTGTTTCTGTACAACCTTGGTAGGTTGTTCAAGGATTCCTAAATAGAATCCACAGGACAATGTCATTGAGAACATGGTTGTTGTTCAATAATAAAATTAATCCTCAAAAATACTACTTGCCTAATAATTCTGCACTCCCTGTATGTATCGCCCTGTACTTGCTAGATAGCGATCTGGTCCTGACTGCTGTCTCTAGCTTTGTATCACCCTGTACTTACTAGATAGGGATCCATCCCTGACTGCTGTCCCTAGCTATGTATCGCCCTGTACTTACTAGATAGTGATCTGGTCCTGACTGCTGTCCCTAGCTTTGTATCACCCTGTACTTACTAGATAGTGATCCGCTCCTGACTGCTGTCCCTAGCTATGTATCACCCTGTACTTACTAGATAGTGATCTGGTCCTGACTGCTGTCCCTAGCTATTTATCACCCTGTACTTACTAGATAGTGATCCGGTCCTGACTGCTGTCCCTAGCTATGCATCACCCTATACTTACAAGATAGTGATCCGGTCCTGAGTTTTGTCCCTAGCTATGTATCGCACTGTACTTATTAGATAGTGATCCGGTCCTGACTGCTGTCCCTAGCTATGTATCACCCTGTACTTACTAGATAGTGACCCAGTCCTGACTGCTGTCCCAAGGCTCTCTCACCAGCTCTCCAACCAGCCCATGGTGCTGCGGGTCTCCGGCATGTGACGTCACTTGTCAGTGACGCCTCCTAGCGATTCCCCCGCCGCCCGCCATGAAAGCTTGAATCGCCCACTAGTGGTCAGTAAAGACTAGGTTGACTACCACTGATGTAATATATTGTGTCCAGGAGAGAGAGGTGTCTACTACTCTTTATTGATTACTTGTCAGTTACTTGTCATTACTCCTCATTTGGAGCATAGAAGGGATGCTGATGTGGTCTTTGCAAGTTCTCTAACTGATATACATTCCGAACAAAAAATTATAATACTGTAGAATAACATTCTTATTATAGTAAATGTTGATTAATGGGCCATAAAACAGCTTAAAAATAAAAATGTTTTAAAGACAAAAAATAAAATAAAAAAATACTTGAAATAAAGTATTAGCAAATTGCAGGCTAAGAACTGTAGGGAACCACTCACTCTGCATATGCCACAAACTATACGTTTGCTGAAGTGAAGTGAGTAATAAAACATGCCTGTTTTATTGTTTTGCATGCAATTAAGCAAGTTTCTCTACCTTTAGTATGATTTGATCTTTTGAGATTTTCAACACTTGCTTTTTGCTCAGGTATCACTTTACGTTTTCTGGAGATCTACTCATTTTTTCATGCCACAAAAACGTTTAGAATTTTTTTTTTTGCTTAATTTTATTTTTATTTTATTTTATTTAAGTAGTGTAAGTACTAAACCACATTGATAGCAGACTTTTGACTTTGTGGCTGATCTTGATGGGTACCATTTCAGAGATAGTCTGCAGCAGGTGCTTAGTGCAGGAGGAGGGGGCTGCAGGCAGGGCAGCACTGGGTCACCCTAATCTTATTAGACCTTCATTGAAGAGCTGCCAGGCAGGCAGTGTCTTAATCACCTGAAATCCTACAGCATTTGCTCTCAGGAGACTCTGAGGAGGAAGCACTTTCTGTTCCAGAAACCCCATGAATTGCACGAGCGTGCCTGGATTAGTGCATGCTGGGCTCACAGGTAAGAGTTATATCAGTGTCAGTGCAGGGTTAATTACATATTGCAATATCAGGTTATTCTTAACCTATTCCTTGCCAGAGGGCTTGCCGTGTGTCGCTCACCTCTTTGTAAGTCTTGAGTTCTCACATCCTATATACAAATTATCTTCCCTTCTGAGTCCAACAAACCTACAGGTTCAGGGCAGTGCTATAGATGGTGCAATGCACAGGGGCCCTATGTGGTCCATTTTATTTTGTATTATATGTTTTTTAACATTTCTGTAGTGTAGGGCACACACACCCTACCCCCACCTTGGCCCATACTCCCTTGGCCCCATGGGCCTGCTTGGTCATCCTCAGACTCACCAGCCCACCCCCTTCTTAGGGGGATCCCAGGGATTTCAGTGGTGGTTCAGCAGAACTATGACCCCCCTGAGATTGCTATATACGTGCCAAAGAAAAAACATAGTATTAACCTTGGTATATGCTGCTGGTACTTGTACTTATAATATTTATATACACTTCTTTAGGGACAAAGATGGATAATAATATATAATATGAAAGAGGCTGCTTTTTTTTAAGACCTAGGGTCTCAATCAGCAATGTTATACCTTTAAAAATGATCTGCTTGCCTGCATCTGCCTTTTTCTTCTTTATACTATCCCTATTTTCATATAAGTCTTACATTTGAATGAGGTTTAAAACATATTTGTTATAGAGATCTAATAATGTATCTATAGTATTATCTAATTGTCCATGTCCCTGTAACTCTCTTTTGTCTCTATTCTGTCTCTTTCTACATTTCTCAACCTCTCTCTCTTTCTCTCCATCTTGGTCTTTCTGATATTGCTGGGAGCTTCATATCATAAAATAAACACGTTCTGGGCTAAACATTGACAAGAATCAGGTCTGTGAGCTTTACATCCAGAGAGAAAACCTGTAGCATTGCATAGAAAGAAGATGAGGCCCAGAGGGGAGATATGTGACATGCACATCAGGGCTCGTAAAACTGATTGTAAACACAAGTAGGGAAGATTATCAGAGGAATATCTGCTCCTGACGAATTTTCCAGGATTCCAGGTATTTGGAGTCTGGGCCTATGTAAGTGAGATTTACAGCCAGAGGAGAAAGACAGAGGATATTGGGGTCAATTACAGAAACGATTTGTGCAGCCTGAGTGCATAAAGACCACTGTAAGTGTAGATTGCATGATGATGATATGTCAAAGAAATATCCTGTCCAAGTTACATTGTTTAGAGCAAAGCAGGGAATAATAATAATAATAATAATAATTATTATTATTATTACTACTACTATCCTTGTTGTTTAGTCGCTCAGTCGCGTCCAAGTCTCCGTGACTCTGTGGACCACAGCACGCCCGGTGCGTCTCTCTGTCACTGCCCCTCTGAGCTCCATCAGGTTCATGTTCATTGCTTCAGTGACCTCATCTATCCATCTCTGACTCGTCCCCTTCTTGTGCCTCCAATCTTTCCCAGCATCAGAGTCTTTTCCAGGAAATCCTACCATCTCATAATATGGCCAAAATATTTGAGCTTCAGCCTCATGATCATAGCTTCCAGTGAACAGTTTTTCTTGATTTCCTGAAATATTGACTTATTGTATCTTCTTACAGTCCAAGGGACTCTAAGCAGTCTTCTCTAACACCACAATTCAAAGGTGTCAATTCTACGACCCTCAGACTTTTTTATGGTCCAGCTCTCACATCCTTATGTTACTACTGGGAATACCATAGTTCTAACTATGTGGACCTTTGTTGATCGTTTAATATCTTTACTTTTTACTAGCTTGTCCAAGCTTGCTATAGCTTTGCTCCTCAGAAGCAAATCTCTTTTAATTTCATGACTACAGTCACCATCTGCAGAGATCTTGGATCCAAGGAAAATAAAATCTGTCACTGCCTTCACTTCTTCCCCGTCTATTTGCCGTCTATCCTACCTATGGGTTAACCACCAAATAATTTATCCAAGCTTTCACACGCATACAATGACTATTAAAAACCCTTAAAGGCCACCATACCCCAAACATCAATAATATAACACTTGACATTTAAGATATGGCCATCTATGTAAGCCTTGTGTTACCCAGAACAGTAAATCAATGTAAGAAAGATTGTTTGAGTAACTCTAAATACACTTTTATCTGATCTCTCTTTCACCTCTGCCATTGATACCTCCTTACGCCATCAAGCCAGATATTCATCAATTTTGCCTCATGCACATGCCAGTCTTTGGCTCTCAGGCAATTGAATATTATTAAAAATGTCAATCCGCTTTGATTTTAGAACATGTCGACTCAAGGTGTCTTCCCACGCACTGGTCCTATTTACCTAATTACGTTGTTAATGACTTCCTTTGTATATGATTTCCATGGTACCAACGATCACGGATTGGCACCTCAAAAGCCATGTGCAAAAAAGCCTAAAATTTAGGGAATCCTTCACCGATAATGAGGTGATGATAAAAAGCCAGTCTTGTTGGGGCAACTTTTAAGATTAGTGACAGCCAAAATATGGTGAATGCAAATCTGTTTTTGGCTGCAGATATCACATTTTTCAGCACTACTAATTTAAGAAAAATGTGGAACCCATTTTTCTTTTGGCAGATAATGGTGAGTGGAAGATTATGTACCCATGATTCATCTCACCAAATTTTCTATGACTGACCCTGCATGTTGTTCTATATCTGATTTGATGGGAGTAGACACCTGGCCAATGCTATGAAGAATTAAAATCATGAAGTTTTACAGTGTTTTTGTCATTGGTGACACTATCTAGATATTCCATTTTAACATGTTTGCCCATTCTATCTACCTAAAGAGCATGGCTTAATTAATCTTAAGTATACCCTTTTACTTAACTGTATTTGACCATAGTATTTCCACTGCAAGGTTCACATATCTACTACCTTCTCTGTAAAATATTACTTTTGCACATTGCCTTTAAATCTTCCAACTTTAATTCAGGACCTATACTTTTTCCAGAAGATTTTTCCCTTCTGAATTGTAACCAAACAATTTTTTTCTAGTTTTTGCATCCATAAATTCCAATCAAACACTCTGCAATATCTCCATTGCCTTTATATAAATCTTATCTTGACATAATTTAAAAACATATTTCATATATCAGCCTATTAATTTACCTTTTATCTTTTTCTCTGATCTCTTCAAAAAGCGTTATAACTTTAACTGCCCAGTCACGTGTACCATCTTACCATTCCTATCATAAATGTTCTATTATCTGATATTAATACCTGTACAGCAGGACTGCAAGTAACATTTCTTTGCACCAAATAATTTGTTAAAAGAAAACAAAACATCACTACTGTATTATTTCTTTTGTTTACCTTATTCAAAACTGAAACATGTGCCCTCTCAAATTGCCCAATAATGCATTGCAGATCAATTAGCAATATTAACTAGTATATAAAAATTTTCTTTAATGCAAAGCAGATTATTGTTTTTTTTTGTTCCTGAAACCTGGAAGGAACCTTGGATGCAGATAAGACCTCTGTCTGGTTCTGTTAAAAAAAAAAAAAAAATCCTCCGTGGTCTGGCACTAGAATTACATGGAGTATCCTATCTTTCTCAGGCAGTAGGCCAACAAGCAATCAAATATGGAATCCTCCAAGTTTACACGGTTGATAATATTGAGCTTTATTACATGGAGGTTAAGGGGTTAAGTACAAATCAAGACAGTTTTTACAAACTGCAGAAGAATAGAGGGCCCTGTTTTTGAGCTTACAGTCCAATGTACATAGTGCTACCCTAAAGCACAGACAAGAATAAAAACTTGCAAACTTACAGTCTAAAGGGTTTTGGGTGTTGTACAGGGGTGAAAGATTCATTGTGCATATTTAGGCAGAAGGTGATAAGCTTCTCTGAAGAGATGCTTTTTAGTGAGTGTTTTAAAGAATTTGAAGCAGGAGGATAGTCTAGGGGAGCGAGGCAAGGAGTTCCAGAGAATAGGAGCAGCACATGTAAAGTCCTGAGGATGGTGAGAGGAGGTGATAAGAAAGATGGAAAGTAGAAGGTTGTTAGCAGAGCGAAGAGGTCGGTTGGGAAAGTATTTGGAGACCAGAGCAGAGAAATAGGGGGGTGCATTATTGTTGAAAGCTTTAAACGTCATGGTTTAAAATTGTGGCTATGAAATATCAAGGAAGTGACTGACAGAGAGGAGCTGCAGACACTGAGCGTTGAGTATGGTAGATGAGTCTAGCGAAGGCATTAAAAATAGATTGGAGTGGAGATAGATGGGTTATGGGGAGTCCAGCAAGGAGTGAGTTGCAGTAAACAAAGTGTATATAATAAGAGAGTGAATTAGAATTGTAACTGTCTTATGTAAGACAGTGATGTATTTTGGAGAGGGCAAGGTCCAGTAGAACCCCAAGACAATGGGATTGGGAGGTGGGAGTGATGATGACACTGTGCCATCATCTGCATATAAATGTTACTAAAAACCAAAAGATTTTATTAGAGGATGTATAGAGGGGAAAAAAGGAGGAGGACTAGCCTTGGGGTACGTCAACAGTCAGCGGGCATTGGAAGAAAAAGGAGTCCGCGAAGAAGACACTAAATGTTAGATTTTCTAGATAAGATGAAAACCATGAGAGAGCACTGTTAAGAAGCTATGCTAATCCCCCTACCCTAAAACTTTCAGAGAAATGGGTGAAAAGAGCCAGACAGTGTAAACCTAGAAGAAAGAGATGCATGCTATCATATGGCAGGGGATTCACAGGTGGGTGGGGGATAGGGATAGGTATTAATCCCTTGAGGCTCTATATTAATCAGGTGTGCCTTAGCTTTACTTGGGTGTCTAATTGTGTGAGCCGATATTTGTAATTGACATTGTGATTAAGTTGATTTTTCTTTAGTATTGTTGCATAGAGTTGGTGTCACGACCCAGGAGCCAGGGGTCAGGTGCACCCCTAAAACCCTCCTGTATACCTGTACAGGAGCACCCCTAGATTGTCAGCGGTTCTGGTGATCTCAGGTATCAAAAACCAATGCAGGGACCCAGGAACAAGCAGGCAGATGTCGGCCCCTTTAAGATAGGCCCAGGGAATGACATATCAGAATATCCTCAAGTGATTTAGCTCAGGAAGCCCTTACTCAAGAATGACAGCACAGTTATGTACAGCCAGACTGGACTGCTTTTATTGAGGCCAAATGCACAGATATTTATACGGAATAAACCAATGTGGAACAGCCCCCTAGGTGTATGGAAACCAATCAGTACACTAGCTACACTAATTAGATTATGTATGAACCACTAAGAGGAAATCTTCCCCCTGGGGCCGAACATAGCTCCTTGAGGGCTCCGCCCACTCTGGAGATCAATATGAGCCCTTTGCTTCTTGGTTATCCATGTGCCTTACGGATTTCAGCTACACCTCACTGACAAGGCCCAAACGTACGTTTGCCGTTTCTCCTGTTCAGGGTAGAATTGCCTGGTATTTCGGGGATGGGTCACTCTAGACAGTGGGACCAGACTGATATTCTACAGGATATTTCTCCCTGTGAAGGGCACAAGTGAGCTAAAATAGGTCGCTCTCAGAGTGGGTTATCATGTCCATAGAACTAACCTATTAAGGTTAGTTTGTTCTCTGATTGAGCACCTCACTTTGTTTTTTGTTTTTGGTTATCCATGTGACTGGTTGCTACCTCTTGGGGAAACAATAGAAGGGGAATGAATAGGAAACCGTCTCAAACCGGTGTACAGTAAAAGTCACCATTTATTTGATCCCCTGTTGATTTTGAACATTTGTTCACTGACGAAATGATCAGTCTATAATTTTAATGGTCGGTGTATTTGAACAGCGAGAGAGATAATAACAAAACAAAAAAAAAAAGCAAGAAAAGCGCATGTCAAAAAAGTTATACATTGAATTCCAGGTCAATGAGTGAAATAAGTATTTGACCCCTTCGACTTAGTACTTGGTGGCAAAACCCTTGTTGGCAATCACAGAGGTCCAACATTTCTTGTAGTTCGCCACCAGGTTTGCACACATCTCAGGAGGGATTTTTTCCCACTTCTCTTTGCAAATCCTCTCCAAGTCATTAAGATTTTGAGGCTGATGTTTGTTTGGCAACTCAAACCTTCAGCTCCCTCCACAGATTTTCTATGGGATTATGGTCTGGAGACTGGCTAGGCCACTTCAGGACCTTAATGTGCTTCTTCTTGAGCCACACCACTGTTGCCTAGGCTGTGTGTTTTGGGTCATTGTCATGCTGGAATACCCATCCATGACCCATTTTCAATTCCATGGCTGAGGGAAGGAGGTTCTCACCCAAGATTTGACGGTACATGACCCCGTCCATCATCCCTTTAATGCACTGTCCCCATAGCAGAAAAACACTCCCAAAGCATAATGTTTCCACCTCCATGTTGGACAGTGGGGATGGTGTTCTTGGGGTTATAGACAGCATTCTTCCTCCTCCAAACACAGTGAATTGAGTTGATGCCAAAGAGCTCGATTTTGGTCTCATCTGACCACAACACTTTCACACAGTTCTCCTCTGAATCATTCAGATGTTCATTAGCAAACTTCATACAGGCCTGTACATGTGCTTTCTTGTGCAGGGAGACCTTACGTACGCTGCAGGATTTCAGTCCGTCACGGCGTAGTGTGTTAACAATTGTCTTGGTGACCATGATCACAGCTGCATTGAGATCATTAACAAGATCCTCCCGTGTAGTTCTGGGCTGATTCCTCAACGTTCTCATGATCACTGAAACTCCATGAGGTGAGATCTTGCAGGGAGCAACAGACCAAGAGAGACTGGATGTTATTTTGTGTTTCTTCCATTTGGAAATAATCGCACCAACTGTTGTCACCTTCTCACCAAGCTGCTTGGTGATGGTAGCCCATTCCAGCCTTGTGTAGGTCTACAATCTTATCCCTGGCATCCTTGGACAGCTCTTTGGTCTTGGCCATGGAGAGTTTTGAATCTGATTGATTGATTGCTTTTGTGGACAAGTGTCTTTTATAGAGGTAACAAGCTGAGATCAGGAGCACTCCCTTTAAGAGAATGCTCCTAATCTCAGTTGTTACCTGTATAAAAGACACCTGGGATCCAGAAATCTTGCTGATTGATAGGGGATCAAATACTTATTTCACTCATTGACCTGCAAATCAATCTATAACTTTTTTGACATGTGTTTTTTCTTATTCTGTCTCTCACTGTTAAAATACACCTACCATTAAAATTATAGACTGATCATTTCTTTGTCAGTGGAGAAACGTTAAAAATCATCAGAGGATCAAATACCTTTTTCCCTCACTGTATGGTAGGCAGTAAAACATGTTATTTGGTGTAGAGATACAGTATATTAAAACATCAGGGCACAGTAATGTCAGTTTGTACAGTAATTACCGTATTGGTCCGAATGTAAGCCGCACCCGCATATAAGATGCAGCCGTAAAGTTCAAGGGGAAAAAATCGAAAAAAGATAGTACTCACATATAAGCCGCACCCGTAAAACTAGAGAGAAAAAGACTCTCAAAGTGATCAGCCATTGCAAGAAACAGGCTTTCTAATTAGCACTGTAGCTTTTTTTGCAGGTTACAGGCTTTACAGGACGTTCGAATCACTAAAACCGTAAATCGCTATTCAATATTGCAGTCTAAAGCACAAAAATCGGCACCCTTAACTCGCAATCGCGCACGCTTAATTCGCAATCGCGCAATTTGGCAGTAATTTTGCATTCACGAATAGAAGCCGCACACGTTACAAGCAAAGTTCGCAAATCGTCAATGATTTTTTAACGGTCGCGAATATAAGCCGCACCCTTAAATCGGAAAAAAGGTGTCGGCTTATATTCGAACCAATACGGTATGAATCCCAAATCCCATAATTACATGGACATAACTTAGAAACCTATTATAGACATGATACACCATGTGAAATGACAGTGTAGTTTGGGAGTAGTAGTGTGGTTATGAGTGGGCAACATTATCTTCACAATATTTATAATTCCTCTAGCACCTGGCCGTAACAACAGCCATTGAGCAGACTTTGTCTTGGCCTTAGGTTAGTTTATTCCTAGGAGTCCTGGCTCTCTGGGTGGGATCAGGGCTTTGTGTATCAGGTGGCCTAGCTCAGGTAGCCCTAGGGCTGAGGAAACCACAAGTTTCCACCATCCCTCCATGAGGGGATACATTGGGGTACAATAAGGGGTTTGTTTAGGCACTGCTGATATGCTCTCGCCATTGGTAGCCAGGATAACACAGGCTCTTGCCTCATTGGCCCGTTCAAACGTAAGCTGCCTGAAAGATTGGATGAAAGTCAATCTGGTCAAGCAAACTGAAGCTCCAATTTGAAGTCTCCCCTGGCTTTAAAGTGAGCCAATCACAGCAATGCCTACAAGCCCAGAAAACACGAATAAGCCAATCACAGACAAGCCTCAAGTCTATGGGAAATAATATTGGAAAATCCTTCCCATGGACTTTCACTGTGACAGTTCCTTTTAGGTTTAAACAGGTGCTTTTACTGTAATACTCAGCTTTAGGCTGACCAAAGCAGTTAAAAGTGTTTTTTTTTTTAAGCGTCCCCCTTACATGACAGCTGGCTTGACCATTTGGCTTCTTTTGCGCTGTAGGGTGTGTTGGCTTCAATGTTATGTTATTAGTGTCTTTAAAATGCTTCTTTACTCATTTTTTTTCTCTGACTGGGACACTCATAGCTCTTTAAGTGTCTCTTAAGGGTTTTATCTGCTCTTGCTGGAAGTTGAGTTTACATGTAAGGATTTGTCTCACTGAGAGCCCTCGCAGAGCTGTGCGAGAACATGTAGGAGGTTCAGTGACTCTTACAGAAGTAATGTAATTGCACTTTATGTAAGCTCTCTTGTAATAGCAGGGACTGTTTTTACGTAGAGATCACTTGTAAGGATTTGCTTAGGGAGGAATGTAATGGCCACAGAGCTCTGTAAGTGGAAAGTTCAATTCTTACAGGAGCCATGCCCTCGAGTCCCTTTATGCAGCCATTAAAGAAACATGGAGATGTGCGTCTGTCAGCCAATGAGTAGTAATACATATGTATGAATGCTTCCCTGCCAATGAGACCTACATATTACAGAGTGGCTGAGTTACTGCTAGTGCAGTAGTTGTAAAGTACTGGGTCCACAACAGGGTAGAAGCCCTCTGATACTGGGAGTAAATGAGGAATCTTAATGTATTTGATGAGGTTGGGAGATAATTACTTTATAGAAAGTTGTTCTGATAACCCTATATCACCCTATGGTAATCTGCCTATATTCTTTTACTATTTTATTGACCCAATGGGGTATATTTAGAAGATGCAAGGGGGTCCCAAATGTATTTTATACTGGGGCCCTCCATTCACTAGCTCCACCACTGACGCTACAGTATTCTCTGTTATAGTTTCAAGGACATAATTCTGGTTTTAACTAATGTTGTTTTATAAATAAGTTGTTTTAAAAGATGCTGTTTATAATGCAGAAAAACAAACTGAGCACCACATCCTTTAAAGTTGCTGTATTCTGTTCCCTCAGTATATATGTTTGGGGCTGTGCTCATCTTACATGGAGCCAGTGCCGGGTATGTCTGGTCCCTGTGCCAGCTCTGCAGTGCTTTGTGTGCCCATATTGCTCTGCATTGTGCTGCAGGCTGAGCTTGTGGTTCTGCGCCACTCTCTATACATTTAATGAGTATTGTCTTCTCTTGCTCTGAGATTTACAGCTCCTCAGCCAAACTCTTCCTGCAGCACCATACATGGTAACTGAGCACGCAGCGGATTCCTGGGTCACGGTCCACGTTAGGCATTGTTTCACATGCTTCCTGCCAGAGCTGCCAAGGATTCCTCTAATACTTCAGTCTAAGACTGCACGGTACCACACAACTCAAACTGCACTGGAACAAATGCCCCAAGGGGCAGCCTTGCCCAATATGAACTGGGCATCTACTGCAATGTAAAGGGGACACGAGAAAGAGTAACAAGAAACCGTGTTCTCCAATTGTACCGTTAAATTGGAAATTGGCAAACATGGCAACATAGACACAGGAAAATCCAAGGATGAGAAATTACTAATGGCACTCTACATATCTCTAGTTAAACCTTACCTACAGTTCAAGGGACAGTATCTGCAAAAGGGTATTCATAAATTTGAGACAATTCAAATAAAAAAGTCCATAGTCAAATCATTCTTAATATTAATATTTATAGATACAAAGATAGCAGAGAGAGGGGAGATGTGATAGAAAAGCTTCAGATATGTCAATGGATTTAATACAGTTTAGGGGGAAATATCTTCCAGAAAAAAGAGAAGCAAGAACAAGAGGTCATTATTTGAAGAAAGAAGATGGAAAATGTATGGCTAATGTGTGAAAGTACTTTACTTTTTTTATTTTTTATTTTAAATAAAAACGGTAATAGAGAAGTCCCCTTTTGGATCGCTCCCTTGTGTTGAAAGGGCTTTTGTACGTCAATGAAGCTGTGAGCTAGACCATGTAGGGTCACCCATGATTGGCAGGTCATAGCAGAGAGGTCAGACAAATTGCAGTCCACTGGAGAATGAACTGACAATCCACTCCAGTATCTTTGCCATGCAAATCTTATGGATAAGTACAGACACATAATGATAGATGTTCCTGCCATGGTGCGGTCCATAAAGTCACGGACAGTTGGACACAACTGAACAACTAAAAAACAATGTTTATTCCTATCTTAAGCAAGAAAACCTTATGGATAAGCATAACCAGAGACCTAAAGATTGCCTGGGTCCATAGGGTCATGAAGAGTTGAACCTGATTGAACGACTTAACAATAAGAACATAAGCAGAACAGCCTTCCAATGGAAATGGTAGAGTCAAAAACATTTAATGAATCTCAGCATGCCTGGGATAAGCATAAGGCTATACTGGGGTTTAATTAATTTTTTAAATTAATTTTTCATTAGGAAAAT